>CM052436.1:208633341-208684284 GCA_028533085.1 Varecia variegata
GAGCGTCTTGGAACCAGGGCCACCACTGGGGCTGCCGACCCCTGCGGGGAGGCCTGGCGAGGCGTGTCCTGAGCAGCGTGAAGGGCTCTCCTGGGAGGAGGTGGGGGCGGGGGTGTGTGGAACTGTCGGGGTCCCTGGCCCCCTGACGCTGCTTCCCGGTCTCACCAGGAGACCGTGGCAGCTGCCCACGAGTGGGATCCAGGGGCCGGCCCGCCGCGAGCGCCTACCTGGCAGATGCCCGCAGGGCCCTGGGGTCCGCAGGCTGTCGCCAGCTCCTGGCAGCGCTGAAAGCCTACAAACAGGACGATGACCTGGACAAGGTGCTGGCTGTGCTGGCTGCCCTGACCACAGCAAGGCCCGAGGACTTCCCCCTGCTGCACAGCAAGTGACACCGGCGCAGCGGGCGGGATGGGGCAGTGCTGGGGGGAGCGGAGAGCGTGGGGTGCTGTCCTGGGTCTGAGTGAAGCTCCCCCCAGGGTTTCGCCTGTTCGTGCGTCCCCACCACAAGCAGCGCTTCCTGCAGACGTGCGCAGACCTGACCAGCCTGCCCTGCCTGGGCACAGGCCTGGAGCTGGTGGCACCCCAGGAGGAGAGCTCCACTGTGCCTCCTGAGCTCAGCCAGGGGCCTCCCCAGCCAGGTAGGCGGGGAGCCAGGTGCTTCTGACACCCCCTTCCCATGCAGCCCTGAGGGCTGGGTGGCAGAGAAGCACCAGGCACCCCCCGGGCTCACTTCTCTGTCTCCAGGCCCCGCACAATTGGAAAAGCCCAGGAAGACCCAGAGCAAGATCTTGTCCTTTCTTAGACAGAAGCCAGCCGGGGGTTCGGGGCTGGACAGTGTCGCCGCAGGGCCCAGCCGGCCCCACGGGCACGCGCAGTCCGAGCCAGGTGAGTCTCTCGGGAGGGGCAGCACCCAGCGGCAGGGCTGCGGGTACTCACAGAGGGCCCCTCGCGGCAGGCTTCTTGTGCCAGGGCTGCGGGTGCTCACAGTGGGCCCCTCGAGGCAGGCTTCGTGTGCCAGGGCTGCGGGGCAGAGGACGCCATGCTCTTCGAGTGTCCCTCCTGCGACTTCCACCGCTGCCAGGCCTGCTGGCGGCAGCACCTCCAGGTTGGCGCCTGGCCCCCAGTAGCCCCTGCTGGACGTCGTGCCCGGGGTGGGCTCGGGGGGCTGGGGCAGGCCCTCAGCCTGGCGGTGGTGCTTGGCAGGCATGTCGGCAGCCTGGGTGTCTCCACAGGCCTCTAGGACATGCCCAGCCTGCCACGCCACCTCCAGGAAGCAGAGCGTCACACAGGTCTTCTGGCCAGAGCCCCGGTGAACCCTCATGGAGACCCTCGGGTCACCCCTGATGTGGCATTTGCCTGTCCAGCGCAGGCGTGGCTGAGCCCCCACCGGGGCCTAGTGCCCAGAGGCCAGGCCCAGTGCAGGCCTCAGACAGGGCTCGGGGTCCATCCCTGGCTGTCGAAGGTGCTTCCCCAGGATTTTCCCCAGCTCTGGCTGACGAGTGGCGGCGCCCCAGGGGCCTGTCAGCTGAGCCCCCAACCAGGAAGGAGGGGAGCCCACGTGGACAGGTGCCCTCTTTTAATTAAAGGACAGGGCTCTCTAATAAAGCTATGGCAGTGCCCCGGACAGCGTCTGTATGGCCTGGGCTTGGTGGTGAGATTTGGGGGTGCAGGGAGGGATGGGGGTTGCCTGCGGGTCCCCTTCCCACCCTGCCCTGCGAGAACAGTGCCCTGCATGCTCTTTCCATGCTGGGCTCCCTGGGGCCCTCACAACTGCGGTGGAGCTCTGGGTGTCCCCACTTCCACCCTGGGCTGCCATGCCCTGGTCTTTGGGTCCGGAGCTGCCCCTGGTGCTGGGGAGGGCGGTTCCCAGACTGCTGAGGCCCCGCACAGAACTGCCCCCGGACTGAGCCCCCGGGAGAGGTGGCGCCAGAGGAGGGAGGGGGGCTCCTGGGAGGGAGGGGTTCCCGCGGGGGCGTGGCAAGGCTGGCCCGCCCCGCCTGCCCGCGTACAACTGCTGCCCGGCAGGCGGCGGGAGCTGGAGTGCGTGAGGCGGAGGCAGGTAGGGCGGGACCGGCCCGCGCTCGGGCGCGCTTCGGGACTCGGGGCCCATCTCCGGGAGGGCTGGGGGTCGGGGAGGCGGCGCTCTGGTGGGCTGGGCCAAATCCCCGTGTTCGCGCTGAGCCTCACTCCCTGCTTCAGCGAAGACCATGAGGGTGCACGAGAGACTGAGCCTGTCCCTGCTGTGCCTCCCGTGGGCACTGCCCTCCCTGCTGCTGGCGCTGGCTGTGCGCGGGGCGGCGGATACACCCACCTACCCGTGGCGCGACGTGGAGACGGGAGAGTGGCTGGCGTGCGCCCAGTGCCCCCCAGGCACCTTCGTGCAGCAGCCGTGCCGCCGGGACAGCCCCACGACGTGCGGCGCATGCCCGCCACGCCACTACACGCAGTTCTGGAACTACCTGGAGCGCTGCCGCTACTGCAACGTTCTCTGCGGGGAGCGCGAGGAGGAGGCGCGGCCGTGCGGCGCCACCCACAACCGCGCCTGCCGCTGCCGCCCCGGCTTTTTCGCGCACGCTGGCTTCTGCCTGGAGCACGCGCCGTGTCCGCCCGGCGCCGGCGTGACCGCTCTGGGTGTGTGCTGGGTGTCTGGAGGGGGCGCCGCGGGGAGGAGGGGAACCTAGAGGAGGAGTGGTGTCGGGAGGCGTGTGTTGGGAAGGTCGAGATGCTGGTCCCAGACTTGAGCCATGAACAAGGACACCCCAGCTTCCCTGATCCTGTCCTACCTCCCTCCGCCCCCACCAGGTACCCCCGGCCAGAACACACAGTGCCAGCCGTGTCCCCCAGGCACCTTCTCAGCCAGCAGCTCCAGCTCAGAGCACTGCCAGCCCCACCGCAACTGCACGGCCCTGGGTCTGGCCCTCAACGTGCCAGGCTCCCCCTCCCATGACGCCCTGTGCACCAGCTGCACTGGCTTCCCGCACCGCGGGGAGGGGCCGGGTGAGCCAGGTGAGTCGCAAGACCAAGGGGGCTGGTGAGGTCAGCCTGTGCCCCCTCCCAGCCCTACAGTAGGGGGCATTCCTGGTAGTCTCTGGCAAGGGCCTGCGTTAGCTTTGTGGGGTCCAGGGTTCCCCAGTCTAGCCCTTTCAGGGTGGCTGAGGGTTAGGACCCAGGCTAGCGACAAGCCTCGCCTGGGGAGCCCTGGGGAGGTGGCTTCAGCGCATCCTTCCAACAGCCTCAGAGGAAGGTGGCTACTTCCTCTGACACTGGGAAACTGAGGTCCGGGGAGTATGAAGTTTTGTAGGCGTAGGCAGAGGGGTAACCCTCTTAGTGTCAGGTCAGGCGGGACCAGTCCCACTGTGGCTCCTCGCTCCTTGCAGTGGCCCTGCCTGTCCCAGCCCAGCTTCTCCTGCCCCAGGGCCTTTGCCCTGGCCACGCTGGCTGGGAGCTCCTGTCCTGACATCCTGCACCTGCTTGCTGACTTATTCCCCCACTTGGAACTGCACTCTCCAGGTAGCTCACATTTTGCTCGTTTAGTGCACAGGGATTTCTTGTGTTCTGGGAACTCTCCAGGACCTCCCGCCAGTGCCTGTGGGCTAAATGACCAACCCCACTCGCCCTGACCCTCCTGCAGGGACTGAAGAGTGCGAGCGCGCTGTCATCGACTTCGTGATTTTCCAGGACATCTCCTCCAAGAGGCTGCAGCGGCTGCAGCAGGCCCTCACGGGCCTGGCGGGATGGGACCCATCGCCGCCGAGGGGCAGCCGCGCAGCCCTGCAGGAGAAGCTGCGGCAGCAGCTCACGGAGCTGCGCGGAGCGCGGGACGGGGCGTTGCTGGCACGGCTGCTGCAGGCGCTGCGAGCAGCCCGGCTGCCGGGGCTGGAGCGGAGCATCCGCACGCGCTTCCTCCCTTCGCGCTGAGCGCCGCCCTAGCCCCCTTATTTATCCTACAACCGCCCCGCGTCCGTGCCGGTGTCGCCCCTAAGGCAGCTTTCTATGTTGCTAAAGGAAGCTTCTTAAAAGTATTTTTTATAAAGCTGTTCCGTAACATTGGCTGTGCCCGCGTTGTGCGTCCACTCCGAGGGCGGGGGGACCCCTGGGCAGGAAGCCCTGCTCCTGTCTCAGGCTTCTTGCTGCCGGCAGGCTCCTACCTCGGACTCGGGACACCCCCGCCCACCGAGAGCCCTTGCAGATGGCCCCTGCGGCTAGGGCAGGGAGACCCCCTGCTGGCTGTGGCACGTGGTGGGGGGCCCTGAAGTTCAGTGACACTCCCAGTTCCACTCTCTGTGGTTGGGATGGTGTGGAGAGAGTGGCAGGCCCAGGGAGTACCCAGGAAACACCCGGCCGGCTCAGACGGGCCTCATCCCTCCCCGTGCCAGGGGAATTCCCAGAGGGGACGTGCCAGACCTCCACCGCCGCACCCCACATGGTTTCTGGGAAGTGAGGCCTTTCCTTTCTGCCTCCAGACACAGCCAGAGCAACCTGCGGGCCCAGAACTCTCCCTCCTCCGCCGGCCGGGTCCCTCCCGTCCCAGGCTGGGGGCCCTCAGCACACACTGCTGCTGAGTCACAGGCGCCACCCCCACCCCAGGCCCTTCCCAGCAACTCCTCCCAGGCCCCCCAGGGAGCCTGGCGGACCTGACCCTTGACAGGAGCCACAGGTCTCTGGGCTGGGGCCAGGCCACTTCCCACGTTGGTGGGAAGGGTGTGCCCTGTAGGCCACCGCTCCAGCCCTGCCTGGGAGCTCCCCCACCTGCCCACCAGCCCACTGGGGGCCCAGTGCCATGTCACTGCGCCCAGACAGCAGAGAACCCGGCTCTGGGCCACCTGAAGAAAGGGACGGACGGGAGGTCAGACTGTCTTTATTCTGTGCACAAGCACCGGGTCAGCCCAGGCCCGCGGGTGCTTCCTGCTCCTGGGGGTGGGGGCTGTGCTGTGTGGGGAGGGCTCTGAGGATCCCGGAAAAGATAGTCTAGATGCCTTGTCCCCAGCACGAGGGGTGGGGGGGCAGTTAGGCACCTCCAGGGACCCCCCCACCACCACCAAGGAACACAGGCCCAGGAACACCACTGACCTGGGCCCCAGGCAGACCCTGCCACCTGCTGCCCAGGCCTTGGCCCAGCAGAGCCAGGGCACCGCCTCAGCTGGCCGCAGCCACGCCTGGCTGGGGGAGGGCTCTGGGCACCTCCAACCTGTCAGGGCACATAGAGCCCCAGCTCTTCCACCTCAGCTGCCCCTCCCCAGGGGACTAAAATACGGCGACGTCGCCAGTGCGCGTGGGAGCGGATCTGTCTTCCCAGGCAGGTCTCCTCAGCCCTGTTCCGAGGCTGTGACAGAACCCAGGGCCCCAGCTGGCCTTTGGGGACGTAGGCCAAGTCTTCCTCAAGGCCAGACCACCTCCAGGGTCACAGGGGCAGAGCCCAGTGAGCAACGGACACACCAGCCTCCTCCGCAGGCGAGCTGGCCGGAGCGGCGCTGGGAGCTCCCGGGGCCCAGCTGCCAGACTCCCCTGCACGGAGGCCGTGGACGCCCGCACCTCCCCGGACTCGGAGGAAAATTTGTCTTACAGAAACAAAAAGCAAATGAAGAATCACAAAGCAAAGCAAACCCAACCCCAGGGTCGGTGGCCCAGGGGCCAGCAGGAAGGCCACTCCTCCAGCCAAGCGGGATGTGCTGTCCCTGACAGCACGCTGGCTGCACCTACGTGATGTCCCTCTGCCGCGGCGGCCGGTGGACGTTCCGCACGACGCACTTCACCATCCACTCGATGCCCTCGCGCACCCCTTTGCTGTGAAGACAGAGGGTGTGAGGCGGGGCCGGCGTGGCCCCAAGGCCCCGAGGACGAAGGCCACTCACCCCGTGAGGGCAGAGCAGGCCTGGGTCAGGCAGTCTCTGCGGCCGATCTTGCAGGTGCAGTCGCTGAAGGCGGTCTTGATGTCGGGGATCGAGAGGCAAGTCTGGGGCCAGGGGACAGAGAAGGCAAGTCTGGGGGGAGGCCAGGACCCCCGTCCCGCCTGCGACTTGGGGCTTTCAGGGCGTTGGCTCTTCACCCCCGGAAATGGCGTGGGCAGAGCTCGACCAGGGCTCCAGGATTTCCCACGTGGAAGCCACAGGGACCAGGACCCTGGGCTCAGCCTGAGTCCACATGTGGCTGCTGGTGCCTGGGGACGACCAGACGTCCACATGCAGCTGCTCAGCAAACCCGCATCACCGGACCTCCCCCGCCCGTCCCTCAGGGTGAGCTCCCTCCAAGGTGGGGTGCTGAGGGCCGAGGCCCTGGCAGTGCAGGGGCAGGTCCCAGTGGTCCCCATGGTGGGTGGGGGGGCAGGGCTGGGAGGCAGTGGCGCCTCCCTCACGGCGGTTTCTGCTCATGACCTGCCCAGCCCTGACAGCGTCTGCACCCGGCCCTCTCCTCCAGGGGAAGACGCCCGCCCGTGCCAAACGCCCTCCTGTCAGCAGGGATGGTGGGGAGGCTGGCAGGGAAGACGGGAAGTGAACCCAGACCCTGGGCTGCCTCTGTCTAGAGCCCCTCCAAGAGGACAGGGACTCGTGAGGCCGGTGTCACCTGAGGGGCATCAAGAGGCCCCCAGGTTCTGGGAGGTGGGGTTGGCATGGATGCCAGGGCAAAGGGAACAGAGACAGGTCAGGGTTAAGGCTGATGCCCACCCAGGAAGACACAGCAGCACTTCTGAGCTCAGAGCTTCCAGCTGGGTCTGCCGACAGCCTGGCCACACCCCTGGGACAGGGCACAGCACCCTGCAGTGGGGGAGGGTGTCCTGCGGGACAGGAAGAGGCCCCGGGAGGGAGGGGAGCAGGTGGGGGACAGGTCTGCCCTAGCGGTGGCAGGGAAAGCACAGGCCTGGGGAGCAGCGTGCACGGGGCAGACCAGGGCTGGGGCTGAGGCGTGCGAGCCGCGGCGGGGCAGGCTGGGGGCTCACCTCCACATCCTGCTTGTTGGCCAGCACCAGGACAGGGACACCACACAGTGCCTCACTTGTCACCACCTTCTCTGGGGAGGAGGCAGAGGCAGCACCTGGCACCCAGCACCCCACCTGCCCCCTCGTACACCAGGCAGCATGTCATCCGCAGGGGCCCCTTTGCCCAGGCCAGCTCCAGGGCGGCCGGCGGGAGGTCCAAGCCCGGCCTGACCCCTCCCGTGGCGCCTCCCCACCACCCACACAGCCCGGGGCCCCTCCCCGCTCCCTCCCGCGAGCTGCCAGGCCACTCACCAAAGGCTTGCTTAGATTCCACCAACCTCTCCTCGTCGGTGGAGTCGATGACATAGATGACGCCGTGGCACTCTGCGTAGTACTAGAAGGAAGTGGTGGGAGCTGGGGCTGTTGCTGCCACCCTGCCAAGGGCCAGCATGGCCAGGTCCCCACGTCACAGCCACTGTGAGGGGCCCACGAGAGGAAGGGGAAGGAAGGCAGAGGGCAGCAGGGACTCAGCCACCCAACTGGATGAGGTCTGGGGGTGGAGATGCCCCCAGACCCCTGTGGGAAAAGTCTGCTGGCCCTGGCAGGCGTGGTCAGCCTCCCCCGGCCCCCTTCCCAGGCACTGCTCCTGAGAACCTGCATGTGACCCTGGGCGTGACGGTGGCCACAGAAACACAGGGCTTGGGGCTGGAGGATCCCAGACCACAGCTGCATGCCCATGGGAGGGAGAAGTGCCCTAGTTAAGCCTCACGCTGGCACCTGGTGCCAGGGGGTGCAGCCACATGGACGGCAAGCCTGACAGGTGTCCCTGAGGGGTGGCACCAGTGCCACCTGTGAAGCAAGCTCTCCGTCTGGATGGGGCCAGCACCACCCAGCTCAGACCCCTGCAGGAGGGACCCAGTCAGTCCTGGGCTCACAGACAGCAATGGGCCTGCAGTGGCGCCCAGTGCACTGGGCACAACAGAGGACAGACCCAGGTGGCCTCGGGCAAGTCTGAGCCCAGGACGGGGCCGGTGATTTCCTGTCCCAGTCAGAAAAGAACATGGGAAACCATCTGTGTCCACGTGGACCCCACAACAGCACACGCTGGTCACCTCCCAGGGCCAGGCCAGCTCTCCCACCCGGGCATGAGCACCCAGAGACCCAGAACACGACACCGACTGCGTAGGGCAAGCCGGTGGTCACCGTGTGAGGACACACACACCCGAGATGTGAGACCCCTCAGGGTCTGACGAGCAGGTGCACCGGGCACCCCGCCCCAGTATCGGACAGCCTTCTGCACCTGCGCTTCCCGGTGATGACAGAAGCCCAGTGCCAACTGTCCTGGGCTCAGGACCTTCTCTGGCCTAGAAATGGGCCTGGCACAGAAGTCACCAGCTGGGGCCCGGGCAGTAGGGCTGGCAGGCCCTATGGTGTTGGCCTCCATGGTGGGAAGGGCAGCCCTTGGGGTCTGCAGCAAGCCCACCGGGACCAACCTCCCGTGGCTCCTGAGCACTTCACACACACCTGGGCCCCGACAGGCAGGCACCCGACTATGGCACCAGACACAGGCACCCGTCACACCTACTGGGCACACGTGGACCACTCAGCAGCAGCCACAGTGAGGTGGGAGCAGGACCAGGAGGCCCCAGACCAGGGGCTGCCACATCTGTGTCATGTGGGGGACACTGCACAACTGGTGGAAAGAGGGAACAGTCCAAGCGTGGCTCTTGGCTCCCGTGTGGGCCAGCTGATGGGTGGGGACAGGCCAGAGGCCAGGGGACGTCCTCCCTGTAGACAGAATGCCAGGCAGCCCGCCTGGTCCTGCTCACGTGGGAAGCTGTGGCCCGAGGCCGGCATGTGTCCAGGCCTGTGGGCAGCAGTATGGGCACCAAAAGGCCTGGGGTGGATGCAAACAGTGGACTCGGGAAGGGAGGCCTTGATCCTTCCAAAGCCCACCAGAGTGTCCACTGGAAACAAAGCAACTAGGGTGGCCCCACAGTGACGAGGCACTGGATGACAGACAAAGGCCTGGTGGGCGGGCACCACCCACCATGGGTGGAGCCACTGCCAGACGCCCGGGCTGAGAGCAGCAGAGTGGCTGAGCCCAATGGGGGATTGTCCCTCAAGATCGGAGGGACCCTGGGTCTGAGTCTGTCTCCCCAGGGCAACAGGAGCTCCCCAAGTACAAGGTGCCAGCCAGCAAGCCCGTGACGCCACGGCAGCCCAGGAGCCTCGCGTCCCCGCACGGGACGGTGGGCTGCCGTCCTGGCACGCGCTGACGCAGGGCTCGGCGGCAGCAGCGCCCTGTGGAGCAGCACTGCTGGGGTCCAGGCCCCAGAGCAAGACCGACTCTCCCAGCCAGAGACCCTTCTGGGGCACTAGGCTCCCCACAGGATGCGGCGTCCCCTCCTGCCCCTCCCAGTGACCCTCAGGGGACTCTGCTGCCTGTACTCAACGCTGAGCTTGGCAGGGCAGGGGTCCCGGCCACCAATGCAGCACACGCTCAGACCGGCTGAATCGCGACCCGCATCCAAGGAGACCCCAGTGGGCAGGAGGCAGGCCTGCTGCCACACAGCAGAGAACCCAGGGAGCAGCCGGCCCCACCAAGATGGTGCCCAGAGAAGGGCTCAGGCCTCAAAGAGATCACAGCCAGCAGAAGTGGTAGCGAAGTGTGGGGGAACAAGGATGGATACAGCCCCAAGACTATCTGCAAGGAGGGGATAGAGTCCCCCCTTTAATTTCCCTCCTCCAGTTTCCCCCAGTGAGAGGCCACCAGAACCTTGCAGGAACCACTTCCCAACACAGGTGTGGATCCAAGCAGTGCACAGGTGGGCTGTGGCCAGTGCCGGCACTTGTGGCCCCACCGTGGCCTTGCTGCCTGGCGGCACGCAGTGCGCCCAGCAGACAGCTTCGTTTTGACTCCTGCAGTGCCCCTGCTGGGCCAGCCCCAGCCCCAGCCCTGCTACCCGAGCTGACCTCTCTCCTGCCCCGCTGCTGCCTTCCCGGTACTGACCTCCAAGGTGCATCCTGTATCCCAGCCTGTCTCTGGGTCCGTGCCTGAGACTGGTCTATGACAAGAGCATCATCTTTGTCACGACCCACATACATTGGACATTTGAACAAGCAGCCCCTGACTTGGCTTGTCCTGTTGGACTCAAGTGGCCAGAAGACTTGTCAAAGACCTTCTGGCCATGGGAGAAAACAGCCCTCTTGGCCAGAAGTCAGGGCGGGAGCGGACACTGGTGGGATCCAGGCCAGGGTGCTTGAGATCAAAACGTAAATCAGGCACTCAGCTGTAAACGCAGAGCAGCTGGCAAGCAGCAGGGCAGCCAGAGCCTGTGTCCCCAGCGCTGGGCTGCACCAGACCTCCAGCCAGGAAGGGGAAGGGGCTGGTCTGTCCTGCTCAGGGCTAGACCCAGTGCCTGGCAGAGGCTGAGATGGAGACAGACGCAAGCCTGGGGGTCTGTGGGGAGAGGGCTGCTACGCTGGGAGCTCAGCAACACCCAAAGCCTTATCAACCAGGAGACAGTTGCTGTCCAGCTCCGAACATGTCCTCCCCATGATGGGCAAGAAGCCACCAGGAGGAACGGGTGCTAAGCTGAAAGAGAGAGAACCCACTGCAGAGGACACAGGCTTTGTCCCTTCCCCACATCTGATCTTTGCCACTTCTGCCTGTGGCCTGCGGTGATCAGCAAGATGACTGAGCTGAAAGGAAGCAAGTGTGTCCTCACTCTCAGGGAAGTGGAGGGTCCTCAGGGTCCCCACACTTTTTCTCTTGGCCTGAGGAACATAGAGTACCCTGACTGTTCTGTGACCTGACCAGCTACACGTTTTCCCCTGTAGGGTCAAACCCAAGCCAGGGGGTTAAACATTCCCAGGCACTTATAAAAGCGTTTAACTTGTTACCCAAAACATTGAAAGAAACTAGCCCCAGCCGGGAACCAAATTCCTTAAATGCTCATATAAACTCCACACTCTCGAGCCCGTCGCTGCGGACACACCGGGGTGAAACACCCTCCCCTCGCTGCCCGCTGGGATGCGCTGCCGCACTCTGTAAATTAGCTCCCTTAAGCAATGCCTTGACCTATCGCCCTGGTGTTTAACGGTTCTTTCCTTGGAATCCCAACTGGCCCCATCTCGGGATGGTTTGGGGTACTGCATTATGCAAAACTCCCCTGCTGCTGCTGTCGGGCTGACTCCAGCTGTAGGTTTGGGAGGGACAAAACAGGGAGGAGTGGTTCAGGAACCTGGGATAGGACTGGGGAGAAAAACCTCAGGAACAAAGTGGGTAATGGAAGCTGCTGAGGAGGAAGAGGCCAGGGGCACCACCTGGAGAGAAATGGCACCAGTGGGGGTGGGGGATGTAGGCGGTGCCCCCCAGGCAGGGTACCTGGTATCTGGCTTACCTTGTCCCACAAAGACTGCAGCTCTTCCTGCCCCCCTAAGTCCCAGAACATGAGGCGAGCCTTTCCCACGTCCACAGTGCCAACTGGGAAGAGAACAGGCAAGACTCGTGATCTTAGTCCTTGACACGCCAGGTCCCGGCTCTCCCAGGGGATGGAGCCAACCCCTCTGGTGCTGCTCAAAGGAGGCTTGGGCAGAGGCCCGGCAGACGGAGCTCTGGCCACTGGCCAGCTGGGCTGTGGACATCACAGCATCCTCAGGGCCCCAAACCCACAGCTCTAAAGCACCCCCTTACTGTTTAGACCCACGGTGGTGGTAATTTTGGACAGACTCATTCCCTTGTAGTTCTTGTTAAACCGGGTTTTCGACTGCTCCAGGAAGGTCTGAAGAGAGAGAGAGAGATACACATAAGGTAGGAACTAGAGTAGTTTTCCAAGTCTGCTCCCCAAATATCCTTTCTTACACCTATTCCTTTAAAAACAAAAACAGAAGCAAAACAGAGCAATGTTTTGCTCCACTGTGGTCTCAGGAGGAGTCTGGGTTCTGTCTGGGCAGTGAACATGCACCCCACAGTGTAAAACCCAAAGGTCACCGCTGGACAGGGGAGGGGCCCTGGCACCTACCGTCTTCCCCGCATTGTCCAGGCCGAGGATCAGGATGCAGTACTCGTCCTTCTGGAACATGTACTTGTACAAGCCCGACAGCAGCGTGTACATCCTGTCCTGGGCACCCCAAGAGATGTCACGGTGCAGTCCGACACGCACCCACCTCCCACTGGCTTCCCCTGTCAGTCCGTCCTGCTGACTGCCCAGAACTAGAGCCTGGGGGCCATTCCTGACTCCTTGTCCCTTTCCACTCCCTCACTGTGAGAATTCTCAGCTCTGCCTCCATAACTTCTCCCAGATTGGCCACGCCAAATCATTCAGCTCAAAGCAACGGCTGTGATCTTTCAGAGTATCAATCAGTTCTGGTCCCTCTCCAGCAAGCACTACCTCGCCGGGCGTCTACAGGGAGCTCACGGGCCCACCCGGCCCCGCCCTCCGAGGCTTCTGTTCCACCGCCCGCACGCGCGGAAGCAGAGCGCGCTCGCCGCAGCAGGCTGGGCAGCAGCACCCTCCGGCGCTCGGCCTCGCGCCCGCCTCGGAGCGGCAAGCAGCCGGCGCGCGCCTCGGCAACGCTTCCCCGTAACCCCCTCCCCTGCAAAGGGCAGTGGCACGAGGGGCGGCCCCGGGGCAGGTGGCCGCGGGCGGCGGGCGGCGGCCGGGACACGCTCCCGCGGCAGGATACTGGACCGGCGGCCCAACTCCGACAGCCCACGCCGCGGCCGCCGCGCTCCAGGCTCGCAGGGAGACCCGCGCGCCTCCCCTGGTCCTGGCCGCCGCTCGGGCCCGTCTCCGCCGCACAGCCCCCGGCCTACCTGCGCCCGCCGCGGCCCCGGAGCCGCTGGAGCCGCCGCGCTACAGCCCCGCTGACCCCGCGCGGCGCCTGACGGGACGCGGCCCGGCGACCCCTGCGCGCCGCGTCCCAGCAGCACCCGCGCCGGGCACTTCCGGCGGCGGCTCGGGAGGAAGTGCCGGCCGGCGGCAAGGGCGCAAGGGGGCGTCGGGCCGCTCTAGCCGGTGAGGCCGGCGGGCTCTCTATGGCGGCGGCCGGGGAGCCGTGCGGAGGCGGAGCCCGGCCCGAGACAAGCGGGCCGCGGTGTGCGGGGACGGGGCCCGGGCCTGGGCGGGCACAGGGTCCGTGCCTGGGCGGCGCCCGCCTTGAGGGGTGGGCTCGGCTGTGGGAGGCGAGGGCCGGCCGGGGGGCGGGCGCGGGCGGGGCCGCCCGGGGAGGGGCTCTGGAGCAGGCGCGTGAGACGACGGGGAGCGGAGCTGCCGGGAGAGGCCGGGCGCCGGGCCGCGCACAGGGCCCAGGTCTGGCCTTCCCACTGGGAGCGGCTCCCTCTGAGCCTGTGTTCTCCTGGTCCAAAGGGAAACGTAGCCGAGCTCGTTCCCGCAGGCTGTTGCGAGGACCCGGTGAGAGCCTCCGCTCGCGTAAGGCGGTAGATCCTGGGCTCACTTGGCTTCTCTTCCTTGCAGCTCTGGTCGCACAGCTCCTTTCCCAGGCCCCGGGGACCCGCCCCTGCCTTCCCGGGGAAACCAGCATCCCTGCCCCAGGATGGACGAGGAGAGCCTGGAGACGGCCCTCCAGACCTATCGTGCACAGCTGCAGCAGGTGGAGCTGGCCCTGGGTGCCGGCCTGGATCCCTCGGAGCAGGCCGACCTGCGCCAGCTGCAAGGGGACCTGAAGGAGCTGATCGAGCTCACTGAGGCCAGCCTGGTGTCTGTCCGGAAGAGCAAGCTGCTGGCCGCGCTGGATGAAGAGCAGCCAGCCCGGGAAGATGCTGAGTACCTGGCTTTCCAGAAGGCCGTTGCTGAGGTAGTGGAGGTACCAGCAGCCCCTGCGGCAGAATTGGAGACTGTTCCTAAAAGAGAAGCTGGGCCAGAGCCCTCCAAAGGGGGGCAGGAGGAGGAAGAGAGGGAGGACAGCGGCGATGAGGAGGAAGAGCTGAGCGGGACAAAGGTGAACGCCCCCTACTACAGCTCGTGGGGCACCCTGGAGTACCACAGCGCCATGGTCGTGGGCGCTGAGGAGGCGGCGGACGGCTCGGCGGGAGTCCGGGTGCTGTACCTCTACCCCACGCACAAGTCCCTGAAGCCCTGCCCGTTCTTCCTGGAGGGGAAGTGCCGCTTCAAGGAGAACTGCAGGTAAAGCCCTGTCGCCAGACGCCCAGGCAGGGGCGGGAGGGGCCCTCTGCGCCTTGCGGTTTTGTCCTGGTCGGGGCTGCGGCCTTTACGGCAGTGCCCTTGGTATTTCTTTGCGTTTGAAGAGAACAGGCCCCCGACCTATCGTCCATTTTATTCTCCAGAATGCAACTTTCAGAATTTACTTTTTGTATGGAAATTGTCAAACACGCAAAATTAGAGAGTGTAGTGTAATCACTGCCCGTGGTCTGTCACCCAGCTTCAACATTTATCAACATTTTGTCAGTCTCGTTTCATCTGTTCTCCCTGCCCTACTTTTTTCTTTTCCTGGACTATTTTAAAGCAAATTCTAGAAAGTACTGTTTTTTTCCTACCTATAAATACCTCAAGATGCACCTCTAACCTAACTGATAAGGATGTCTTTAAAAAAGTAACTTCCGTTTCATTATACCTGAAAAATTTAATGGTACTACCTTGTTCATATTCAAATGTCCACAGTTGTTGCCATGGTGTCTTTTTTTCCTTAAATCCATAGATTTATTTTTGCTCCTTTTTACTTTCTCTTCACAAGGAGTATTTATAGAAACTTCTAGTAGGTAAATTTCTGTTTTAGCCAATAGTAAAGTGTAACCATCCCTAGTTCTTTGTTTGTTTTTTTATATTTTTAGTTGCCTGGCCAACTTTCTTTCTTTTTTTCAGTAGAGCTGGGATCTCACTCTTGCTCAGGCTGTTGTCGAACTCCTGAGCTCAAGCAATCCTCCCACCTTGGCCTCCCAGAGTGCTAGGATTACAGGTGTGAGCCACCACGCCCGGCCTTACAGACTTTTGCTGAATCCAAAGTCTTATTTGGCGTATCTCCCCTTTCCTTCCTTCTTGGGAAGCTTTATTAAAGTGTACCACACGTGCAGAGAAGTGCATGATCTATCAGCGCACCCAGTGAGTTTGCAGAGAGTGGGCACACCCTTACGACCGCAGTCTGCTGCCATTAGTCTCTCTGGAGGTTATCCATGTCTCTGCATGGTGTCCCCTGTGATGAGAGCTCTGACCCATCCCACGGTGCTTCCTCTGTCCGGACGCAGTTCCAAGACTCTCAAACACATTCGCTCACCTGTGCAGTAACCCCGTAAGGTAGGCCTTGCGTCACTCCCACTTGACAGATCAGGAACAGGAATGGAAGTGCTAAGTGCCTGGCCTGCACCTGCTTGGCTCAGAAGGGCTCTGAGTTGCCTCAGCCACAGCTCCCATCCACTCTTCCATCTGGAGCTGCTTGCTGTGTCAGCATTAGGCCCCATCTAAAGACTCTGGAAGCATTTTACAAGCACCCACCTTGCTACCATCCAGGACACCTAAGTTATTTTCTCGGATTTGCTTTGGATTTTTTAAAACAAAAGAAAACAATACAGGCCAGGTGCAGTGGCTTATGCCTGTAATCCCAGCAACTTGGGAGGCTGAGGCAGGAGGATCGCTTGAGGCCAGGAGTTTGAGACCAGCCTGGGTAACATAGAAAGTCCCCATCTCCACAAAAAATTTAAAAATTAACCAGGCGTGGTGGCGCACACCTGTAGTCCCAGCTACTCAGGAGGTTGAGGCAGGGGAATTGCTTGAACCCAGGAGTTCAAGGCTGCAGTGAGTTCATGATTGTGCCACTGGACTCCAGCCTGGGCAACAGAGCCAGACCTCGTCTCCTAAAAAATTTTTAACAATACATAGATAATGTTAAAGTACCCTTTGTACCACATCCCCCTCTTCCTCCTAAGAAGCTGTCATTATCACAACTTTGGCATGTATCTTTCCAGTGTACAGTCATGTGTCACCTAACAACAGAAATAAGTTTGTTGTCAGGCAATTCTTTTTCTTTTTTTTGAGAGAGTCTCATTCTATTGCCCCCACTAGTGTGCAGTGGTGTCATCACAGCTCACAGCAACCTCAATCTCCCAGGCTCAAGCGATCCTCCTGCCTCGGCCTCCCAAGTAGCTGTGACTATAGGCACGCACCACCACATCCAACTAATTTTTCTATATTTTGTAGAAATGGGTCCTCACTCTTGCTCAGGCTGGTCTCCTGAGCTCAAGCGATCCTCCCGCCTTGGCCTCCCAGAGTGTTAGGATTATAGGTGTGAGCCCCTGTGCCTGGCCTAGGCAGTTCTTCACTGTAGAGTTACATCACAAAGTACTCGTAAGCAGACCTAGGTCCTATGGTCTGCTGCACACCTGGGCTACGCGGTACAGCTACTGCTCCTAGGCTGCAAACCTTACAGCATGTTACTTACTGAATACAGTAGGCATTTGTAACACAATGGTAAGTATTTGTGTATTTAAACATAGAAAAGGTAGAGTGAAAATACTGTATAAAAGATAAAAAGTGGCACACCTGTATAGGGCACTTTTCGTGAATGGAGCGTACAGGACTGGAAGTTGCTCTGATGAGTCAGTGAGTGGGGAGTGAGTGTGAAGGCCTCGGACATTACCGTGTACTGCTCTAGACTTTGTAATCACTGTACACTTAGGCTGCACTAAATTACAAAAAGTATACGGGAATCGCACTACAGCATTATGACAGCTGTGACGTCACTAGGTGATAAGAGACCACCGTCATACATACGGTCCATCATTGACCGAGAGGTTGTGCGGTGCATGACTGTATGGTAATCCCCTACAGACATGGGTATTACGAATGGTACATATCTGTGCTTTATTTCTTAAATTTTTAAATAAATGGTATCATACAATATGATTCATTTGCAACTTGCTTTTTTCGGTAAGCATGTTTTGAGAACACCATGTTGATATTTATGGAACTATTCATTTTAACTGCTATATTGTTTTCCTTCATGTGAGGATACTGCATTTGCTTTACTCTGTCCCCTTCCGATGTTTCCAGCCTCTGTTTACTGCAGTCCTGTGCAGTGAACACCCTAGCACATGCCACCTTTTGCACTAGTGCTTATTTCTCTAGCATGTCACCAGCGTGGAGAGAACATACACATTTTTGCTTTTGTGTGGCAGGGCCTGTGCCTAGCCTCCCCCTGCTTGCTCACAGTGACGTTTCCTGACTTTCGGATTTGTGCCCAGTGAAAGCTGCGGGACTGGCATCTGGACTGGATTAGGATTTCGTTGATTACTGGCAAGGTTGCACAGCTCTTCACATGCTTGTTAGAACTTACTCTCTCCCTGTCTCCACCTCCACGTCTATAAAGTGGAAGTGAGAACTGTTTCTCGTGGCCACGGGCAGGATGGAGGGCATTCACGTGTGCAAAGAATTCAGAGCAGCGACTAATGAAGAGCAAACACACAGCAAGTTGTTTTTGCCTTATCATTGTAAAATAAATTCAGACACGGGAAGTAAACATATAGTGCAGGGAGTCATTATTAAATGAACACCCTGTCACCACTCAGGTCAGAACTACAACTTTAGCTGGGCGCGGTGGCTCACGCCTGTAATCCTAGCCCTCTGGGAGGCCGAGGCCGGTGGATCGTTTGAGCTCAGGAGTTCGAGACCAGCCTGAGGAAGAGCGAGACGCCGTCTCTACTAAAAATAGAAAGAAATTATCTGGACAGCTAAAAATATATATAGAAAAAATTAGCCGGGCATGGTGGTGCATGCCTGTAGTCCCAGCTACTCGGGAGGCTGAGGCAGAAGAATTGCTTGAGCCCAGGAGTTTGAGGTTGCTGTGAGCTAGGCTGACGCCACGGCACTCTAGCCCGGGCAACAGAGTGAGACTCTGTCTCAAAAAAACAAAACAAAACAAAACAAACAAACAAAAAAAAAACTACAACTTTTCCAACCCCACCCCCGAAAGCCCCTCCATGTGCCTCAACCCAAAACAGCCTCTCCCTCCTCTGAGCACAGCCACTGTCCTCACCTGTGTGATAATCACCCCCTTGTGTTTTATGGGCTGTCACCCCAGTGTAACTGTGGTGGAAACACTTTGGTTCAATCCTGCTCATTTTCTAACCCTGATTATGTCGGAATCTGGCGGTCTGCACATGCTTCCATGCTTCTCTTTTTTTTTTTTTTTTGAGACAGAGTCTTGCTCTGTTGCCCGGGCTAGAGTGCCATGGCATCAGCGTAGCTCACAGCAACCTCAGACTCCTGGGCTCAAGCGATCCTCCTGCCTCAGCCTCCCGAGTAGCTGGGACTACAGGCATGCGCCACCATGCCCGGCTAATTTTTTCTATATATATTTTTAAATGTCCATATAATTTCTTTCTATTTTTTAGTAGAGATGGGGTCTCGCTCTTGCTCAGGCTGGTCTCGAACTCCTGAGCTCAAACGATCCGCCCGCCTCGGCCTCCCGGAGTGCTAGGATTACAGGCGTGAGCCACCGCACCTGGCCTCCACGCTTGTCTTGTCCTCACCGTCTCACTGCTGGAGGGCCCGGCCCCGTGCCCCCCAGTTGAACAGCCAAGCGGCAGTTGAAAACGTTCTTCTGTGCTTCCTGCGCGTTGGCAGCGGGAACCAGCACTTGATCACCAGGTCCAACCCCTTTGGCAAGATTCTAGGTGCAGGTTTCTTTCGTGACGTTAGCAGCCGTTGGTGCGCGACGCCTGGGTTCGCTCGCTCGTTAGGGATGGCTGAGTGGAGATATTTAATACTTCAGTTCTGTCAGTTCATCTTCATTCATTGTCTGGAACGAAAGGGATGCTCTTCCTCACCTACAGCTGGGCTCCCCAGGGGCACAGTGCACACAGAAAAGGCAGAACAAATGCTAGATTTTTCTGTTTAGTTTATTAGTTTCCATGATTCTTTTTCATCCTGAGAAGGTGATGAATTAGCTTTCAAAAAACACTTAATACCCTCAATGAACTCATGGATTTAAATATTTTTAAGGAGTTTTAATCTACTGCAAGTCTAATCCTTATTCAGCCCCAAACTGTCCCACCTTTGCCCGGTGGGTGGCCCTTCAAGTTGACTCCTGCATCCTTCTGAGGGACCTCAGTGGTCCCCTTGCTGTCTGGGAGGCAGGATTGGAGTCAGCCAAGTCTCCAAGAAGCGGCCAGGCCTGGTTGCCCTTATTCTTCGGATACAGGCTGGAGGGCAGTGGCGCAATCACAGCTCACTGCAGCCTCCAGCTCCTGGACCAGGCGATCCTCCTGCCTCAGCCTCCTCAGTAGCTGAGACTATGGGCATGTGCTACCACACCTGGCAAATTTTTCCGTTTTTTGTAGAGATGTGGTCTCACTCTTGCTCAGGCTGGTCTTGAACTCCTGGCCTCAAGGGATCCTCCCACCTCGGCCCTGGTTTCTTTTATAGGAGATGATATTTCAAAACCCACAATGCAGCCACTGGTTGCTCATTGTTACTGGGTCGGGCACTGTTTCTAGGTCATTCAGTGGACAGATGCATAGGTGGCAGCACATATGTACAAACATGTATGTGTATGTACATGCAAACCATATACCTATATTTTCAAAGATAAAATGCCTTGTAATTTCACAGTGATATGTCCAATGCAAATTAATGACTGTAGTGTTTTTAATGAACCTCTTCTGGATTACATCTGTGCAGGCTTACCTTGGAGCTGTGGTGGGTTCAGTTCCACACCACTGCAGTAAAGTGAGTCCCACGAGCTTTGCTTTCCCGGTGCCTTTAACAGTTAGCGTTTGCACTGTGGCCTCTTCAGTGTGCAGTAGCATTATGCCTAACAATTGTAAATACCTTATCAGAAAATACCTTATTGCTAAAAAATACAATCATTGGAGCCTTCTGCGACTTAGGGGGGGTCTTGCCTCCGTGTTGGTGCCTGGTGACGGATCAGCCTGGTGGTTGCTAATGGTTGGGGTAGTTGTGATAATTTCTTAAGACAACAGTGAAGTTTGCCATATCCACTGACTCTTCCTTTCATGAAAGATTTCTCTATTGGAGCCAGGCACAGGGGCGCACACCTGTAGTCCCAGCTACCTGGGAGGCTGAGGTGGGAGGATCACTTGAGCCCAGGAATTTGAGGCTGCAGCGAGCTATGATCGTGTCTGTGAGTAGCCACTGCACTCCAGCCCAGGCAACATAGCAAGACCCCATCATTTCCTTTTTCTTTAATTTTTTGTTTTTAATCATTATGGGTACATAATATTTGTATATATTTGTAAGGTACATGTGATGTTTTGATATAGGCATACAATATGTATTAATGAAATCAGGGTAATTGGGGTATCCTATCTGTTAAAAAATAAAAAAAGATTTCTAGCCTGACCAACATAGCGAGACCCCCATCTCTACAAAAAATTAAAAAATTAGCCAGGCCTGGTGGCACCTGTAGTCCCAGCTACTCAGGAGGCTGAGGCAGGAGGATCGCTTGAGCCCAGGATTTGAGGTTGCTGTGAGCTGTAGTGGGGCCTGGGACCCTGTCTCAAAAAAAAAAAAAAAAAAGATTTCTCTGTATCATGTGATGCTGTTTGAGAGCATTTTACCCACAGTAAAACTTTCAAAGTCAGACTCGGTCCTCTCAAGCCCTGCTGCTGCTTTGTCAGCTCAGTCTACGTGATATTCTAAATCCTTTCATTTCAACGGTGTTCACAGCCTCTTCCCCAGGAGTCGATTCCATCCTGAGGAACGGCTTACTTTGCTTATGAGAAGCCACTTCCCACCTGTGAAAAGTTTTCCTACGAGACTGCAGCATGCCGGTCGCGTCCTCAGGTTCCATTTCTCATTCTAGTCCTCTCGCTGTTTGTGCCACGGCTCCAGCTACCTCTTCCACTGAAGTCTTGAAACCCTCAATGCCGTCCGTGACAGGAGACTTCCAGACCCCTGCCGTGTGTTAGGTTGACTCCCGTGAATCACAGATGTTCTTAACAGCACCTGAAATGGTGGGTCCTTTCCAGAAGGTGTCAGTTTGCCGTGCCAGTGCTGCCAGAGGATCACTGAGTGGCAGCTGTAGCCTTACAGAAGGTATTTCCTTTTTTTTTTTTTGAGACAGAGTCTCGCTCTGTTGCCCGGGCTAGAGTGCCATGGCGTCAGCCTAGCTCACAGCAACCTCAAACTCCCGGGGTTAAGTGATCCTCCTGCCTCAGCCTCCCGGGTAGCTGGGACTACAGGCATGCGCCACCATGCCCGGCTAATTTTTTCTATATATTTTTAGTTGTTCAGCTAATTTCTTTCTGTTTTTAGTAGAGACGGGGTCTCGCTCTTGCTCAGGCTGGTCTCGAACTCCTGAGCTCAAATGATCCGCCCACCTCAGCCTCCCAAGTGCTAGAATTATAGGCGTGAGCCACCACGCCCAGCCTGTAATAGTTCTTAAGTCTATTACATCTGATATTAATATAGCCATTCCAGCTCTCTTTAGATCACCATTTGCATGTAGTGTCTTTCCTTTCACTTTTTTTTTGAGATGGCGTCTCCCTCGTTGTCCCAGCTAGAGTGCAGTGGTGTCATCATAGCTCACTGCAACTTCAAACTCCTGGGCTCAAGCGATCCTCCTGCCTCAGCCTCCCAGAGTGCTGGGATTATAGTTGTGAGCCACCACGCCCAGCCTCCTTTCACTTCCAACATACTGTCTTTGGATCCAAAATGAGTCTCTTATAGATAGCATAGAGTTGGATAATATTTTTAATCAATTCTTCCAATCTCTGCCTTTTAATTAAAGAATTTAATCCATTTACATTTAAAGTAATTGCTGATAAGACAGGACTTCTGCCATTTTACTACTTGTTTTCTATACCTTTTATGTCTTTTTCTCATATCCTCCATTATTACCTTCTTTAGTGTTTACTTTTTCTAGTCTTTTAGTTTGATTCTCTTTTATTTTCTGCGTATTTTTTCAGTTATCAATGATTACTTTGGGAATATGATCAACATCTTAATTTTGTAGCAGTCTGGTTTGAATCAATACAACTTACCTTCAGTAGTATTAAAAACTCTGCTCCTATACCACCCTGCCCCCTTATTTCGTTGCTGTTAAAAATTATAACTTTATAGGTGTCCAGAAATAGTGATTATGATTATTGCTTTATGCATTTGTCTTTTATATCATATAGGGAAAAAGATGAGTTACGAATTGAAAATGTGGTAATACTGGCTTTTATATTTACCTACGTAGTTACCTTTATTAGTGTTCATATGGCTTAAGTTATTGTCTAGCTACTTTCAGCCTGAAGGACTTCCTTTTAGTATTCCTTGTAGGGCAGGTCTACTAGCTGTGAACTCCCTCAGCTTTTGTTTTTATGGGAATGTCTTAATGTCTCCATCTTTTAGAGACAGGGTCTCACTGTGTTGCCCATGCTGCAGTGCAATGGCTATTCACAGGTGTGTACTATACACTCAAAACCTCAAACTCGTGGACTCAGGCAATCCTCCTGCCTCAGCCCCCCACATAACTGGGATCATGACCGTTTCTGAAGGATAGTTCACCAGATATGGAATTGCTGGTTGGCAGGTCTCTCTCTCAGGACTTTAAATATATTACCCCACTACCTTCTGGCTTCAATAATTTCTGATAAGAAATTGGCCATTAGTCTTGTTGAGGATTGTTTGTACAAAACTAGTCACTTCTGTCTTGCTGCTTTAAAGATTCTCTGTCGTTGGGTTTAAACAGTTTGATTATAATATGTCTCAGTCTGGATCTCTTTGAATTTATAAACTAGTTGGGAGTTCACTAGACTTCTTGGATATGTAGATTCATGTCTTTCATCAAATTTGGAAAGTTTCAGCCATTATTCTTTACATCTTCAAATATTATTTCTGCTTCTTCCTCTTTCCTTTGCTCCTGGGGCTCCCGTTAGACTTACTGATGTGCTTGGTGATGCACCACCGGTCCCCTGGGCTCTGTTCAATTTTCGTTGTTCTGTTTTGTTTCTGCTCCTCATATTGGATAAATTCAGTTGACCTGTCTTCGGGTTCACTGTCTCTTTCTTCTGCCTGCTCAAATCTGCTGTTGAACCCTCTGGTGAAATTGTCACTGAACTTATTATACCTTTTACCTCCAGAATTTCCATTTGGTCCCTTTTTATAATTTCACTTTATTAATGTTCTGTATTTGGTTATACATTGTTCTTCTGTTTTCTCTAGTTCATTATCTATGGTTTCCTTTAGTTTTTTAGTATATTTGTATTTGACCTAAAAGCTTTGTCTAGTATGTCAAATGTCTGTGAATATTTTCTATTAATTAATTTATTTCCTGTGAATGGAACATACTTCCTTGTTTCTTTGCAAACCTGGACAGTTTGAATATTATAATGTGGTTCCTCTGAAAATCAGATCCTCTGCCCTCTGCTGGGTTTATTGTTGCTGTTTGTTGTGGGCTGTAGTTTTCTATTTAGTTTAGTAACTTTTCTCACCTATTTTTTTAAAGACCGTATACTGTCATGGGTCCTCATGGAAGTCTCTGCTCTGTTAGGTTGGTGGTCACCTAGTGACTTGACAGAGATTTCTTTAAATGTCTGGAGTCAAAAAGAAAAAAACCTCTTCCAGCCTTTGCAGATTGGCTCTACGTTGGGGCATTCCCAGGATGGCTGGTCAAGCCGTGCACGTGATCCTCTGCCTTTGCTTCCTGCTGACATGGAGGCAAAGGATCAGCCAGGGTGAAGGCTTGGGTGTCCGGTGTTCCTGGGCGTGTGTTTAGCCCTGGGGAGGTGCACGGATTTCCAGCCACACGTGGGAGCTTTCCAAAGCTGTTCCCCTCCCCCGGCTTTTCCGTCTGTCATCCAGCTCCCGCCAGCTTCAGGAGCCGCGTGCTGGGCCTTCAACAAGGGCTGCTCTGGAGGCTGCCCAGCCCTGAGAGAGTTCCAAGCAGGGGAAACAAAGGCACGCCTTCAAGCCGGCCGTTCGGAGGGAGGCCAGCAAGGTCGGAATGCACAACCACAGCTCTTTGAGGAAGGGTCTGCGTCATGCTCTCTGAGAGCATGGCCACCCAGCAATGCGGCCTGTTGCCCTCCCATGGCTGCCTGCGAGCCGGAGACTGCATAAATGCCACGACTCTCTTTCACTGATATTAGTAGCTTCTTACTTCATTAAGCATTCATCTGGTTGTTAGAGTCCAGAGTTCCAAAAAGTTGATTGTGGCAGGTTTTTGTTTGTTTGTTTTGAGACAGGGTCTCGCTCTGTCGCTCAGGCTAGAGTGCAGTGGCCTCATCACAGCTCACTGGCGCCTCCAACTCTTAGGCTCAAGCAGTCCTCCTGCCTCAGCCTCCGGAGTAGCTGGGACGATGGGCTCACGCCACCACGCCTAGCTAATGTTTCTATTTTTTTGGTAGAGACAGGGCCTCGCTATATTGCTCTGGCTGGTCTTGAACTCCTGGCCTCAAGCGATCCTCCCACCTCAGCCACCCAAAGTGCTGGGATTACAGGCATGAGCCACTATACCGGGCCTGACTGTGACAGTTTTTGACAGCTTAATTATTGCTTTAGTGGAGAGATGGATTCTTGGAGCTGCCTACTCCACTTCTGGTGACACCCATCTCTGTTGTTAATGTTTTTAGCTACACTTTTTTATGTTATTTGCTTAGTGGTTGCTCTTTCCCTTAAGTAGCTCTTTCCTCAGCCTCACAATTACAATGTGCATTTTAAAATGTCATTGTGCTGTCTTCTGGCTCCGTTGTGTCCAATGAGACGTCATCTGTCAGTCAAACTGTTGTTTTCTTGTACACTGAAAAAGCTTTTTTGTCTTGCTGCTTTCAAGATTTTCTCTGTCTTGACCTCTAGTAGTCTGTGATGTGTCCAGGTATGGATCTCTTTGGGTTTATGCTATTTGGGCTTGAGTAAGCTTCTTGGATCCATAGATTAATGTTTTATTTTGTTTTATCAAATTTGGGGCATTTTCATCCATTATTTTATCAAATAACTTTTCCTGCCTCTCTCATCTCCCTGCAGGTCTCTGAAGCTCTGTTCAGTTTTTTCAATCTTTTTTTCTCTTTATTCTTCAGATTGGAAAATTTCTACTGACTTTTTTCTTCTGCCATCTCAAATCTACTGTTGAGTTCATCTAGTGGATTTTTTTAAAAAAATAGGCTTTAGTTTCACAGCAATATTGAGGCATGCAACAGAGATTTCCCATGTGCCCCTGGCCTGACCCACGCACAGCCCTCCCCGTCAGCACCACCCAGCACCAGCGCAACGTTTGTTCCCGTCCACGAGCCTCCTGACACGTCACTGGCACCAGGTCTGCAGTCAACACCGGGTCACTCTTGGTGGCGTGCGTCCTGTGGGTTTTGGCAAATGTGTAATGACGAGGATCTACTCACGTAATGTCACACAGGGTGGTTTCCTGCCCCCAGAATGCTCTGCTGCACCTGTTCCTCCGTCCCTCCCCCGAGTCTAGTGAATTTTCCCTGTCAGTGATTATGCTTTTCAGCTCTGGAATTTCCCTTTGATTTCTTTTACGTAATATCCATGTTTTTAAGATTCTCTGTTTCTTGAGTAATTGTCATCATATTTTCATTTAATTCTTCAGATGTACTTACAATGGCTGCTTTGGAGTCTGCTCAGTTTGACATCTGGGCCCATTCAGAGTCAGATTCTATCCACTGCTTTTTTCCTCAACATGGATCACACATTCCTGTTTGCTTGTCTCATCGTCATTTGTTGAAAACTGGATATGTCAGATGATACACATCTGGATTCTGAGTCGTTTTCCTGAGTTTTGTATTGTTTGCTTTAATTAAGTTTTCTGGACTAAACTGCAAAACCTGTCTCCCTCTACATAGTGTGCAGCCTCTGATATCTCTGCTCAGATTTGTTAGTTCATTTTTATCTTTTAGCCTGGCTTCCTGGGTATTGCTTCTGTGTCTGTGCAGCGTACTGGTCAGCCAGTAATTTAGGCAGAGGTTGTGCTCAAACACTTCTGGCCCAAAGGGCTTCCCTGCTCAGCCACTCAGGCTGTGGTCAGGGAGCAGACTGCAAGTGCGGTCAGTCCCCAGCCTGCTCTGCGTTCGCTCCCTGTGGCCTCTCTCAGAGCCACTGACATGCACTAGCTCACTAGAGCCAGGGACACAGAGAGCTGAGCTCCTCCACGGCTCTGTCATGTCCAGGGTCTCCCTGGTCAATATCTGGCCAGCCCAGTGCTCACCCCACCTGAAGTCACAACCCCAGATGATCAGAGTTAGTGTCCCTGTTGGTTTTTCATCAAGTTATTCACTGAGCTGCAAGGCCCTGGGTGTCACTGCTGTTTCTGCAGCCAGCCCCACACGAGCAAAACTCAGGTGTGCTGACCCGGGAGTGGGAGCAGGTGGCAGCCCCAGGTACAGAGGCTGACGACTTCCCACTGTTCTGTCTAAAACTAAGCAGTGTTTCCAGAATAATCTCTTCTCAGTGTGTCGTCATCTTTGGTCAATTTCCAGAACTCTGCATGGGTGAGTTTTGACAGTTTTGTCAAGTTTTAGATTGTTTTTCCATGGGGATGATTCAACAACCTTTCTACTTGGCCATAGCTGAAACTTAGAACCCACTTTAGTTGTAAACGCTGTTTTCAGGTTTAAGTCCTTCCTTATTCTGGAATATAACTCAATGAATGCTGTGAGGTGGATGATTGAGTTGGGGTTTTCCATATATGAAATCTAGTCTTTAATTTTTCCTTGTGAAATCCGTGGACCACGTTTTCCCAGCCATGCGGTGCTGCTTCTGTCGTGTGGAGTTGTCCTGTGTGTGTGTGCACCGTTCTCTGTTCCAAAGTCATTTCATGGATATGTCATTAACTAGTCTCCAAGGCTGGAAATGTAGGGATTTCCAGGTTTTTCATATTTGATTAACATCCTTGTGGCCAAATCTTTGCATACATTATTACTTTAAAAAGATCGTTTCTTAGAAGCACTTGCTGGGTTAAAGAGTACACCACATTTTGAGGCTTCTGATACTATGGGATATTCCTCCAGAAAGGTCTGGTTAACTGATGTGGGGTGTGTTGAAGGGGGATATTGAGTCAGATTCCCCTCTAGGTTTAGCCCTCCCCTTGAGCACGTTCTCTGCCCCCTAGTTGAACAGGCCTTTTCAGCCCCTGTCCAGTGCAGTGCGGGTGGGGCAGGGCCTGTGGCCACTGCAGCCACCTGGTCGTTGGCAGTGCCCTGCGGGAGAAGGAGCTGCCCGGGACCCTGGGCTGGGGAGGCATCGGGCTGTCTCCATCTCCCCGTGGGAGACCCGAGACGCTTTCCTGCCACGTCTCTCGTTTCCACCGCTGGTTTCCACCTGGGAAGACAGCTGTGTCGTGCGGCAAATGCCAGTTCTCAGTTGCTGGTGCAGGGTTAAGACAATTTCCTATTTGAAGTGATGGCACAGCAGCGGCAGATGGTGGTTAGTTGTTGATGTCTTTATTTGGCGAAGTTCAAGGTGGAAGTACTAAGTCTGTCCCCACATTTCCTCTTCCTTCTCTCTCTGTCTTGGTTTTGTTTTTAATTTTACTCGTTCACTGGTATCTCAAAGTCAAGGCACCATTTTTACAACTGGGAGGTCCCAGTGGTGTGAGCATGCGCCCACGCAGCCAGCACGCCTGCCTGGCTGCTGCCTGGTGGGGAGCGTGGCTGCCGTCACCACAGGGCTGCTGCCACCTTGGTCCTCGCGCCCAGGACGCTGCTCAGAGTGGCCACGTTCATCCTGAGAGAGAAAATGCAAGTGTGTTCGTGTGTGTGTCTATGTGTGTAGTGTATACAGTTGGCCCTTGGCATCCATGAGTTCCACATTCATGGATTCAACCCAACCATGGATCGAAAATGTTTGGGAAAAAAAAGGATGGTTCCTTCTGTACTAAACAACTTTTTTCTTGTCGTTATTCCCCAAATACAACATAACCACTATTTACGTAGCATCTACTTTGTGTTAGGTGTTATAAGTAACCTAGAGATGATGTCAAGTACACAGGAGGATGTTCTATGCAAATACTGCACCATTTTACATAAGGGACTTGAGCATCTGTGGATTTTGATCTCTGAGGGTGGTCCTGGAACCGTCCCCCAGGGATCCCAAGGGACAACTGTATATGTATATGCAAGTGTGCAAGAGTATATATGTATATGTGCATCTGTGTGTTTAGTGTGTGCATGTGTTACTGTATGTGGGGCATGTGTGCATGTGTATATGTGTGACAGCATGTGTCAGTGTATATGATAGTGTACGTGTATTTGCGTGTGAACATGTATGCACATATGTGTGAGACATGTGTGAGTGCATGTGTATACGTGTGTGTATACATGTGAGTGCATGTGTGTGAGTGCATGTGTATGTGTGAGTGAATGTGTGAGAGTGCATGTGTATACGTGTGTGCATATGTATATGTGAGTGCTTGTGTGTACATGTGTGCGAGTGAGTGCATGTGTATACGTGTCCATGCACATGTATACATGTGACTGCATGTGTATATGTGTGTGAGTGCATGTGTATACGTGTGTGCGCACGCATGTGTATACATGAGTGCATGTGTATACGTGTGTGTGAGTGCATGTGTATATGGGTGTGTGCATGCATGTGTATATGTGTGAGTGCATGTGTATGCGTGAGTGCATGTATACATGTGAGTGCATGTGTATACATGTGTGTGTGCACGTGTACGTGTGAGTGCATGCATGTGTATACGTGTGAGTGCATGTGTGTACGTGTACGTGTATGTGTGTGAGTGCATGTGTATAAGTGTGCACGTGCACACATGTGTATACATGAGTGCATGTGTATACATGTGTGAGTGCATGTGTATACGTGTGAGTGCATGTGTATGTGTGTGCATGCATGTGTATACGTGTGAGTGCATGTGTATACGTGTGTGTGCGTACATGTGTATATGTGTGTGAGTGCATGGGTATACGTGTGTGCGTGCATGTGTATACGTGAGTGAGTGCGTGTATATGCCTCAGTGTGTCTGTCTGACTCCCTGTCTCTCTCTCCCTTCAGGGCAGTGTCCAGGTGGATGAGCTCAGTGCTCCTGGGCTCACCTGCCCCTGCTGGGCCATGTCTCAGCCACTGCCCCCTGTGCCCTCTCTGCAGGTTCTCCCATGGGCAGGTGGTCTCTCTGGATGAGCTACGCCCCTTCCAGGACCCGGACCTGAGCTCCTTGCAGGCTGGCTCTGCGTGTCTGGCCAAGCACCAGGACGGCCTCTGGCACTCTGCGCGCATCACTGGTGAGGCTGGCGCTGTCTTGGAGCCCCGGGGCTCTATCTAACAGGGCCCTTCCTGGAAACCTCCCATGCCTCACGCGTGTTGTTACCACGTGGCCACTCCCTGCCTCCTTCAGGTTGGGCGTCAGGACTGCGGCTCTGGGCCCAAGATGAGCGTCTTGCTCCCGACTTGCAGCAAGGCTCCGGCTGGGGCTGACCTGCACTTGTCTCTGCCCCCAGATGTGGACAGTGGCTACTACACAGTCAAGTTCGACTCGCTGCTGCTGAGGGAGGCTGTGGTGGAGGGGGACAGCATCCTGCCCCCGCTGCGCACGGAGGCTGCAGAGTCCTCTGACTCCGACAGCGGCGGCGTGGATGACTCCAGCTATGCCCGAGGTGTGGCAGCAGCTCAGGGGACCCAGAGCCCAGGAAGGTGGGGGTGGTCACCCTGCGACATCTGGGGAGTGAGTGGCTGCTGCGAGGCCCACCGTGCTCAGGAGGGGGGCACAGCAGAGAGGGCCGACGTGCCCCAGGGGGTGGGGAGACAAGAGCCTGTGAAGGGCCCGGAGCAGATCCAGAGTCCCGAGATGCAGAGGCCAGCCTTTGTCTTTAAGGAGTCAGCAAGTACAGTCTCGCTGACGCGAGGCCGTGGCTGTGGCCATGGGAGGGGAGGGGCCAGCAATGCTGGAGCTGCCCAGGAAGTCTCAGGGAGTGACCGGTTGGTGGACGTACAGTGCAGGAAGGACCAGCTCCTACAGGTGGCTTCCCAGACTTAGGGCCTGGTGTCTGGTGGCCTGGCAGGCAGCCAGGGTGAATGCTCAGCAGTAGGAACTGGGGGCAGCATGCAGCCCTCGGAGAGGTCAGTTAGAACCAAGCCTGGGAGGTGTCCCCAGGCGTCTGTGATGGGAGTTGGGGGTTGCTGAAGCCCCACGTCCATGTGATCGAGGAGAGGAGGGAGCCACGGAGGTGGGGTTGGCCACTCTCCATGAGGGCAGGGGAGGCCTGTGGAGGGGCCCGGTGCAACCAGGTGCTGCCCTGAGGGGTGGGGGCTGCAGCAGCCCACTGTCCATTGTCACGTGCCCACAGCAGGCCGGGGTGACTGTCGGGAGCCCTAGGTGTGGGGGTTAGGGCCCTGCCGGGTAGCTGAGCTCTTGGGCTAGCACTGGCCAGAGCCCAGGGCGCCGTGCGGACCTCTGACCTGGCCGAGCCGCTGCTGTGTCTCCTGCAGTGGTGGAATCGGGCCCTGCGGACCCCGGGACCTGCAGCTCCGCCTTCGCAGGCTGGGAGGTGCACACGCGGGGCATCGGCTCCAGACTCCTCGCCAAGATGGGCTACGAGTTTGGCAAGGGTGAGTGCACGCTGCCCTAGGTGGGGTGCTGCCGCAGCGGCGGTGGTGCCAGCCCGTGTCTTCCCCAGGCCTGGGCCGGCACGCGGAGGGCCGGGTGGAGCCCATCCACGCCGTGGTGCTGCCTCGAGGGAAGTCGCTGGACCAGTGTGTGGAGATCCTGCAGAAGCGGACCAAGGGCGGCAAGGCTGGCGCCAACAGGCCCCCCAGGTGCCGGGGGAGGGGGGGTAGGCCGGGGGGCCGCCCGCCACCTCGGAATGTGTTTGACTTCCTCAACGAAAAGCTGCAAGGCCAGGCTTCTGGGGCCCTGGAGGCTGGGGAGGCCACGCCAGGGAGGAAGAGCAAGGACATGTATCACGCCAGCAAGAGCGCCAAGCGGGCCCTGAGCCTGCGGCTCTTCCAGACTGAGGAGAAGATTGAGCGGACCCAGCGGGACATCCGGGCCATCCAGGAGGCCCTCGCCCGACATGCCGGCCGGTACACGTGGGGCCTGACTCCGGGCAGAGGGTGGGCCCGGGTGGCCCTGCCCACCAGACGCGTGCGGGTGGTACTGGACCCAAGCGTCCGGCAGTGGCCACAGCAGCCTGGGGGAGCGGGGGCCTGAGGGGAGCCGTCCGGGAACCACGCTGACCCGCAGGCCCCTCCCCAGGCCCAGCGTGGCGGCAGCCCAGCTGCGAGAGAAGCTGGCGGGAGCCCAGCGGCAGCTGGGGCAGCTCCAGGCTCAGGAGGCGGGCCTGCAGCGGGAGCAGAGCAAGGCGGACACCCACAAGAAGATGACTGAGTTCTAGAGACCCACGAGCACCATGGACAGAGCCTGGGACCCCCGGTGTGGGCTGCCCTCAGGAAGACCTGCCGTCACCCCAATACCTCAGACGCCCCCGAGGAGGGGCCAGCCCACTCCCAGGCGAGCCCTCTCGGTCAGCCTTGCAGGGCTGGGACTTGTGGACACTGCTGAGTGGAGATGGGGCTGCAGGGTCACATCTGGCCACTTGTCTACCAAGCCTACCTGCCAGTGTCTGGGGCATCTCCTTATCCAGGGACATTAAAGCGATTTCGCCGCAGTGTCATTCCGTGGAGACTCGGCTGGCTGCGGGGTCTCTGGGCAGAGAAGGGCTGTGCAGGTGGCGACAGCCAGGCTGGGCTGGAAGGGCCTGGGTGAGGCTGCCACCCCTGCCCAGGGTCGGACGGCCTAGGAGGGCCAGAATTGTCCCTTCTCTGACCACGGCAGGTCCGAGCTGGGGGTGCCCGTCAGGTTGACTGACACCCACAAACAGGTGGAGCGTGGTGATGCTCTGGTGGGTGGGACGTGGGGACGACTGTGGCCCTTGACGGGCTGCGGAGAGCACTTAGTGAGGCGGGTGGACCTGGCTGCCCTCACGGCCTTGGGCATTCCGCGCCAGTGCTTGGTGGCCACTGACCATCCAGTTCCCTGCTCTGCCCGTCTCCCCGTGGTGGAGGGGACGTAGCTGGGCCCCCAGGACAGTGCCAGTTGGAAGCACACACTCAGCGACTCCGTCTAGTCTAGGCCTCGGGCGCGTGGCTGAGGCAGGTGGGTGGGAGGCGGCAGGGGAGGCGCTCTGAGCCGCAGGGGCAGGAAGTGAGGTGGGAGCTCGGCTGCACAAAGGCCTTCCTGGCCTGCCCCAGACACAGCTGAGGGAGCCTGGCCCACGGCCTTGGTAAGTGCCTGCTCCAGCCTCCAGCCTGGACAGGTCCTAAGCCCTCCATGCCCACCGAGGTTGGGGCTTTGGAGGGCTGGGGTCTGGGAGGGCCAGGCCCTGCCGAGTCAGGTTAGTCAGCGGGGTCCTTTGGGAGAGCTTTCCACTCCCCGGGTCTGGGCAGGCTGGCATCGACCTCCAGAGACCACCCCTCTCGCCCCCCAATTCTTGCCTCCCTGCTGCCGGACTGTGCCAATTGTGGGTGTCCCTCACTCCCAAAAGCTCTGCCAAGCTCCCAGAAAGGGGACAGATCCTGTGGCAGGGTAGGAGAGCCAGGGAGAAGTGGGATGGGGGCATTTGGTGCCCACAACAGCTCCCTCCTGCCTCCTGCCCCCCTTCCAGCTTCTTGGGGTGCTGGGCTCTGTAGTGAGTGGCTTGGGGGCATCACCTGAGAGAAGAGGGCCACCCCCAGGCAGGGGTGACCACCGATGAGGTCTGGCCTGGGGCGCGCAGGCCCCGGGGCTTCCCCAGATCTTGGGTGTGGTGACCACAGCTGGCCTTAGCCAGCACGCAGCTGCCCTGCCCCTCCTCGCTGGCCGTGCTCCGTTGCTGTGGTCACCCTCCCCGGCTCCGATGGGGGCCAGGCAGAGCACCCTCCGCTCAGCTCCCCAGGAGCCCTAGCCAGAGGCGGGAAGGTGGGCGCCTCTGGGCGGGAGGGGCTGTGAGCGTGGGGTTTCCTGTGCTGAGTCAGAGCCCAGGGGGAGGGGCCGCCCAGCAGGGGCCGGGGCCAGGCTGGTGCCCTCAGCCTGCCTGCAGTGCCCCTCTCTCTTCTGCCCCCAGGCCCCTGGCTTCACAGGATGGGGCTGCAGGTGCCCTCGGCCCCTCCTGCCCTCTGGGTCCTAGGCTGCTGCGCCCTGCTCCTCTGGCTGTGGGCGCTGTGCACAGCCTGTGGCAGGTACGTCCGTCTGTGGCGGGTTTGCTCGAGGGCCCACTGAGGCCCGCCCTCCACTGCCCAGCTCGGGAGGGGCTGCAGGCGAGTCCGTGCACCCAGCTCTGCGCGCCTCCACCCTGGGCCTTGGACCCGAGGCCGATGGCCCCCGCCCTCACCTCTGCCTCCCCGGCCTGACAACGCTCTTGCCCGCAGGAAGCGGGCGCGGAGGCCCTGGGCCGGGCTGCAGGGCAACGTGATGCCGGTGGAAGCAGTGAGTGCCTGGCTGTCCCAGGGCCAGGGCGGGGCCGGCTGGGAACCCACCTGCCCGCCTTGCCCCCAGGCCCTGCTGAGACGGAGCCAGCTCCGGTCCCTCAGCAAGTCCGACACCAGACTGCATGAGCTGCTGGCGGGTCCGCAGGGCTGCAGAGGTGAGCAGAGCCACTCAGCGTCTGGGAGGGTCGGTGTGGGCCGCTGGGCAGGGCTTGCGCGCAGCACCCTAACCCTGGGCCGGACGTGCTCCCTGCTCCCCAGTGACCTCTGCTCTGGCCCCACCCCCAGCCCAGCGGCCTGTCAGCGTGGATCTCCTTCGCCCCCACTGGCCAGAGATGTCCAGGGCCCTCCCCAGGGTGCAGAAAGCCACCTCTGCTTTCCCACACCAAGAGCTGCCCCAGGGCCCACCTGCCGCCACACCCCCCACAGGCCCCTTGGCCACCTATTCCAACGTGGGGCTGGCGACCATCCCCAGGGCTGGCCTGGCAGCCAGCCCCGTGGTCGCTGAGTACGCCTGCATCCAGAAGCTCAAGGGAGCAGAGCGGGGCCCCCAAGAACAGCAGGGGAGGGCCAGGGAGTCCCCAGCTGCTCAGGTAAAGGGGGTCAGGGTGGGCACGGTGGGTGGGCTGGGCAGGTCCTCTGCAGAGTGGATGGTGCTGACACCTCACCGTCCACTTCCTTGCTCCAGGTGGACACCCTGTACTCCAGGGTCCGCAAGCCTAAAAGGAGGGACACAGGACCCACTACAGCCCGGCTGGACCCCGAGGGCAGGGGAGCAGTTCCAGCCCTGGGGAGTGACTCGGCCTATGAGGCCGTCCCGCTCAGGGGTCTGGGTGTGGACAGCGGCCCCCTGGAAAACGTGTATGAGAGCATCCAGGAGATGGGGGCCCACGCGCGCCCAGAGCCCCCAGCTCTGGCTGTCAGCATTAGTGGACATAAGCGGGACACCTGGGCCCCCTGCTGCCACCTGCCTCAGCCCAGGGAGGGCCTGGAAACCCCTCCCTGCCCGAAACACTCGAGTGCCCACGTTCCGTCCTCCACAGTGAGGCCCATCCCCCCTCCCCAGCCGACAGCAGCGACCCCGGATCTCAGGGCTGCCGGGCTGTGCGGTCCCTGCGGTGCGAGCTGCTCTGACAGCCCTGGCCTCTCGGCAGAGAAGGCCCGCATCTGAATAAATCGCATGGCAGGGATTGAACACGGCCGTGCCGAACAGCCTGCCCTTCTTGAAGGCTGGGAGGGTTGGGGCCGGGGCCGGGGTTCTCCGGAAGGATTACAGATGTCCCTTCTGGCCTAGGGAGCCGGCTCCGGCCCAGCCGCCCGAGGCTGTGCTCCCGCTGGTGCGGCTCCGGAGCCGGGCGCGGAGGGGAAGGCGGAGCTCGCGCTGGCGTTTCCAGGCCGAGTCTGTACGAGGGGGCGGTGCAGCGGCCGGCAGGGTGGCCGTCCGGGGTGGGACTTGGGCCCTGAACTCCGCGGGAGGGCCCCGCCACCCAGCCCCGGTGTTACATAAGGGGTTGGGGGGGGGCAGCCGTGCGTTAAAAAGTAACCTGCTCCCGGGAAGCCCGTCCGGGCAGCGCAGCACCCTCCCCGGCTCGGGCATTGGCCTGAGCGCGCCCGTGGGAAGCCGGCTCTCCCGGGAGGCGGGCCGGGCCGCGGGTGCTGGCCCGGCCCCCTTCCCAGGGTGGCGCGGGAGCTGCCCGGCGGGGCGGGGCCCCGGGCCGCGGTCCACCGCGGAATGTTGATACCGGGCGCGGGCCAATGGGGCGCGCGCCGGGCGGGGTGGGCCCGGGCGGGCGGAGGGGCGGGGCCCGCGGGCAGCCTCCGGGCGGCGCGGCGCGGGCGGCGGCCGGATCCAGGGCGGGGGTCGGCGGCCCGGCCAGCCCGGCCCGGCCCGGGGCTGCGTCCTGAGAGTGCGCCCTCGCCGCTGCAGCCTCGGCGCCCGGCCGGCCGGCCATGGAGGCCGAGCGCCCCCCGCCCCGCGCCGCCGGCCGGGACCCCAGCGCGCTGCCGGCCGAGGCGCCCTGGCTGCGCGCGGAGGGCCCAGGCCCGCGCGCCGCGCCCGTGACGGTGCCCACGCCGCCGCAGGTACCGGGCGCCCGGGGCGGGCGCCGACCGAGTTCCCGGGGCCGCAAAGATGGCGTCGGGGCCGCGCAAAGTGTGGGCCCCCGGGGGGACGGCGGGGACGCGGCCGCGTCGGTCCGAGCGTGTCCGTGGGTCCGGCGGGGCAGCGCGGAGCGGCGGGGCGACGCTTCCCGCCGCGCCGGGCCGGGGGCGGGGCCGGAGGCGGGGCCGCGCCGTCCACACCGGCCGCAGCCAGTTTGGGGGGGCGGGCCCCGAGCTGGTCCCGGTGGGAGGCTGGGGGACCCCAGGCCGCCGCCGCCTCTGAGCCTGCCCAATCCGCAGGGCCCTGCCACGGGCGGCGGCTGTGCGGGTTTGGAGCTCGCGCTGCCGCAGGAGCCGGAGCCGCGGGCCGCGGACCTCGGGGCCCCGGGGACGTGGGCAGGGGCGGCGGCGGGGCTCCCGACTCCGTCGGCGCACATCCCGGTGCCAGCGCAGAGGTGAGTCGCGGGGCTAGCTCCCGGGGACTGGGTGGGCGCGTGTCGGAGGGTGGGGTGCGGATACGTGCCTTCCCGCCTTCGCCTCGGGAGGCCTGGGTGGAGGGTAGGTCAGGATCCCCGGTTTCTAATCGCCCCTCTAAGGTCTTCAGCCCCCGAGGAGTTAAGCAGAAATGATCAAGATATTACGGCCCCTTATTCCCCCTTCCCCAGCTCTTGGGGGCCGGAGCACAGAACTGGGAAGGGGGGATGTCAGTTTCTGTGCAGAACAGGCTGTGCAGTCAGCCGGCCTGGGGTTGACTGTCCAGGAATCCCTGGGGCTCCCCACCTCCACCTCCCCACCCCCCGGATGCCCCGCACCTTGGGCTGGCTGTGGGGGGCAAGGGGCGGGCTCTGGCCTGCCTCACTGGGGCCTCGGACCGCTTGGAGCCCGGGCTCCTCCTGGCTGCTGGCGACCGTGCCGCTCCCACCCTCCCAGGCCTGGCCCTGGGCCCACAGCTGCTGTTGCACAACCCTGGTTAATGTGTGACCGGGGGAGGGCTGGGCTGGGCCTGGCCTGGCCCCCAACTCCAGTGGGCTTCAGACCCCTGCCCAGCACCGAGGCCTGAAGGAGCCACAGTGGAACAAAGCCCAGGGTGTAGAGAACTCAGGCTGCAGCGGGACCCCGGCCCTGTTCCTGGTGGTTCCTGGCCATTTTCAACTCTGCAACCCGAGCTGGGGGAGGAGCCAGGCCTCGTGTCCTGGGCCAAGAGTGAGGCAGCCTGGTGTGCACACACGTGCCTGGGCCCGCACGTGTACTCAGGCCAGGGAGGGGCCTAGAGCACTTGCCGGCCCCACCCGCACCTGCCCCATCTCCTCCAGAGCCACCGCAGCAGCCGCCCGGCTAGAGGAGGTCATGGCTGCCGCAGCCCTCACAAGCTTGTCCACTAGCCCCCTGCTCCTGGGGGCCCCGGTTGCAGCCTTCAGCCCAGGTGAGACTCAGAGGTCTGTGCTCAGGGGTGTGGGTGGGGACAGGGCCCAAGACCACTGTCCTTTGAGGACCCTACAGCCACCCAGCCTCTTGGGCAAGGAGAGCCCCCAAATCTTGGACACCACCTTGCAAACAAACCTCTTGAGCCTGCTTTCTGAATGGACATCTGGACCCTCGGTACCACCACGGAGGCCAGAGCTGCATCTTCTGAACTCTGGGAGCTGTCCACTCCCTGCACAGGACGTCTTCCTGTGCCAGGGAGGCTCCTCCCCAAGCCCCTATGGCCAACTCTTCCCGGCCACTGCTTCCTCCAAGAGGCCCTGCCCACCACGCTTACCTGAGGATAGGTGAACAGGTGGCAGCTCAGAGTCAGGGACTTGCCAAGGCCAGCAGCTGGCCATCAGGCAGCAGTTTCTGCAGAGCAGCTTGAGCCCACCCCGGTGGTATGTCCCCGCAGAGCCCGGCTTGGAGCCCTGGAAGGAGGCCCTGGTGCGGCCCCCGGGCAGCTACAGCAGCAGCAGCGCCAGCGGCGAGTGGGGCTGGGACCTGGCCAGTGACCAGTCCTCTCCGTCCACCCCGTCACCCCCGCTGCCCCCCGAGGCAGCTCACTTTCTGTTCGGGGAACCCACCCTGAGGAAGAGGAAGGTGAGCTTTGGGGAGGCCCCTGGGGCGGGGGATGGGGGGGTGGGGGGCCGCAAGGGTTGAGCCTGACTGCCGGCCGTCTGCAGAGCCCCGCCCAGGTCCTGTTCCAGTGTCTGTGGAAGAGCTGCGGGAAGGTGCTGAGTACCGCGGCCGGGATGCAGAGACACATCCGCCTGGCGCACCTGGGGTGCGGAGGGGCCCGGGCGGGCCGGGGTGGGGTCCTGCCAGGCCTCCCCTTCAGTCCCTCGCTGTGCCCCAGCAGGAGGCAGGCGGAGCCAGAGCAGAGTGACGGCGAAGAGGACTTCTACTACACAGAGTTGGACGCTGGTGTGGACACGCTGGCCGACGGGTTGTCCAGCCTGACCCCGGCGTCGCCCACGGCCTCCTTGCCGTCCAGCTTCCCTCGCCTGGAGCTGCCGGAGCTGCCGGAGCCCCCCGTCCTGACCTCCGTGGGCACCCCCCAGGCTTGCCACAGCGACCACGCCTACCAGGCGGGCCAGGCCACAGGCGGCAGCTGGGGGCAGCTCTCAGAGCATTCTGGAGGCCTGGAGCCACAGCCCACTGAGGTCAGACCCTGTGTGCCGGCCCTTCCCGCCAGGATGGGCGCCAGCCTGAGGTGCGTGTGGGCTGAGGGCGGGGCAGGTGCCAGGCGGAGCGTCCCTGGCCCACAGTGCCCATGCCCCTGTGTGTCCCCCCAGGAAGCCCCGTGGTGATGCTAAGAAGTGCCGGAAGGTGTATGGCATGGACCACCGGGACCTGTGGTGCACAGCCTGCCGCTGGAAGAAGGCCTGCCAGCGGTTTCTGGACTGAGACCCCCGTGCTCATGCAGCCCCCAGGGCTGTTGAAAGGAGAAAATAAGCTACCACCTTCTCCCCACCCCTAGCCTGGGCGACACTGTCCTGGGAGAGCCCGGGGCCTCCCCCAGCTACAGGGTCTACTTTTTAATGGGGGAAGGAGGAGTTGGTGACCCTGGACCCCCAAAGGTGGGAGAGGGGTCCCACCATTCAAAGTGCCTCTGAAGAAACCAGCTTTTTGCACTAAAGCCAAGGCACATCGCTGCCCCTTGGCCACTGGGGCCCTGGGGTCGGCCATCCTCCCTGCCTGTCGGTCCACGGACTTGTCAAAGATGTAACAGGCCCAGCTTGGGGGCCCGTCTGCAATGCACTTTGAGGGGTATCGGGAAGAGGGCCCCCCTGCTCGCACTTAACTCGGTGGTTCGAGGGCCCTGGGGCTGACCTTTTACCATGTTCCGAAGCTCAGGTGTCTCGCGTCTGGGCCGCACCAGGCGAAGAGAAAATTAAAGATTTGAGATTTTTCCAGAAGTCGAGTCTGTCTCCTGGGAGGAAGGATGTGGGACTGGGACCCTACGGTGAGCAGAGGGGTGGGAGGCCCGGAACCAGCTGCAAAGGGCTGGGGGTCACCCTCTGGCCACCCCCACCTGGCTGGAGGAGGGGACACTCTGAAACACACAGGAGGCGTCTGCTTGGAGCAGCAATTTCCCAATTTATTGAAAGTGATCGCTTTGCAAGAATGTCTAAGCTAATCCCGTCACAGAAGGAAAACCCACAGGCAGGCTGGGAGCGCGCCTCGGCACACAAGAACCTGGAGAGCCACGTGGAGAAGGTAACATTTGCCTGTCCTGCGGCCACGGAGACGCAGGACAGCAGAGCCGCGATTGCCCACAACGGAGTACGAAAATCTCCCCTAAATATTAAACACATCTTCAATACAAACACAGGTTTATAATAATTAATATAAAGTCAATATAATATAGACTATCCCCAGGAGAAAAATCAACAGTCTTCAAACACTGCCCTTTTTTTGTCTGTTTTTGTTGACAGGTTGAAAGCATGTTGAAAAAATAAATATTTAAGAAAAGCACACACAGCACCCTCACTACAAGTAGTTCTAAAAGGGCCGCATACAAAACACAGTATAGGATCTAAAAAATAAAAAACAACCACCATTAAGTATGGCTTTCTTAAGAGTTGCACATGTCACAGAATGAGCTAAAATAAGCTTATCTTTCATAATATTGCAAAAAGTTCCAGTTTTTGTATTTTCTCAATTTTCTTTTTTAAAAAGGAAGATGTGCAAAGTTGGAAGCAGTAAGCTGTGTCTTTTGAGTCAGGTCCCTATTCAGTCCTGGCAGTGTCCTGTTCCCCAAAACCCAGAGAGTCCAAACACACAAGCTTGTCAGGATCCAGAGCTTGGTACAAAACCATGTGGCTTCCCTGCCCTCCCCCCACACCACCCCCAATGGACTGCGTTTTCCACTTTGGTGTTGCAAACACCAAAATATAAACAGACACAAACAAAAAAATACAAAATGTGAAATGTAATCTACATATTTTTCCTCTTTATAAAAAAATATTTATTAGTTTGAACATTGATTAAAAAAAAATCAATCACGTAAAAAAAACCTTCATTACATATGTCTTTTCCCTCCACGCCTCCTGAGAGAGGAGCGTGTTCACCTGGGCCTTGCCAATTCCACTCTGCAGTCTGCACGCCGCGGGCAGCGCCGAGAGCCGCTGCGCAGGTCAGGACGGGCGTGGGACCCCTGACCTCGTGCAGTGTCGGCTCTAAGGAAGAAGATGCCCCTGTGGCACTGACAGGGAAGCCCAAGAAGGTCGGCAAAGGTGGCCGGGGAGCAGGACACCCTGAGTGTGGCCGGGGAGGTGCCGGGGTCCTGGGCGGACGGCCTGAGAGGTGGGAACTGGTACAAAACCCAGAGACACTTGGTAGCAAAGGTCTGGTTTCCAGATGCATTTTATAAGAAAGTATAGAAAAGGGGTTCAACGAGTGAGGGAGAGTCTGGCCAGGTTGGCCGGGCAGAGGGGAGAGGGGCTCAGCCTGCAGCTTCCCTGGGGGACAGGGATCAGCTGTGTTGCCCCCTGGGGAGCAGGCGGTGGAGCCCACCCACCGCAGGGAGAGGCTGGGCAGGGAGGACCCTGTGCCCCAACGCCTGGCCCTCCGAGCACCCGGCCTCCAGGCGCTCGCAGCACCTCCTGTGAGCCGTGGAAACAGTGGCCCAGTTAGGAAAAACAAAGGCTGACTTCTCCCCTTGGCACAGGACCCCTGAGGACAGCGCCGCCCCTCCGCCCCCACGTGTCCACCACAGGGCCAGCCCAGCGCCCCCCGAGCAGTAGCAGGAGGGGCTGGCGCTCGAGCCTGGTGTCAGGGACGCGCACTGCCTGGCAGTTGGTAAAGGCCATTCTGGCCTACGGTCTGGAGAAAGAAAATAAAAACTCTGGTTGGCGCTAACGCTCAGCGCCCCAAGAGTCCGTGCACAGGGCGGGTCTGGGGACGGGTGCTCAGCTGCGTTCGCCTCCTCCGAAAGTCCGAAAGCACCAGGCCCGGCGCGCGCCGGAGGGAGGCGGTGGGAGATGGCAGCAGGGTCGCCCCGCAGCCGCGAGGCCCCCAGAGCCAGGGCTGCGCTGCGGGCACAGGGTGGGACCTTTGCTTTTCACTCAGAGAAAAAGAACATGTTGAGAGCTCCTTGAAAGTACAGCAAGAGGACTTGACCACAAGTTAAAGGAAATCAACGCCATATAGTTTTGTCAAGTGAGAAAAATAATGCCAAACAAAATAACTTTATGTAACTACCTCTCTGACTACTTAAAAATTTGGTTACCCAGGCGGGGAGGTGTGAGCAGCACACTGCAGTTAGGAACACCCACCGCCGGCGTTAGCAGCAACAAAGGCAGGAGCCTGCTCCGCCCGTCCTGGAGGGACACCAGAGCGGCCTGGCCGGGGCACAGCGGAGCAGGCCCAGGGTGGACAGGGCGGCGAGGGTCTCCCGGCAGGCGCACGCCACACGGCCGCGGCGGCAAAGGGAACCCGGTGTGGCCTGAAGAGGCGTGCAGGGGCCAGGCCAGACCCCACCGAGGCCAGGTCCACCCGAAAATAGCACCTGACGCCCCCGGCCTCCAGCGGGGTTGCAGCGTGTTCTGTGTAAGCACCAAAGCCCAGAGGTAAGAGGGTCGCCGGGCCTTCTGTGCACGGACCTGGATTCTGCAGGCTGCCGCGGGGCCATTGGCGCCAACAAGGGAACTGGCCACGGCTGCAGCCACGGGCAGTGACCTGGTGCTGGGGGGAGGGCAAGGGAGGGCCTGAGCGGGGGCCAGGGGTACGCAAAGCTCTCAGCACCTACTCAGACCTGTGGCCCCTGGGCGGCACTCGTGACCTGGCCGTGGGCCATCATGCCTCCCAGCCAGGCTGGCCACAGGGGCTCCTTGGAGGCCACGGAGGAGGCGTCCACGCTGGCTGGGCGCCCACATGCTCGCACCACCTGCTGGGGCCTCGCCCCTGCGCCAGCCGAGCGCAAACCCTGCCCGTGCCCCCCTTCGGCGGACTTCCCTGCGGCCCCCCAGGCTCCCCAGGCGCCAGGTCCAACCTGCGGCTTAGCCCTCGGCGCTGGTTTCTGGAGGGGCCGCGGGAGGGGCCGCGGGAGGGGCCGGGGCGGGGCCCATGCGGCCCCCGGGGTGGGAGCCGTGGAGACGCATGCGCAGGTGGACAGGGTGATGCGGCCGCAGCCCCGCCCGCGGGCGGCTCTAGGAGATCCAGGCGAAGTCCTTGTCACCCCCCGAGGGGCTGCGGGGCTGCGGCGAGTCGTCCTCGTCCTTGTCCCCCAACAGCGCGTCCTCCTGGGCCAGGCCCTCGCCGTCCTCGCCCAGCTCCTCGCCCTCGCCGCGCGGGTCCTCAGGGTCCTCCAGGTAGGGCCCGTCGCCGGGGAACAGCGTCTCCGGGGAGCCCTCGCCGCCCCCGCCGCCGTGGTCCCGAGGCCCGGCCGTGCCGCGGCCAGCGCAGTCGGCACACACGCCGTGGCGCCGGGAGCCGTGCCTGATGCCCACGCTGGCGGCAGACATGAACACGCGGCTGCACACCTTGCACACGTACTTCTTGTCCTTGCTGTGGACCTGGGGGGACGGGGCAGTCAGCGAGGGGCGGAGCCCGGCGGGAGGTGCAGCCCCCGCCGGCCCAAGGGCACCTGCTCGGGAGACCCTCCCCGGGGACGTGGGCACCTGGCAGCAGCACCCGGGTCTCCGCCCACACCGTGTCCAACACCCCCACGGCCACACATCCTTGCCCGGGTCACAGTGCTCCCCCCGGCCTCCCTGCCACGACAGGCTGACGGACCCTCTCACTCGACAGGAGCTCACGGACACCCCCTGTGCCCGGCCCAGCCCCTGCCCTGTACGGAGGCTGCCGGGCTGGGGCAGAGCCCTGGGAGGCAGAGCCGGTTCGGGCCTGGGCTCACGGGGCCTCGAGGAGGCCGCGGGGCGGGCGGAGGTGCCACGCAGCACGCAGGCCTCGGCACTGGTGCCCTGCAGGTATCTCCACGCTCAGGTGGACCCTGGCCCTGCCCCCCAGGGACGGAGACCCGCAGGACCCCCAGAGGACCCCACCCCCAGCCCTGGCCGGACAGCCCCAGGGCACACAGGAGCTTCCCAGAAGTAGGCTGGCCTCCGGCCTCGGCAGGCGCCTGGCACTGACCAGCTCTGTCCGCCCCGACCCCCAGACCCCTCAGCTCCTCCGTCCGAAGGGCCTCGGCCGGCCCTCGCCCTCGGGAACCGGCTCCGTGCAGCCGCGGGTGCGGCCGGCCGGGCAGGGCAGCTGTGCGGAGCTGCCTCTAACACGCGGCCCTTCTCGGGGCGGGGGAGGGACCCAGGGAAACTGAAGGGAAGACCATACACCGACCCTCCTCAGAAAAAGCCGAGCCCCCAGATGTTCTAAGCGCACTTTCTGGGCACTAGGACCCTGGAGCCCAAGCACGAAGCAAGGGTGCGAGCCCGGCCCGCCAGGCAGCCGCATGAGATCTCCGACCTCCGACCTCCGACAGGACCAAGACCTTGACTGAACTGTTAATGTGGTTTCGCCACAGAAAGACACAGCAACCCACATTGCTACAACTTCTTAGGGCCTGATAGTGTCGGAAACAAGATACGATTCTCTCTGACCAGGAAACACGCAGGCTTATATCCTTCCACGCCGTCCTCTCCGAGCCTCCCAGTGGACGTGGCCTGCCCTGGCCTAGCAGACCTGCCCGGGCCCTGCCAGGGCTCTTCCTCCTCCACTGACCCCTCACGGGGCCACGCAGGGCAGTCGAGGCAGGCCGGAGCTCAGGGCCCAGCCAGCTCCCATGTCTGCGCCAGGACACAGCCCAGGCTGGGGTCCGAGGGGCACAGTGTGGCCCTCCACCCACGGCCGGCTGGGTGGACATGCCGGCAGGGCACACGGGCACCCTCGGTTCGGCCGGGGCCGCACCCCAGGCTCAGCCTCCTCCAGCTTCAGGGTCAACCTCGAGGGCCCCGGGTGTCCCCACCCCAAATGAGTACTCACCACGGAGCCAGAAAAGACAAGCCAGAACCTTCTAACACTGCGTGCCTGACCCAGACGGCGAGCTGGAGGGCCCGACAGTCACGCGGGACCGGAACCGGAACTGAGCGCAGAGCCCTGTGAGTGGTGGGCGGGACGCCTGGGCTGGGGGGCTCTGCTCGCCCCACGGACCAACACGGCCTGGGAGCCCCATGCACTGGGCTTGCCCCTTGCCCCTCACCTCCAGGTGGGCCTGCGCAGGAAGGTCGGCCTGCGTGGGGGCAGCCCCCCAGGGAAGCCCGTGCACCCCAGCTCCCACCCCACGGCCGAGCACTGACACGCCTCAGATCCGCAAACGCAGCACACGCCCGGGCTCAGCCTTGAGCCCAGGGCCCTCCACCACCTCCCCGCAAACAGCTGCAAGCCCCGAGTCTGCCCGCGGCCCTGCACCCCGCACCTGGGCAGGGGAGAACTCAGACCTCCGAGGAGGCCCCGCTGGTTCACCTGGCCCACACGGGACGGCCTCTTCCTGCTGCTCTGGGCAAATCTGCCTCCCTGCTTCAGGCTACCTTTTCCCTCCGTCATTTCCTTGCCAAGCAGATTGGTTTATTCAACACCTGTGACCTGCAACTACCTATTGGGTGCTGAGCTCTGGGCTGGTCGTGGTGAGCACAGACAGATCAGCAGACACAAGAAGCAGGGTCCCCGCCCTGACCCCAGTGTGGCCAAGAGTTGGGGGGTCCAAGCAGAGGAAGATGCGTTTGCTGAGGCCTGGCTGGAGCAAGGAGGCCGGCGGTGGACAGGGCACGCCCCGGGGGCCTCAGGCGGGGGCGACGGGCTGCCCTGCTCTGCACCCAGGCCCAGGGCGGGCAGGGTGGGGGCCCTGTGCTGAGCGGGGGTGGCTCTCCCTGCTCTGCTGCCCCCCCCCCGCAGGGCAGACCCCACATCTGGGGTGCCAGGCATCTGCATCCCCCATCAGTGACCCGCCTGCCCAGACGCCTTGGCCCGACACTGACCTCATGCTGCTGCCACACTGACCACGCCCCAAGCCTGCCCACCGCACTCACCAGCGTGTGCCGCTTCATGTGCTCCCGCCTCGTGAACTTCTTCCCGCAGATCTCGCAGGGGTAGGGCCGCTCCCCCGTGTGCGAGCGCATGTGCCGCTTCAGGATGCACTGGTGCATGGCTGAGAAGCTGCAGTATGGGCACTTGAACTTCTTCCTGATCACCGTGAACTCGTTCACTGAAAGACAGGAGCCCGTGGGGGCGTCAGTGTGGCCGGGACACACCCACCCCGCAGCCACACCCGCTAACTGCACGGGACCTCGGACCACGCCCGCAGTGTTGGCCCAGCCCCCCACCCTCTGCACGGACTGTCGCATGGGGGGTGCTGGCAGGGCCAAGCCGGGAGCTCGATGCCCGGCTCCCGGAGCCTCCCCTGCAAAGCCCGAGGCAGAGCCCCGACAGAGGCAGGCAGCAAGAGGTGGGCACGACCGTCTTGCGTGTCGTCCCGTCCCTTCAAGCCCTCGGACCCCCAGTGCACGTCCACGCGGGGCCGGCCCCAGGCACAGAGTCGGGTCTTAGTCTGAGGCACTAAGGGAGGCAGATGAGAAACCAAACACCACGGAGCAACACGGGTGCTAAAGAGTGCGGAGGAAACAGAAGTGGGGGTGATTCAAAGCCCTGGGGCTCAACCAGGTTCTGTCCCCCCGAGCCTGGGCCCCGACCTCACACGTGCAGGGACCCCTCCCCACCCCCAACCCCACGAAGTGTGCGCTGGAGGCGGCATGGAAAACCAGGGCCCGTCACCCTGGTGCTGTTCTGCTGCTCCGGCCCCAGACACAGCAACTCACGCGCCACCCGCAGAGCCCAGAGTCACAGCGCTGAGGGCCTGGCGACACCAGCGAGACCCCGTGAAACCCGCGCGAGCCCGTCCACACTCACGTGCCGAGAGCGCTGTACGGGACATCTTCCACCTAACGTATTGTGACCACTTTTTATGCCATGATTTTCAACTATACAGCTTTTAAGTGTCTGAACATACCGTAATTTATTAAACAGGTCCTATTGCTGAGCACTTCAGCTGCTTCCGCCTTTACCCTGTGAAGCTTCAGGGAGGCCCACAGACGACTCCGCACCGTCTTCCCCCCAGCCCCTCCGCTGCCAGCACTCCGGCCCCCGGGCGGGGCCTGCCATGGCTGTGGGCTCCAGCAGACGGGCACACTCCGCGCCAGGCCCTCCCTACGGCACCTGCTGGACGACGCTTTGTTAGGCCAGAGCCCGTCGGCAGCCACGCGGCACCAGCCAGACGCCGCACGGTCCGCAGCCGCACACGCCTCGCCCGGCCGCTCCCGAGGAGGAAACATAAGCTCTTCCTCGCCCTTCCTCAGACAGCCACACTCTGCCCGACTCTGGTCTCCGCAGTCAGGGCAGCGAGCATGTCCCGCCTCCTTCCCGCCACACCGTGTACCCCGATGGCGCTCCTAGTGCGATCGCTCCTGGCTTGCATTTTTCCACACCCAGCGGAGCAAATGCTCCACATGTTCTAGGAGGGAAAGGAGAACAAGGAAATGAGTTTTTAGATTATTTTATTTAAAACTTTTTTGAGAACATAGTCACTCGTGGTTTCTATTCTGCTTCTACAACCATGAACGTTAAAATGTTGAATCATCGTACGTTTAGCCATCTCTATGTAATAATTCAGATACGTGTTAAATAAATACTTATCTGTACAGAAACCCGCATATTTTCCCTAGAAAGACGCTCTACAGTGGAGTGAGCGTGACGCACTGAGTGCTGGCAGCAGCACCCGAAGGGGCCGGACGCCGGGCCGGGACGCGGCCGCACGTCCACCGACTCGCCTGTCTGCAGCTGCCCTGCGGTGACGCGTTTCCTAGTTTCTCCACGTAGTATCGCACTGTCACCACCAGAACAGATGCTGCAAACTGGGCCGCTCAAAACAACAGAAATTCCATCTCTCGCAGTCCTGGGGGTCCCAGGTCTGAGGGTGGGGGGTGTCTCGGGGCTGCGCTCACTCCGCCGGCTCTGGGGGGCCTTTCTCCCTCTTCCCGTTTCTGGTGGCTCCAGGCGTCGGTGTCGGCATCTCTCCAGTCTCTGCCCTGTCTCCACGGGGCCTCCCCTCTGCCTGTCTGTCTTTTCCTCTTCCGTCTCCTATAAGGACATTTGTCACTGGGTCAGGCCCCACCTGGCGAACCCAGGGGGGTCTCACTGAGATCCTTCATTTGACCACATCTGCAAAGACCCCTTTTCCAAGTAGGGTCACATTCACAGGTTCCAGGATCAGGCCATGGACATGTTTTTGGGGGGCCAGGGGCTGCCATTCAACAACCCACGACATTTAATTAACAGCACGGCGACTGCAGAGGGAAACTTTCATTGGCCATGACTGTGAAAATACTTTCTTATCAGAAACATTGCCTGTAAATTATTTGTGATTTATAGTCCACATATCTTAGAAAATTTTTCAACATCATTCTCATAAACACTAATAAACCCCTAAAAAATCCATACCGTAAACGAGTAATTAAATGAAAAATCATAAAGACCACTAAACGGAAAGAGGCGCTCTCCGCCAATCTGTGCTGAACACTGACCCCTCTGCCAGGAACCGAGTGTTCTCAGGAGGATCGAGGCAGGCTCCCAAGTGAAGAACCTGGAAGCAGGGTTGCAAAATTTGGCATCAGAGTATCTAAAATGTGAAGCTCAGTGAGATTTGGCTACAATTTTGCAGAACCATATCTATGAAAACACCGTCCAGCAGTTCCCATGTGACCCAGGAGCGCCCACGAGCCCAGGGAAGAGCAGGGTTTCCGCCCTCCCCGCACCCCAGCTGAGCTGGGCCCCCCACGGCCACGCGCATGACCCTGCCTCCGCCCCCACCGCGAGCTCCTGGTCACGGGAGAACCGGCTGTCCCAAATAGCGGCGGCACAAGTGAAAACTCCAGAACCAAACGGAGGGGGACAGAGCTACTGTCTCCAGAGTCCTTAGTCATGGAAACATCCTGGATGTTTCATTGGTCCAAATGTAATTTTCCAAAGATTATTCTAGAAATGTATCCAAACATGAACCATACATTGTTTTTCCATTTGCAAATTTATTAGGCTGCCATTTATTTTGTGTTAGAATATGGTGAAATTATCATGTGTCCAAATTATTTTTTAAAAGGTTTTTAATTTTACAGAAAGTGCAAATATCTTAAACAGATGGCTCGATGAACTTTTATCTGAGTCCATGCCCGCATACATCACTTACATCGAGACACCACACATCTGTAGCACCCTCGAAAGAACCTTTGACCCTCTCCCGGTTGACCCCACAGAGGCAACGACGGCTCTGCCCTCGGTCACCACGCATTTGAAGCCCCACGTGGTCCTGGGGCTTTGTCTATGTGGGACACGTGCTCACGTGTGGCTTCACCACTCAGCCCTGCCCACGTTGCTGCCTGCAGCAGTGCTGGTCCCCGTCCACCACCGCACAGCACACGTGGCACCACGAGGCCACAGGTGTCCACTCCGCAACCCCAGTGACTGGACGGCTTACACGTGTCTCTCCGTGGGCACACACCGTCATTTCTGACACGCATACACACAAGAGAGGGGTCTCTGGATCACGGAAAGGTACTCACGTGTTTGGCTTTAGCACATACTGCCAAACGGTTTCCTAGGGTTTACAATTCAGCTCCAGTTAACTTTTGCGCTTGGTGAGAGGCAAGGGCCAAGATTCACTGTCCTCTCCGTACGACAACCAACTCGCTCAGCACCACACGTCGACAGAACCACCCACCCCACGGAACCGCGGAGGGGACTCTGGTGCGTCTTGGAGGCACACGCACGCCACGCTGCTTCTCTGTCCTCGTGCAGCTCCGCGAGCCTCGGTGTCTGGCAGCCCCTGCCTGCTCCGTCCTCTTGGAGGCCGGCGTGAGGGTCTGTGTGAACCGAGGCTTCTGTTTCCTGCATTCTGATGCTGACGTTTGGGACCTCGATGACTCTGAGGGACGTCGTTTATAATGTTATCTTTCCAGTGTCTGTAGACTCTGTAGTAATGGCCTCTTTCTGTGACTTTTCTTGGTAATTAGTACTTTCCTTTCTATTGGTCACTTTTCACAGGGGTTCCTGGATTTACTCATCTTTCCAACACTCAGCTTTGGGTGTCGCTCACTTGCGGCCGCTTTTCTATTTCACCGAAATCTGCTCTTCATTCCCCGCCTTCTGCTTTCTTTAGGTTGAATTTGCTGCTCTTTTTCTCACTTCCTGACAGAGAAACTTAGAACCTTCCTTCTTTCCTGATCAGTGCAATTAGAGCTATAAATTTCCTTTAAACACTGCTTTAAATGTGGCCTAGGAGTTTTGATACAGTGTATTTTCGTTATTACTCAGTTAAAATTATCCTGTCATTTTCATTGTGGCTTATTTGCCTTGCAGCTTACGTCCGAGTATGTCACTCCGTTTACAAGCGTTTGGGGACAGTCTACGGTCTTCCTGTGACTGATTTCCCATCTCGGTTTGCGCGGCGGCGAGAGCGAGACACAGGCCCTTCGGTATCTGCTGTGTCGCGGCCCGGCTGCTCTATCTGGTAGACGTTTCCCATCCGTCTGGAACATTCTGCACTTATTTGGCACGAAGTTCACATCGGGCTAACTGTGCCGCCACAGGCCGCTTTCCCTGTGGACGTGGCCGCAAGGCTCTTCCATAAAACAGCAGCAAGTGGAATTCTCACAGGAAAGAATAACGGCTCGTGGCCAGAGGGGTTCACCCCAGGAACTCAAGGTTAATGTAACATTTGAAAACTGTGCTCAAATCTTCTCCACCCTACGAGATTGCGTTTGCTGCTCCACCAGCCACTGAGAGAAGAGTGTTTAAAGCCCCCACTACAGCTGTGGACCGTCGTCACTGTGGTTCCCACAGCTCTGAGCTGTGGGCAGCGCACACGCGTGGGAGTGTGCTGCTCACCGCGGGACTGGCGCTTGTATCACTGCGCAATTCCCGCGACACTTCTCAAAGCTTACTCGGGTGTTAGCCTCGCTATACGGGCGTTCTTAGGTCAGTGTCTGCTTGGTTTATCTTTTTGTTTTAAGCCTTTCTGTGTCCTTACCCATCAAGTATGTCATCTGTAAACAACTGTTTTTAAAAACAGGCCGGTCGGCTTTGCTACCGGAGTCTGCAGTGCCTTGTAACCGCGTAGCGGCGTCCACACACCGGCTGCCATTTGCCCCCTACTGTCCTTTCGTGTTTTGTTCCTTCCCCCGCCTTTCTTGCCTGCTTTCAAATTTATCAAGTATTTTCCCACTTTTTTCAGTAAGTGTTGGAGTCACACATCACTTTACTATTCTAGTCTCTGCCGTGACCACGCAGAGACCGCGGAGCCGCAGCACAGCCGCGTGCCTACCGACCCAGCGAGCCATCACGGGCTCGTAGTTTACTTCTGTTTATGTTAAAAACCCACAAAATTATAACAGTGGCTTTAAGCCATCAAGATTCTTTTATATTTGCTCACAAAATCACCCTTTCTGGTGCTTTTTTATTCCTTCAGTTTTGTGCCTCCATCCGGGATACTTTTTTGTCAGCTTAAAGAAAAACTTTTAGTAATTCTTGTCACCTGGCAATGACTTTTCTTGGTTTTGCTTGTGTGATAATTTGCTTATGCAGCCTTAAATTGTGAAGAATATTTTTGTGGGGTATAGAATTCCAGGTTAGAGCCAGGCGCGGTGGCTAACGCCTGTAATCCCAGCACTTTGGGAGGCTGAGGTGGGAGGATGGCTTGAGGCCAGGAGTTTGAGACCAGTCTGGGCAACATAGCAAGACCCCATCTCTACAAAACATGGAAAAATTAGCTGGCGTGGTGGTGCACGCCTGCAGTCCCAGCTACTAGGGAGGCTGAGGTGGGAGGATGCTTGAGCCCCCGAGTTTAAGGCTGCAGTGAGCTGTGATGACACCACTGCACTCCAGCCTGGGTGACAGAGAGACCCCACCTCAAAAAAAAAAAACAAACAAAAAAACAAAAAACCCAGGCCGGGCGCGGTGGCTCACGCCTGTAATCCTAGCACTCTGGGAGGCCGAGGCGGGAGGATCATTTGAGCTCAGGAGTTCGAGACCGGCCTGAGCAAGAGTGAGACCCCGTCTCTATTAAAAATAGAAAGAAATTATCTGGCCAACTAAAAATATATATAGAAAAAA
>CM052436.1:208684784-208749935 GCA_028533085.1 Varecia variegata
GGCCACGCAAGTCTGCGGGGCGGGGAATCGGGCTGAAGGCCGCCCTCAGTCGCCCCAAGTCGTGCTCACGGCGTGTTCCCACACGCGAAGGAAAACAGCCCCCATGTGCCAAACCTCAGCCACGCCAGAGGCGAAGTGGCTCCCCCAGGTGTCACCACCCCCAGTCCCAGCCCAGCCCTCTCAACCTCACAGGAGCCCCTCGGGAGGCTCCGTGCGTGGGTGACACCAATGCTGTGCTGATGGGGACAGACACGCAGGCGCTCCTCCGGGAGCCGCCCAGGCCTGGGAGACACGTTGGTCGCACTCCCTGGGGTCACATGGATTTACTGTGGAAGGAGGGGACCACAGGAGGCCACCAGCGTGGGCCTGGAAATGCACCACGTCGCCCACAAAATGAACAGCCACGAGGCCACCGACACACGTGCCCGGGGGCGGCTGACCCTGCCTGTAACAAACAAAGGGCTTACTTGAGTCTCGGCTGCCGAAGGGCCACCCCGACGCTGGGAGGAAGGGGCAGCCCGGGGAGCTGGCGCGGCTGTCGTCCTCCACCTGCTGCGTGATGTGCCGCACGGTCTCTTTGTTTTTCCGATTCTTCCTGCGGCCCGTGGGCTGCCAGCCATCCCCGGCGCCCTGCTCTGAGAAGGAGTTCTGCATTGCACCGTCCTTGGCGGAAGGCAGCTCGCTGGGCCCGTACGGCGACGGCGAAATCTGCTCTTCCTTGATGCGCAGAGGCCCAAAGCCCGCGTCTCCCGGCCACAGCGCCTGCGAAGAGCCGTCGTCGGGGCCGTCGGCCTTGGGCTCTGGGTCCTCCTTCCCGTAGCTGCTCCCTCCTTCGTGGCAGCTGGCGATGGCAGAGTCTCCGGAGGAATTGGCGGGACTCGTTCGCCGAGCCAGCCACGGGGAGATGCTCCTTCCGGCCATCACGGCGGAGATCAGCGCCTCCGTGCTGCTGCCGGCCGGGGCCCCCATCTCGAACTCCGCGAGCTCGTCGGAGGCGTCGGACTTGATGCTGATGTCCAGCGCGGCCTTGATGAAGTCGTGGCACGCCTGCACGATGTCCGTCATCTGCAGGAAGCTGGCGGCAGACATCACTTCGATGACGTTTCTGCTGGTGAGCGCCAGGTGGGCGGAGTACATGAAGTCGATGATGGCCTTGAAGCCCTGGGCCGTGACGATGTCCAGGTGGGTGACCGTGGCCTGGTCGGACGTCTTCTGCACCTGGCAGTAGAGCGTCTTGAAGTAGCGGCTGCTCCCGAGCAGGACGTTCTTGTGCGCCTTGAAGACCTTGCCCTCCACGACCACGCAGACGTCGCACAGGACGCCGTGCTGCCTCTGCTCGTTGAGCTCGCGGAGCAGGTGCCGGTAGTGGGACGTGATTTCCATATCTTCCTTTCGGTTGTTCATTGGGAAGTCTGGTGCTGCCTCTTCTACAGACTCTGCGGGGCAAGAACGCGAGAGTTACCCACAGTTCAACACAGGCAGGGGCTACGAAGAGCAGGCGCTGCCCCCACCCGTGCGCCGCCGCTGCCGCGGGAGCCCACCCGCACGCCCTGGGGCCCAGGTGTGCACAGGTGCACAGAGGCAGTGCCTGTGCCTTCACCTGCGGCAGCGCAGGGCCGGGAGGGGCGGAAGTGCGTCCCTGAGGAGGAACACCTGAAGCGAGTTTCCCGGCCCGCGGCTAAACCCCGCCATGAACAGACTTGGGGTTCTGAGCAGAACCCTGCACGCCGGCCGCAGGCACATCCCGAAGCGATGAAAACACACCAGTGGTGGAACCCCCTTCCTGCCCAACTGGAAGTCGAGGTTAAACGGCAGGAGTCAGGGCCTGCATCCTTCACACTTGAGGAAACACCCTGTAAAATGTGTGTTCAGGTAACTTCCTACACACAAAACCCACAGGAGCAGGAAGGACGTGGTGCACACGTCACAGCCCTACCCCTAAAACTTTCCAAAATCTGAGCTCAAACCAGCTCAAAGCTCTCAGCAGGAGGCGATTCTGGCCGGGTCTCTGCCCACCCCGGGGGCAGCGTGAGACCAGCTCAGCCCCGAGAAGTCTCGGTGCCCATGGGATGTGCAAGGAGGGCGAGAAGCTTCCGGCGACTTCCTCGGCACAGGACAGGCCACTTCAGAGAACCGGAGAGACCCGAACTCGCTCCTCAACTCAGTGGTCCAGACATTTGCGTCTTAGTCCCCCTCCCTGCTGCCGCGGCCGTGGCCTGGGGCTGCCGTAGCAAAGCGCCACAGACTCAAACAGAGACTTATTCTCGCACGGTCCTGACGCCAGAGGTCCGAGGCCGAGACAGCAGAGAGCCCGGGAAAGCTCTGTCCCCTCGTCGGCTCCCGGGGGCCAGTGCAGCCCTTGGCACGGCGTGGAGGCCTCAGCCAATCTCTGCCTCCATCTTCACTCCACGCTCTCCCACCTGCGCCTGTGTCCAAACTTCCCGTTTACGAGGACAGCAGTCACACAGGGATCGAGGCCCACCCCAGTGACCTCATCTTACCCAACTACATCTGCAGTGACCCTACTTCCAAATAAGGTCACATTCTCAGGTTCCAGGGGTCAGAACTCCAGCAGAGGAATTCTCGGGGGACACAGTCGACCCACCACACGGCCTGGGAAAGACAAAGCTGCCAGATCTCTCCCTGTCACAAATCCCACTTTTCCAGCTGTGCAAGTGGTATCGCTCACCTGAAATGCCAGAAGGCATTTAACAGAAGAAAATTAACCTGGCCACGGGTAGGAACAGTGCATGTCCTTCCCCCACGGAGCCGCCCCAAACTGCTCCGGGCACCGGCCGGGAGGGAAGCCGGGAACCTGGATTTTACTTGCTACACGTGTTGGCCTTGTCACCACACACGTGCCTGCCTTTAGTCATTACGAAGTATTCCCAAACATCACCTGCAATCGTCTTCACGGTGCCCCTGTGAGCAAAGTCATCATTCCGTTTCACGTTTCACAAGCTGGGAAAATGAGGCAGAGAAGAGTAAAAGGCTTTCGTTCCCTTCCTCCCCCCAGACTGCCAGGGTCCCCAGCCCCGGCCCCCCAGTTGGGGAGGGTCCCCAGCCTCCCTGCAGCCAGGCCCCCCTGGCCCACACCAGCCCCCAGACTGGAGGCTGGAGGAAGACGTCCGCCTCTGCCGCGCCAGCCTCGCTGTGCAGCTGTGAACCCGCCCGGACAACGGGCCACCAAACCGGAGACAACGAATAATGCTCAGAAAAGCCACAGGGAGGGTCACGCGCTCAGACCACAGCAGTGTGGCCACTGGGGAGCACCAGAGCCCTCGGGGCAGGGGCAAGGGACGGCCCCAGGCGCTTTCACCCAGGGGTGGCTGATTCTCCACACTCATCTTCACGGCACGCAGGCGACCTAGACACGAGGAAGGGACCAAAACACGCTTCAAACGAGGAAAACGATCATTTAAACACGAAGCCCGCAGTCCACGCATGACACCTGATTACTGCACGTGCCGGAAATGTCAGACGCTCCGGGCACCCTGTGTTCAAACTAGGAAGTGGCGGGGCCATTATCTGGTTTCCTACATGCACAAGAAATCTTTTTATTTGCCAGCAAAACAGATCCTTTCAGAATTAGGGAGAACGATGAAAAGAACAAAAAACACCAGTGACCGTTTTATACAAGCAGCAACTACCTTACAGGGCTCAACTTTCTAAGTAAATTTAGTTTAAATCAAAAGTTCTGAAGTAAATTATTTTTCAACCAGGGCAGCTTAAAATCAGTCACGTGCAGCAAGCGTCTGTGGTCCCAGCCACTCGGGAGGCTGAGGTGGGAGGACCGCGTGGGCCCAGGAGTCTGAGGCTGCAGTGAGCTGTGATCGCACCTATGAAAGCCACTGCACTCCAGCCCAGGCAACACAGCCAGACCCCATCTCTTTAAAAAAAAAAATCAGTTATGTACTGACAGAAGCTTTGTAGTGAAAAAATAAACCAAAATTTTCACTTGGGGAAAAGTAAGCTGCACACTAAGAAGAAAAAAGCGATAATCTTGAAAAGAGATTGGTGTGCTATGGAAATGAACGTTAAGGATCTATGCAACCTCTCCAAGCCCAGGGACGTTTCAGAGAATATTTGAATTTACGTTTCAGATCTGACCGTCTCTCAGAACCAGAAGGATGTTTGCGTGACCTCACTGCAGCAGAAGACCGGCTGCCCCACGGACGCTGGTGCCAGCTGCTTTTTGGCAGCTGCAATCCAAAAATGGAAGGCCCCGGGCAGCACGGCGGGTCCTACGGTCTCTTGTCTCGACAGGCAAGAGGCAGACTTGAGGCTAAGCATGGTGACAACTTCCCCTTGCGGGAGGCACCTGCCCTGCCCCAGTGCACCGTCTCATGCAGACACACAGGACACACCCGGGCACGGACAGCTCTTCCCGTATCTCTGAGCTTCCTGTGCTGCTGCAGCCCCGCAGGGCACTCGGCACACTCAAGGTGAGGAGAGACGAGCCCCAGTTCGCCAAGGGACCCAGACGCCAAATCACGGGAGATGGGTGCCGCAGGCCGGGGAGACCCGGGGGGCGGGTGGGATTCTGCTGCCACAGTGGCACCAGCCTGCTCGCAAGCTGCACAAGTACCATCTCAAAGTGACACCAGCTCTGCTGTTTCCTCCAGACGCCACTTCTGGTTTCTCTGCAGGTTCCCTGCGTCTGCTTCACCAACACCCACTGATCTCAGGATGCTTCCGCTTCAAACAGAATCACTTATGAAACAGGCGTCCGCAGACCACTTTGGCTACCAAAACCACTGGAATCCATGTTCCAGAACCAAACTCCCGAAGTCACGTCACCCCACACAGTGCTGGGGGCACAAGGACTCCTGAGCGGCTCCACCTCAGCCACGGGCAACCAGGTGCACACAGCGAAACATCCAGGCCACCGGGCGCCCTGTCTGGGCCAGCAGCGTGCCGGGTGCCTTTTCAAATCCCAACAGCCGTCCCCAGCTGCAGGCTAAGGAAACTGATGGCCTCAAAACTAGGGCATCTGGGCCGGGTGCAGTGGCTCACACCTGTGATCCCAGCACTCTGGGAGGATCGCTTGAAGTCAGGAGTTTGAGACCAGCCTGCGCAATATCACAACCTCATTTTTATGAAAAATAGAAAAATTAGCCGGGTGTGGTGGCACCTGTAGTCCCAGCTACTTGGGAGGCTGAGGTGGGAGGATCGCTTGAGCCCAGGAGTTGGAGGGTGCAGTGAGCTGTGATGATGCCACTGCACCCCAGCCCAGGTGACAGAGCAAGACCCTGTCTCAAAAAAACAAAAACAAAAAAGCCAGTGCATCCGGAGCCCAGGTTCCGATGGCTCCGAAGCCCAGGTGGCCCTTGCAGACACCCTCAGCCAACCCTGCTCAGCCCAGGGGTCCAGGTTGTGCTGCCCGTGTCGCCAACAGAATAAACCACCCGCAAGCCCAAAGCGCCAACATCTGGCTCCCAGCACCTCCCGTCCGGATGGGCCGTCACGTCAGGTGACAGTGAAGGGAACAGGAATGAGCCGCCTTTGTCCAACCAGCCACGTCAGCGGCACCCAGCCCTTGGTGGCTGGATCACTGGAGTCACCGTGGAAGCAGCGGTGCACGTCCTGAGAGCTTTGTCCCTCGGGTACCTGAAGGGACAGGGATCTCAACCATGAAGCTGTTTTGAAAACTATAAACAGAGGCTGCACTCACTGCTCACTCCAGCTCTTCCACGCAACTCTTAACACTTCCTGGGTAAAGTCCAAATAAACCACCACATCTGAAAACACACAAGAACCATGAAATCTGAAGGCTGCTAGGAATATATTTCATTTGCTGCACTGTGTTCAAGGCATTGATTTAGGGAGCAGGATGGGGTTATTTAGTCCCTTTGTCCCCAAGGACCTCGACCAGGAGGGCCATTTGCTCTAATAAAAATGTGAAACAGTGGGTGTAATTCAGACCAAGTGTCTGCCGTTCCCAAACACCGTCAGTCTGTGCGGCCGGAGCGCAAACTGTTTCACCACGTTCTCTTCCCACTTTTTTACCTCTGACTTAAAAGTTCTGTGTTTTGGTTAGTCTTAAACATTTGATTTATAATGTTGCTTAAAATGTAATGTGACACTGCGGTCCCCAGGCCCCGGGGCCCAAAACCCGTCCGTGGCCTGTTAGGGAAACAGGGCCGAGTGTCACCACCAAGCCCCGCCTCCCTGCCCGCCCCCGTGTCCCCTCCCCGTGAAACCCGTCCCTGGTACCAAAAACGCTGGGACCACTGATCTAACGGACAAATCAGTACTTCAAAGTGGTTTAGCTTTTGAGCCGAACTGTCTGAGCCCGGTCGCCACGCCAGGAGGCTCCCGGGAGAAGAGGGGTGGCCACGGACGTCTGCCCAGCCCAAGTTTACCTTGATCCTAAAACTGCTCTTCGTAGTTATTTTGGTGACATTTTCTTAACGGGCAAACGTGTCCACCAGACACCTCACAACACATCGATGGCCAACCAGGACGGCTCCTCACAGGAAAGCCGCGAGGAGAAGCCCCTGCGCCCACGGGAAAAGCCACGAGAACAGTCACACCGGTGTCGGTGAGGCCGGAGCCACCGGAACCTCACGCCCTGTGGGTGGGACACACCGCCAGCGTCTTCCACGTTGGAAAACGGTTTGGCAGAATCTTTACAAGTGAAACAAGCACGCGGGACCCGCACTTCCAGGTGAGGTACCTGCCCCGGAGAATGAAAACACACGTCCACACAGAGATTCACACGCAGGTGTTCACGGCAGCGCCATTGAAAACGGTCAGATTTTGGAAATAATGCACATGTGCATCAGCAGGTGAACAATAAACACAAGGGGGCAGTCCCAGACAAAATGCTGCCGGGCCACACCAGGCCTGCGCAGCCCTCCTGCGCCCGTTTAGACGTCACTTCCACGCCGCAGGGATAAGCTCCCAGTGACTGTGTGTGTGGAGGAAGCCCGGCGAGGGGAGAGGTCTGAGCCCCTCTGTGTGAAGCTCCAGGAAACAGCCTGGAGGCGGCCGGTGGCCCCGATCGCCCCGGGCTGGGCGGACACTGCAGAGGCTCAGGGGAGCCTGGGGTGGCCGGACGGGACCTGCACCGGCCCGTGTCCCAACGTGTCTCGATGCTGCTTGTGGTGTCGTCATTTATGTGAACTCATCGAATGACACTCCTTAAACAGGAACACTCTGTTGTACGTAAATTATACCTCAATAAAGTTGAATAGAAATTTATTTTTGGAAAAATATTCTTGCTCAACTATAATCCTGTGCTCGTCGATCCGATCGCCATTTGCTGTGGACTGAACCGTGTCCCGAGTTCGCAGGCTGGACTTCTCACCTTCAGTACTGGACACTGTGACCTCGTCTGGAAGTGGGTCATTGCAGATGCATTTAGTGACACTAAGATGAGGCCACGCAGTGGACCCCACTCTGATATGATGGGCACCTTTGTAAAAAGGGGACATTTGGGCTGGGCACAGTGGCTCCCACCTGTAATCCCAGCATTTTGGGAAGCCAAAGCGGGAGAATCCCTCGAGGCCAGGAGTTCCAGACCAGCCTGGGCAACATAGCAAGACCCCAACTCTACAAAATAAAATAAAACAGGCAGGCATGGTGGTGAACGCCTGTCGTCCCCACAACTCGGGAGGCCGAGGTGGGAGGATCACCGGACCCCAGCGACACAAGGTCACAGCGAGCTGTGATCACAGCACTGCACTCCAGACCCTGCCTCTAAAAACTAAATGAGTAAATAAAACGGGGAAATCTGGACACAGACACCGGGAGAACACCAGCTGCAGGCTGGAGTGACGCCACACATTCAAGGACCCGCCAGGAGGCAGAGAGGGGCCTGGCGCCGCCGGTGCTAGCGCCTTCCGCAGAGCCGCGGCTGCCGGCCTCCAGGTCTTGCGGGAATGACGGTCCCTTAGCCCTTCAGTGTGCGGAGCTCCCTCACGGCGGCCCCGGGACCCCGACTCACCACTCTCGCGGCCGCGGAGCGCCACGCCGCGGAAGCCAACAGACCACCCCGCGGAGGACGAGCACGTTTGCTTGGGGGCAGCTGCTCATTCCCTCCAAGAAAGACCCCACTGGCGGCGTGGGCATCGCCCCCCAGCCGAGGGTGCGGGCGGCTTCCTGTCTCCTGAAGAAGCCGAGGTTGAGACGTGGGCGACGTGAAGTCTTTGTGCAGCTCGATTTTTACAAACATCATATTATCAGTGTTCGTGGCTGCATTTTAAATTTGAAAGCGAGCTCCTGGCTGGAAAGAAACGCTGATGGAGCTTTCCCTGGTGAGCAGACGCGGGCTGTGACGCTGGAGGGCATCAGTCCCTCCGCACTGCGCCGCGTGGCCTGAAGTGCAACCCTGGGTGACGCCCCTGGCGACCCCTCCTCAGTTCCCTCGCCCAATCCCGGCTCCGCGGAGCAACCTGCCCAAGCCCACTTCCCTCTGCCGGGGGCACCGGCCCAGACACCCCTCCTGCCCCTCCTGCCCTGTGTCCTCAGGACAGTGTCACCACCCCCAACCTGCCAAGACAGGCCCGGAGGGGCACAGTGAGGGGCCCAGACCCGCACATGCTCAGGGTCACAGCTGACCTCAGAAGGCCCCAAGGAGCAGGCCGGGATTCACAGCCCCGAGCGGCCTTCCCAGCTGACCCTGGCCAAGCCCCGGCCCGAGGCTCCGCCCAGCCGGAGAGCTGGGCAGTGTGGAGAGAGAAAGGCCGGGACCCCACATCCCAGCAGAGCCCAGCCTTCCCACCGACCCCCCACGGTGCAGGACCACCAAGTGGTCTGAGGACTGCGGCTGTTTGACGTCACTTGGGGCACAAGAACCCCCAGCGGAGGCCCCAGGCAGCCCAGAGCTGGCAGAGTCACGGCAGTGACGGCTGGGTCCCAGCAAGACAGTCGGAACAGAGGCAGCCAGAGCAGCTCTTCCGAGGACAGTCTGGCAGGAGAGTGAGCAGGAAGTGGCAGAAAGGGCAGTGGAGACCCTGGGGACAGGAGCCGCAGGGGAGGAAGGGCCAGAGGGTGAGACGGGTGCGGGGCCCGCAGCGCAGACCCCCTCCAGCCATGCGCCTGGCCTCAGAGTGGCTGAGGCAGCAGCCACTGCGACGGGAAACCAAGGAAGCCCCTCGCCAGGGAGACGCAGGCCACGTGGGCGGCCACTGGCAGGGGGTCCCGGCCACCCTCCTCCAGGCTCTGGCACAGGGGAGAGGGACCCAGGACCCTGGGGACAAGACCTCAGGGAAGGACCAGACCAGGAAGACGGGGAAAACCTCCCCGAGGGGTGGGCGGCAAGGCCAGACGGGGCGGGAACTCCCAGCTGCTTTCTCTGGCTGCTGGGAAGTCAGTTCAGGGGAATTTCCCGGTTTTGTGGGGTGGGAGAAAGAAAGGGGAAGAGGCCACTCTATGCCGTGCCTCCTTCCAGGCTGGAGTCTGGCTTCTAGACCTTTCTTTCATCTTTAAGTCACATGATTTTAATGGGCAGCTAAACTCCTATTAGCTGGCTTAGGTTACAGATGAGCATCTAGCAATACCCGTGAACAGGCGAGATCCGCAAAGGCAAATTCTGCCGTGGATTACACCAGGGACACAGAGCCCCTCCCAGCTGCCAACACGGCCTCCTCCTCCAGGAAGCCCTCCAGGGTGCCCTGGGGGAAGAGCCCCTCTGTCCTTACACTGACAACACACACCGCGCTGGGCCCGGGAGCCCGTCAGCCCAGGGACCACGTCTCGATGCTGGACAGGCTCAACAGCTACACTCCACCCTTTTCACATTAAACCTGCAATACTGAAATCTTACATTTTTAACTCAAGAAATATTTCAAAAACGTCTCACACTAAGTGCCGACAGACGGTAAAATAAATGATAGTAAGACAGACGGCAAACCCGGCCCTGGGTCATGGACCGGGAGGTGGACAGTGTGAGGCCACCGGGTGTGGTGAGGGTCCAGTAGAGAGGCACATGCCCGGGGTGCCCGAGTCGTGCGGCTGAGGTTCCGCGTCGGCCACAACTGGCGTCAAGGAGCAGAGCGGCTGCTGCTGCGTGTCCCCGAGAGGTGTGTTGAAGCCCCAACTTCCAGTACCTGTGAACACAACCTTATTTGGAAATAAGGTCTTAGCAGATTTCACCAAGTTAAGATGAGCTCAGCAGGGTGGGTCCTAACCCAACACGACCAGCATCCTCATAAAATGGGGAAATCATGGCTGCGCACAGTGGCTCACGCCTGTAGTCCCAGCGCCCTGGGAGGCTGAGGCAGGAGGATGCCTGAGCCCAGGAGTTCAAGGCTGCAGTGAGCTGTGATGACGTCACTGCGGTCCAGCCTGGGCCACGGAGCAAGACCCTGTCTCTAAAAAATCGGGGGCGGCGGGGGGGGGGGGGGGGGGAGGGAGGCCTGGACACAGAGACACACAGAAAAAAGACAATATGAAGACGGAGGAAGAGACAGCCACACAACCACAGGCAGAGATTGCCGGAGCCCCGGGAGCTGGAGAAGAGAGGAAGGACCCTCCCCTGGAGCCCCCGGGGCGCGCGGCCGCCCACACCTCCATCTCAGACTTCCGGCCTCGACTGGGAGCCTGGGAGCGGATAAACTTCTGCTGTCTGAGCTGCTGGGACTGCAGCCCTTGTCACAGCAGCCCTGGGAAACGAGCCACACACCAACTTCTTAAAAATTGTAATTTTCTTAGAAAGAAACATGACCAGCTTAACAGAGCAAGAAAACTTTGTCTACAAATTTTACTACAAATCTGAGCTATACTGCGACTTGAAATTTACCTTTAAACACTTGAGCTCCCTGCCACCAAGGAAAGAACAGAACCCCTGCAAGAAAGCCATGATTCCTGCTTAAAATAAAGGCGACACTCAGGGAAAATGATGGCATCTTTTCTTCTTCACTTTTTATTGGGAAACTTTCCAAATTATGGAAAAGTTGTCAGAATAATTCAACTTCCCCACACTCCTTACCCGATACACTATTTAGCATTTTGCCACATTTGTTTAAATGGAGCAACATGACAGAATCCCAGTTACTTTTCTCTCAAAAGTACTTAGAAGTATCCGGAAGACGAGGACGGCCGCCCGTCTGCGTGAGGCCGCGGTGAGGGACGTCCTGGCCCCGGCGCCCGACCCCGGCCCGACGCTCAGTCCCCAGTGCCCGCGGGGCAGGCCCTGCAGAGCGGCCTCCTCGGACGCTGTGAACGCACAGCTGTCGTGAGCAGGGAAACCACACGCGTGGCGCACAGTGATCACGTCACACAGACACGTCGACTTGTCACCGCTTGGCTCCCTTTGGGTGTCCTCAGTTTCCACAGTGCACGTGGGCATCGACAACACGGGCTGATGAGCGTGCGGAGGCCTCGGCGATGGGCGGGCCAGGGGTCCCTCGTACCCCACCGTGGCCGCTCCAGCTGTCCTTCGGCCGCCCCTGCCTGTGGGGGGCCGAGTGCTGCCCCAGCTGGGGCCCCAGGCGGGGACTGAGAAGGCAGAGGCCACAGAGCGCCCGGCCTCAGGGTGGCCGGGACAGGCCTGGCTGTCGGAGGAAGGGCTGGCTGGGGCGGGCAGGGAGAGGGGGGCTCTTCCTCCCTGGGCTCGGGACTCCAGGGCAGGGCCACCCTTCCCACCTCCCAGGGACAGGTTCCAAGGGCCCTTTCAGACATAAAACCCCGTGAGTCCAAGGGAAGAGCTGGAACCAGCCAACGGAGGCCAAGTGTCAGGGGACACACAGGGAAGGGTGCTCGGCTTGAGCCCTGGGGGGCCACCGGGGGGCTCGGGGGGCTCTCCAGGCCTGCCTTACCAGGCGGCCACAGCACACTGGAGGACATCAAGAGGGTTTGACTGAAACGGTCATCAAAATGCAGGCTGCGCCGGGCCCGAGAGAGCCACCCACCCAGCCGCAGCCCAAGCTTCCGGAACTGGGTCGTGGGGTCCAGCAAACACTCCCACGCAGCCCCTTTGTTAGGACCGGGAGCAACAGAGCCCAGCCTGAGCCTGGGCTTCACCTTCACGCCCTCCCTGAGCAAACCTGCCCAGCCGGGTTGGGTGGGGAGGATGCGGGGATGCCCGAGGCCGATGGGCGCACGGTGTGGTCTTGGCCGGCAGGTGCTGGGCAAACCCTGTCTCCTCTATTCTTTTAAAGTCAAGTTAATCCCATGACTACGAGTTTGGCTTAACTTAATGTGAAAACTTCAAAGGTCTGGCCAGGCGTGGTGGCACCTCTGCAGGTGCCATACCTGCAGTCCCAGCCACTCGGGAGGCCCAGGCAGGAGGATCCATTGAGCCCAGGGCTTTGAGACCAACCTGGGCAGCATAGTGAGACCCCCATCTTACACACACAAAAAAATGTAAAGGTTTCTGGGCAGAGCCTAAAAGAAACCAAGCGAAATGTACTGACTCTGAGAAAAGATTTCAAAGAAAAATATATGAAGCTGGCAAAAGTGAACGTACAGTCAGAAATCCCTAGAGACGGCCAGGGTGCAGGAGGCTCAGAGCCTGCAGTGTGGAACGATCTACAGGTGTGTTCACATCTTTGACCCACTAATTACACTCTAGAGACTCTACCTCAAGGAAATAACCCAAAAAGTTAAATTGCTCTGAGATATTCCGAGCATTCTATGGATGTAAGAAACAACCCAAACGCCCGACAATTGGAAAATGGCTGAGAAAACTATGAAGTATTAAAACTGAACAAAACCCAACTGGAGGAGCCTTAAAAATGTCGTTTATGTGGGTACTTAGAAGTTGGTAAGAAATTAATGGGAAGAAACGAGAACAAAAAACCTGGCCCCCCGATGTCACGTCGTGTGTGGTTGTACTCGCTGACCAGACTCTCGGCTGTTTGCTCAGACTCCTCTTTCCCTCACAAACCAAGTTCCTTATTTATATGTATATTTTCTTCTCAGACAAGGTCTTGCTCTGTCGCCCAGGCCGGGGTGCAGTGATGTCATCACAGCTCGCTGCAGCCTCCAATTCCTGAGCTCAGCGTCCTCCTGCCTCGGCCTCCTGAGTAGCTGGGACTGCAGGGTGAGCCACAGCGCTGGCCTAAGCTCCTTATTTCTGAAATCCAAAAGTGAAAGGTGCACCCACCCACTGCTTGCACTGGGCAGGGTGACACCAGGGAAATTAACATCCGGGATGTTAAACTCGGCATGAACATGAGAGAATTCACCTCTCATGAATTCACCATATTCACCCAGGAGCTCGAACAGTCCGAGTGGGAAAACACCACAGTGGAGTTTGTGCTCACACCTAGGCTGCCTTGACTTTTCACAAACTGTCCTAACGGGGAAGCCCAGGGTCTGGCTCTCTGGGCCCCAGAGCCCCCAGGCAGGGCAAGAGCCCCCACAGCTCACAGGGGCTCGGGGCCACCAGGGTGAAGACCCTAGGATCTTGGAGCTGCCGTGGGGCGGGGTCTCCCCACGGAGAGGAGACCAGAGACCTTCCCTGCGCACCTCTCCCAGAGAAGCCACCACGTCTGAGGCCCGACCAACTCTGACTTCTAAGAGTAGAAGGAAATTCCTCCGCAGGGGAGTGGGTGGCCCTGGCAGGACACAGTCGTCACTTTCTCTGTGTTTCCAGGGAACCTGCTGTGCCCAAGGCCACGGCAGACACAGAGCCGGGAAATCTCAGGCAGGGCAGAGAGGTGGCGGCGCGGTTACACCGGGACCCATGGGTTCACTGCCCTCCTCACGCCATCACCGGCTGTGACCCTAACCCCAGACCCCCAGAGCTCTGCAGGGCCAGGCCAGCTGCGCACGCACTGTGCGAGCTCCGCCCTGCGGGGAAGACGCTGCCGCCTCACCGCCCTGCCACAGGCAGGGACTCAGGAAACAGTAGGGGGGGCACACCACACGACAAACCCTTTCCTCCCCAGCCCAGCCAAAATCACAGTGTTTTCTTCACGAGACAACAACTCTAGACTCAAACCCCACCTCACCAAGCAACACATTTCTTTCATCAACTCCCACTTGTCTAGAGGGGGCAGTAGGCGAGATTTCAGACCCCACGTTTGCTAACGGGTGACAATGATTTACCTGGAAATAAAAGAAGGAGAGTAAAAACAGCTCTGGACTCCAAACCGAGACGCGTGCATTGAAACGTTCAAAAGAAACAATCTTGCAAATACCGAAATAAGGTTTTAGTACCGACCCACTAAAGTGGCAATCTTTTTGTAAGAATACCTTTCACTAACAGAAAACTCCAAATTCTGGCAAAATTACACATCTACTTTTCCTACGTAAAAAAAGGAAGCAAAAGTAAATTATTTAAACTAAGAGAATTAAGGTTTAAAAAATTCCATAACATGTTCCTACACTTTATTAACCAATGGCAAATTTACAATTTTTTTTTTTTTTTTTGGAGACAGAGTCTCACTGTTGCCCGGGCTAGAGTGCCGTGGCGTCAGCCTAGCTCACAGCAACCTCAAACTCCTGGGCTCAAGCGATCCTCCTGCCTCAGCCTCCCAAGTAGCTAGGACTGCAGGTATGCGCCACCATGTCCAGCTAATTTTTTCTATATATTTTCAGTTGTACAGCTAATTTCTTTCTATTTTTTTTTAGTAGAAACGGGGTCTCCCTCTTGCTCAGGCTGATCTCAAACTCCTCATCTCGAGCGATCCTCCCACCTCGGCCTCCCAGAGTGCTAGGATTACAGGTGTGAGCCACTGTGCCCGGCCGAATTTATAATTTTTAAAATAAAACTTAAATAGGTGGTAAGTGTTGTGAAAAATCCATGTAAAGTCTCCTTAACAAAAGGCACATGTGTCTTTAAAAGCAGATGCCAAAATATAGAAACTATGAGTGCTTTAAAACATATCAAATAGGAAATTCCAATGTAAACGTCACTGCCACGCATCAGAGTAACCACTGCCCGGCACCTGTCTCCAGCCAGGTGCGCCTCGGCCCACCGGCCTCTGTCTGGGTCTGCCAACACCAGTGCTCTCACTCCAGGTCACCAGGGTGCAGCCAGCCCGACCACCACGTAGGAAATTCGATAGAACAAATAACTCTGATTCTTCAACAAATAAACAGCTTATAAAACAAAGAGGGAACTTTCATAAATAAACAGAATTTCAGGGTACCACCACCCCCATGCAGCATGTACGCCTCACCCTAACCCAGATTCAAACAAACCAAGAGTAAAAACACACAGGACACAGGCCGGGGCCCCCAAGCCCAACCTGGCATCAGTGATAGCTGGTGATGCATGGGACAGCCTCGCTAAATGCTGGGATCGAGAGATGTGTGCGGAGAACACATCAGGAAAACATACGCTGTAATGATGTTAGGGGCTGAATCTGTTGCAGCCCTAACCCACAGTTCCTGCAAATGTGACCTTATTCAGAAATAGAGTTTTTGCAAATATAATCAAGTTACGATTAGCTTGTAGATTAGGGTGGGCACCAATCCAACATGACCGATGTCCTTAAAAGAAGAGGAAAATTTGGGCCAGGTGTGGCGGCTCACACCTGTAATCCCTGCACTCCGGGAGGCTGAGGCGGGAGGATCACTTGAGCTCAGGAGAGGGAGACCCCGTCCCTACAATAAAAAAAAAAAAGAAGAAAAAGAAAAATGCGGACACAGACACTCGGGGGAGAAGACAGGAAGTGGGCACAGGCTGGAGCGCTGGGTGCACAAGCCGAGAAGCACCAAGGGTCACCGCCAGTGCCCGGCGCTGGGTGAAGCAGGAAGGACCCTCCCCGAGAGCCCTGTCCGCACCCGGATGCCGGACTGCCACCTCCAGGACGTGGAGAGAGTGACTGCTGTTTCCAGCCACTCAGTCCGTGGTACCTTGTTCGGCAGCCCCGGGAAACTCACAGGGACAACAACCGAACTCGCCACCTGCTCCTCCGCCAATGACAGGAAAGGCCATCGGAGGGAGGCCTCAGTGGCTTCTACCAGGAGCCACAGGGTCCACCCACCAGCCCCCCACGTTCCAGTTGGGCAGTTTTGCGGTGGGGCTGGGGGGGCATCTTTGGCGGCTCTGGAAGGGCCCTGGGGTGCGAGCGGCCGGCCCGGCCTGGCCCTTCCCCTGCTAGGGGAGGTGGGCACCGCCCAGCCACACACGAAAGCACCCGGCACAGCCCCTCGCCTCCACTGCGGTCAGAGTCACCCGTGAGGGTGAACCCGTGCCTGCTCGGGGAGCAGAGCCCCAGCACGGCGCCCGGAGACAGCTCTGCAGAGGAAGGGTGGGCCTGGGCCCAGCCTAGACCCCCACGGGCACAAAATGGCGGCTGCTGGCTAATGGGGGGCAAATCTTTATCACTCTAGCAGTCGTGCGTTTATTCTAGTGTGCACCAAGAAAACATAACTGAGACCTCAGACTCCTGACTTCACGAACACCCTCCTCCTGGAGACAAGGCAGAGTGCGTCTGGTGAACCTGGGATTGCCGTAGACGGCCCCCGGCAGCACCGCAGCGCACAGGAAGCTCACCCTGGAGCCTGCCCGGATCTAAGCACCCAGAGGGAAGGCGCCTCTCCTGGCACTGGCCCTTCCTGACCCTGCGTCCCGGGCTGCGTGCCCCCTGGAGACCCAGAGCAGCGCCCCACCTGTGAGACGGCCTCGGGCGCTCACCGTGGCCTGGCACAGACACACGGCACCCGGACGTGGGACGTCCCACCGCCCTCTCCCCAGGGCCCTGGCAATTTCCACCACACTGAATAAAGTGAACACGGCAACAGTGACCAGGAGGCCAAACCAGAAGCAGCAAAAGGGTTAAAAAGACCTCTCAGCCTCCCCAGATGTTCACTCCATCCTCCGGTCAAAGTCAGTGAGCAACCGTGAAAATGACCAACTTGTGCAAAGGGCTGTCAGCGTCGGTCCCCTCCTTCTTGTCTCATTCTGTCCACACGTAAGAAAAACAACTGGAATAATCAAAACGAACCAACATTGAAAACCACTTTGTTGAGCTGCCCGCCCATGGACAGCCTGTGTGCTAATCACTTCCGAAAAGTTGTGCAAACACCCTGCAGTGAAAGACTAAAAGTCTTCATACAAACTAAAATAAAAGTAATGAAACCATATAGGTATTGCTCTATATCACCATAGGCAACGGAAAATAACCATTTCCTCATGGAAAAACATGCAAACTTCCAATGTATGGAGTTATCCATGTATAACAAAAAAAAAGAAAGCTAAAGTGACAATATGTAATAAACAGGCACACTTTAAAAAAATGTATTATTATTTTTTTTAGAGATGGGGCCTTGCTATGTCACCCAGGCTGGCCTTGAACTAACTCCTGGGCTGAAGCCATCCTCCCGCCTCAGCCTCCAGCGAAGCTGGGACTCCAGGCCGGCTTCTTTTAAACAATGTAACGCTAAACAGAAATACTTAAAGTACAAAGAGTGAGGCTAACCTAAAATGTTTTATTCACTTCAGACAAGAACATCAGCAATTGTTTAAAAAGCTCTCCTGTGGTTTTAAATATCCCAACTCCCTTCGTTTCTCTTCAGAAATAAAAAATTATAAACGGACATATGGTCAGTAATAGTTATTTCAAATCACAGGAATCAGCGCCTTTGCGATATTACTGCTCATTTTCAGAGCACAAGACTATTCTGCAGCCTGCCTGTTCTCAGCACCTACCACCCAGGAAAGCCAGGTGCTCAGGATGCTGCAAGGACTCACACTTTTTTTTTTTTTTGAGGCTGGGTCTCACCTGTCGCCCCACCTGGAGCATAGTGGTGTCATCACAGCTCACTGCAGCCTCCAGCTCCCGGGCTCCTGAACCCCCATTCTGAGTGGCTGGGCCCACAGGCCACACACCATGCCCAGCCTAGAACTTACACCTTTAACTCTCTCTCATAAAAGGTTTTTACAGGAAAAATTACCATCTGTACTTTTGCTCAATGGTGAATTCTTACTATTAACATTTTAGAAACAGACGAAAGCATTAAGTGGAACTGATACATACACTAAACAGGAGAAAACTCTAACTACACTTACACCACCAGCCAGCAAAGCCGTACAGAAGCGGTTGGTGGGGCTGGGGAGCCAGGAGAGTGGGGAGAAGATGAGAGCACCCATGCCCGGCCTTTCTGACCTGCGTGCCCTGAAATGACACCCCCAAAACATTTATCGGTGGAGCCTTTTTGTGTGTGACGTTGGCCCCAAATGCGAATTTGCTGGAAGCTCTGGGAACTGCCCTGAGAGCTGACCTGTGCACACGTCACCGGATTTGTGGAGAAGGCAGGACTGTTATATTTCACAGGGTCCCCGATTGGCCACCGCAGGCATAACAGCTTCCTTGCCCTCCTGACGCCCGATTTGAAGATGAGTCCACAGGAAGATGCACCTCAACTCAATGGCTGCTGTTTGGGAGAAGCAGAGCAGCACCCAGCACCCCGCAGGCACCCAGGGAGGAACACAGACAGCCCAGAACACAGCCCGGTCTGCGAGCGTGAAACCCTGAGGGAGCAGCACTTAGGTTAGGGTTAGAATCCACAGTCTGGGCCGGGCGCGGTGGCTCATGCCTGTAATCCTAGCACTCTGGGAGGCCGAGGCGGGCGAATTGTTTGAGCTCAGGAGTTCGAGACCAGCCTGAGCAAGAGCAGGACCCCGTCTCTACTAAAAATAGAAAGAAATTATATGGACAGCTAAAAATATATATAGAAAAAAATTAGCCGGGCATGGTGGTGCATGCCTGTAGTCCCGGCTACTCGGGAGGCTGAGGCAGAAGAATTGCTTGAGCCCAGGTTGAGGTTGCTGTGAGCTAGGCTGACGCCACGGCACTCTAGCCCGGGCAACAGAGTGAGACTCTGTCTCAAAAAAAAAAAAAAAAAGAATCCACAGTCTGGATCTGGGGTACCCCTGCATCCTCCACCGTACACCCCAGAACGATTTTTCCCATTCCTGCATCTTGCAATTCCTCTTCCTTGTCCCGACTCCTGTCCTGACCTCAGCCCCCTCAGAAGGTGATGTACGTGTGGTCTGCACTGGTCTGTAAGAGGAGAGGCCCACCCAGGAGCTCCGCCAGGACTAATGTGACTGACCAAATGACATCTGAAAAGTGGGCATTCTGACTGCAGAGGGAGGCTCAGGACAGAGCCTCAGGCCAAAGCACTTTCTTTGAATGCGTGATGACCAGACACACGTCCAGTCTAAGCATCGTGACCACCCTAGAAGTTGAGCATCTCTGATCCGCAAGTGCCCGGGCAGGTTCCCCTGAAGCCCGGGAAACACTGGTCCTCCGGGGGTCCGCAGACCCTGCCGGGACTGAGGATGAAGAACCGGCAGAGCGGCCAGTCCCACCTGAGCAAACCATTACCTTCTTTAGCCAGCTCGCTCTCTACCTCTGAGTGAAGCTGAGTAATTTATGCTCCTTTAAGAAATTCCTAAGCTGGCTTTGAACCTCCTAAATAAAAGGATACTGCCATTCACAATCTTCAATACTTTAAATGGGACGAGATGAGAACACAAAACAAACCTATTTTAAGACCCAAATAGGGCTGCACCAGACAAGAAAGATTGTGAACTGTGTTCTCTTTAAAGCCCATTCCAGGCGCATATCTGATAAGCTTGACGTTGGCGGTGGTTGGCGGTGCTGTCCCGTCACACCACACTCCTCCCCTGACCACCCTGCTTTCTCCTGCCATCTCTGGGTCTGCAGGACAACTCAGTCCTCCTGGCTCCTCTGGATGCCCTGAGAGACGGTGCTCCCAGCCACCGCATCCCTGCCCTTCCCTCACTGCCTCTCCCTTGCCCGGGTACCCCCCAGGCCAGGTGACCCCGTTCTGCCCAGGCGGCCCTGGGTGCAGGTGAGCAGTCCTGCTCTCTGGTTCTGTCACTGCACACACTGGCCCTGCAACCGGAACGGCCCCACCCACCTCCACCTCTGCCAAGTGGGCTGCCGCGGCCGATGGGTGGATTATGCGAGTGTTTCTGGACGTGCCCTCCACAACCCAGACACCAACAGCCAGGCCTTCGAGTGTCTTCCCAACTCAGCAAAGCACCTTATCTCCGCAACTTTTAGTGGAGTGGTCTCAGGTGAGTCAGGCAGTAAAACGGTGAATCAACACTGCAGCAGGTACATGCTTAGTCTGGGACAGACCCAAGGAAAAATCACTGCTGGGCTCTCCAGGCTGTGGCAGATACGTAGAGCTGGGCATTAAGAGTGGAAGGAACCGAAGGTCACAGGTCAAACCCACTGTTTGCCAAGAGACAGACACTAGGAAGGTGACATCCCCAAAGCCCATGGTCTGCACCACCCGGGTGTGCCCACCCTTCCCAGGGGCAGCTCTTACTACCTGCAGTTCTCAAGCCCTATCTGTGTAGCCACGACGCCGCAGAGAGGAGCACACGCAGGGCCACGCGTGCGCACGGTAGGGCAGCAAAGGGGAAGATTTTCTGTTACGTACAAGAGGCCTCATTTTCTGCAGGGTAGTTGCAAGGAGATGAAGGGATGAGGCAAACAAAATGTCTTAGAAACAAAAAAGTGTCTGTATCCCATGCAAGCAGCAATGCTGTCCAACTTTTATATAAATGAAGGCATTTTTTAAAATTAAGCATTTACACAGGTGGATCTTTTTCATTTTGTGGGCGCTTGGAGATGACTGGGACATTAGTAAGTCAGAGAGGCCACCTGGCCAAGAGGGGAAGCAAGGGGACCTCCGACACCTGCAGACACCTGGGGCCAGGAAGAGCTCGGCTTCCGTGGACTCAGGAAGGATTGTGTGTGCTGAAACAAAGGCTTTGGAAGGTGCAGACTGAAACTGCGATCCGGCTCCTGCCTGCCCCACTGCCGATCAGTTCCCCAAAGCCACCTCAGCCCCTGGCCCTGCCCTCTCACCATCGAGCCACTCTCTGGAAGACAGCAGTTTGAATGTAATTCCCTGCACAGAGGCGAGGCCACTGTGGGTCAGTGCTGGGCAGCAGGGTCTCTGAGTGGCCACGCTGTCCCTCAAGTCATCCTTAGAGACTCACACACCCCTCCTTTCGGCCATCTACACTGTCCCCCTCTGAGTTCTCAGCAGCCTTTGTCACCACATCGGCTCACATCAGAGCTGCCTGTGTGCTTCCCAGCACAGCCCAACAGGCCACCAGCCCCGCAACCTGCCCTCGGGGCTGGTCCATAGCAGGCCCTGAAAATGCCGAAGAACTGCCACCAGTGAGAACCCCCAGGGTGTCTCTGATAGGACTCAGAACACACATCTATCAAAACACAAAAGCTCTGTAAATGCTTTTGAAAAATATACTGTTTCTCAACTTTCTATTTTAAAATACCTAGGGTAGCAATTTTTTAATCAAAATTAGAGTTAAATGGCACTGTTGATATTTAACTATTCAACAGAAAACTTGGCATAAATCATATTTAGGACAAAATTTTACTGGTTTTGTTTGGTTTTATCCTTTAACAGAATAACTTTTTAGTTTGTTAGAAAAGGTTCTTTCTCTTTTCCATCTACGAATAATACCACAGGGCACATTCTGTGATCTCCAGCAAACCAGAATCCCAAGCCGGGTTCTATATGTGCAAGACACGCAGCGTACAAGAGAGAATGGCAGAGAGGAGAAAACCCCCAGACCCCCGGCCTAAGACCCCAGCGTCGTCCAAGTTCATGGCCAGAACTAGCCCTACCAAAGCCAGAGCCACAAGAGAGGACAGGAGGACCATGATTAGGACAAGAGGACTGTATTTCAAAGACTTAAATAAGTCTTGTGGCCTTAACAGACATTTTTAATCACCCATTTATTCTTAGGGGTCAGGCCATTCAAGCAAACTTGTAGCAACAAGAATTTTTTGTTTTTTCAGAAGAGGGGACAGATTCACAAGGGAATTTTTTTTTTTAATCCTCTAGAAACACCAGAAAAGACACAAGGGAATTCTTAACAATCTACCAATACTGAAATTATTTTGAGGTAAAATATGTTAAATCAGATCATAAGGAAAAGTCTACATTTTTGAGAGAACATGACTTGGGCAAGGACACAAAACCCCAGAACAGGGGCCACCACGGCAGGTGCGGTGACTCAGGGGTGGGGCTGGGAAGGAGCGATGTTTCTGGAACTCGGGCTCCTGTTGCGCAGCGGCTGGTGGAGAGGGCGCCTGAGCACAGAAAGTGACAGCAACGTGAGGAATTAGCTCAGGTTCTCGGGCTTGTGGCGCTTTCTAAACACCGTGCGCTAAATGGGTCTCCTCAGCTCCTGGAGGCTGGTCTAAGACCTCTGATGGAGAATACAGCAAGAAAGTCGTACAACTGTCCCAGAAACACGGACCACAGGGACAAAGTGGCCCAATTTTCCTTAATTTGAAAAACCCCACATAAGGACAATGTTGGAAAGTTCACTCTTAAAATTTAATTCGGTTGAACAGCGTGTGTAAATAATACATCCTCCGACAGTGACACTGTCCACACTGGAGGCTGTTTTTCCTAAATCCCGGAGCAGTTTCACTGTTGCACGGTGTGGAACCGACCTCTGCGCTACCGTGTGGCCAAGGACCTGGGAAACCACTGGGGGAGCAACAGGTCAGCCTGGCCTGGCACCTCCCGGGGGCTGGCGCCTCCGGGGGATGACAGTCCAGCGGTCCTGGGTGTCAGAGAGAGGAGTGGAGCTGAGGTCTGAGCACAGGAACAACTTGTTTTCACGTACAAAACAGCGAAACCTGAACAGAAATTACCTAAGCAGAACAAAATCCTTACATCCAGGATAACATTGGTGAGAGGCTTAATTAAATGTTGTCCCCAGACTGGCCTGAAGACAAGACTAAATTTTGGATTTCTAAACACCTCAAAGTGAGTGCATTCTACCACTCTGAAAAGAAATCCTACAATAACTTCTCACCCCTCTTCCCTTCCGAAAAGGATATGAAAATAATGACTAGCTCTTCAGGGGTCACGGTGTTTAAGTTCCTCCCTCCATTGCAGTGACTTCTGCCTAAGTCCTGCCCCCAGCGGCTTGCCCGTTCTGCAATGAGGCGGCTCTGGTGCCCCGAACTTTTCAGTTCAAAATACCTGCTACTATCATAAAATACACCACATGGAAGGACTCTACTACGCTGAAGTACTATTGTTTGCTTCATTATTCATGTGAAAAACCCTTCTATAAATTTCCTTTAGATGAACAAGCTATTTTCCACCCTCGTAGAGTGGAAGTATCGCCTGGCACGGCGTGAGGGCCAACCAGAGACGTATCCACAAGTCGTCACCACACGGGCGTCAGCTTTGATGATAAATCCGACTGGAAAGATTCCACCACGGATACAATTAATGAGTGCGGTGCACAGGTGTCTACGCCAGGCCCTCTGCTAAACACGTCGCCTAATTAGCATTTCTTTAAACAATGCTGATAACAATCTTGCCACCGTAACCGCGCCAAAGGCGTCGCTGAGATTGTAGCACGGAAAGCGGAGGAAATTCACTTCGAATCTCAGTCAAACTTTCTTTTGTTTGTATTTCTCCGGTGTCAGAATGTATCTGTTCTTCGCCCCACTGGGTTTGTACCCAGGTTCCGTGGTCCAGCCCTATTGTGTGCGGTTCGCTAAACCCACAAACAGTGAATTTGTCAGCCGGGCAGGGGGACCCTCAAATAGCCGGAGCCCTCCCCCGGCGCAGAAAATTCCGCATTTGCCGCCGGGATTGAGTTGTCAGACGCCGGCTCGCGCTGCCCTGTGCAACTGACATGTCTATTTACCGAGAAACAAAGACGGGCGCGCAGGGACCCCGCTCGCTCCGCGCGCCCCGGCCGCCCCGCGCGCCCCGAGGCCCCGCGCCCGGCCCGGTGGTGACTAAGATGGAGACCGGGCTGGCGCCCGCGTCCGGCCCCCAGGAGGGACAATGACCCTCCAGGCCCGCAGGGCGCGGACCTGCCGCGCCACCTCCCGCAGTTCCGACTCTTGGCAAACTCGGCGCGGGCGGGTCCGGGTGCGGCTCGGCAGCGCGGCGGGGGGCACGGGGCGCGCGGGCGGGGGGCGCTGGGACGCCCCGGGGCTGCCTCCTGGGGCCAGCGTTGACGCAGCAGAAATTACCAGCTGGAAAATTCCCCTTTCGGAGGTGACGCGGAGGCACCGGGCGGCGGCAGTGGCGGCGGGAGGTGCGGGGGGCCGGGGACGGGCAGCCCTGCCGCCGCCACCGCCGCCGCCTCCGCGTGCAGCCCCACGGGGTCCCCGCCGCCCGCCCCGCCCACGCCGCGGGGCCCGGGGACCAGGGCGCCCAGCCGGGGTCCCCGCCGCCTCGGAGCTGCGGCAGGCGCGCCGGTCGCCACCGGGAGGGCGCCCCCGCGGGGCGGGGCGTGGCGGGCGGCGGGGCGGGGGCGCGCCTCGGCTCGGAGCGGCCGGGCCCCGAGCTGCCCGGCCCGGCCCCGCCGCGACGCGCCGGCCAGCCGCGCGGACAATGAGCCGGCGCCGCTTACCTGTGACCCCATGGGGCGCGGGCGAGGGCGGGCGCCGCGGCTGCCGGACCGGCCGGTGATCGCCGCCGCCGCCGGGCGAGCTGCGTCCGGGCGCGTCCGAGTGCGCGCTCGCCTCGGCCGCTCGGCCGTCCGTCCGTCCGTCCGTCCGTCAGGCCGGCGCGCGCCCCCGCGCCCGCTCCAACCCCGCGGCCCCCGCCGCCCGCGCGCGCGCCCCGCCCGCGGACCCTGACCCCGCCCCCCGGCGCGCGCCCGGCCGCTGCTGATTGGCCGAGCCGCGCCCCGGCCGCGGCCACCGCCCGGGCCCCGCCCACGCCAGCCCCTCCGCCCGCCCCGCCCCCGGCCCGGCCCGCTCCGCGCCGCGGGGTCGCGGGGGCCGCGGGGGCTCGGTTCCCCTCGGACCCCCCCGTGGGCGGCCGGACAGCGGAAGCGCGGGCTGGAGCTCGCTGGGCATTGTGGGAAGCCCCCTCCCCTGGGCCGGCGCGCGCGGGGTCCCGTGGCCCGCGCGCCGCTTCCCCGCGGGTGTCGAGCAGCCCGAGACCGCCCGGACAGGAGGGCTAGCTGGGCGAGGGCACGCCAGCCCTTCCCTATCGCGCGCCCCGGCGCTGCCCGCACGCCTGTTCCTCGGGGGCGCGCTGGTCCCCAGTCACACAGCTGTCCCTGCGCCCCGACGCGCCATCGCCGCGCGCGTCTCGCAAACTTCGCGACTCCCCATCGCCCAGGTGGCTCCGCGGGCCGCTCGCCATGCAGTGAAAAGGCGCTCCCAGGACGTCCCGGGCGCGGGCTGTGGGGGGGCCGGGGCACCGCGCGCCCCAGCACCGGGGGATCTTGGCGCTCCAGGGAGAGGCGCACCTTGGGGCGCGGGCCACGTGGCGGTGCCTGCCTCCGGGGCTCGGGTTTGACCAACGAGGAGCGCCGGCTGCCGCGCATCGGCCCTTCTTGTGGAGTCGTCTGCCCCGTGGGGCCGCAGGGCCGGGAGAGTACAGGAGACGTGCGGCCGGGCCCTGCCCGGGCACCCTGCCTGCAGTCGCAACTCGCGCTGCCCGGGATGAGTCTCCCCAGCCCTGCCCCCGGCGGCGCGGCGACGCCCAGATGCCCCGGGCCTGCGCGCCCCTTCTCGCCTCCACTGCCCTCGAGCTCGCGGGCGGTGGAATTAAAGCGCGGATCCGCGTTCCTAGCTGGCCAGCTCGGGGGTAAAGGCCACCTCGCTTCCTCTCCCCAAGCTCGGTGGCGGGAAGGGAGGTGAGCCTGTGGCCGGCCGGCCGCGCAGGGGAGTCAAGCTCGGCAGGGCCAACCAATGGGAAGGGCCTCCCCGCGGGCCCAGCGCCGGCATTCCTCGGGAGGTGGGAGGCGGCGGGCCGCTTTGGATGCTGTCTCAGGCTGTGTAAGGAGGCATTCACGGCGGCAGTGGGAGGGCAGGCTGGGGGGAATTCTCCCTGAGTGAGCAAGGGTGAGCCGCGAGGTCTGGCAGCCAGCGATGAAAGCCTCGGACACTCCCTTGCTGCTGGCTGGCGCCTGGAAATGGCTGTGCAGACACCCGCCCCATCCCTTTGCCAGCCCAGGAGCCCCCATCTCCAGCCTCTCTTCTGGAGAACCATCTTGGTCACATCCCCTGGTCTGAAACAACTAACCTCCCTGGCCTTGCGGGTGGGGGCTGAGCACAGCCACCCTAGAAGCAAGAAGCTGCCGTCTCTAGGCTTCCAGGAGGGTGTGGCTGGTCACGTGCCTTCTCCCTTTCAGGGGACAGAGGGCACTGTCTGCAGGGGTGCCCCCCACTCCTGCCTACCTAGAGCTCAACTGCAGCCCTCAGAGACAGGAGGCCTGGAGAGACAGGAGACTCGTGGCCACCCACCCAATCCCGGAGGACTAGAGCCCTGACGCCTGCCCCAGGGACCTCTTGTGGAGCCTGTCCACTCTCCTTCCTCAGAGAGAGTCCTGCCCCCACCCACCACCCCAGCAGCGCTGCCAGTGACTGGGGACCAACACCCCGTCTTCTCTCTCCAAGAACCAACAGAAGGTCAATCACCTGGAGATGAAACACCTGAAAAAGGCAGAATCAAGAACAATCCCCAAGCAACAGGATGGCACCCTGTTTAAGCCATGCCTGAAGCCCATCCTTCCTGTACACCATATTGTTTTGGGAACTAATAAACCCCTTTACCTCTTAAAACAAGAACAAAAACAACAAACAGCAGCAGCTATGGCCTCTCAGGAGAACTGGGGGGAAGGAGGAGGGTCACATAGCTGGGCCCCCCACAGCCACTTTGATGTGTCGCTGATGGGGGAGGTTGGCCACATGATCCCAGGAAGCCCCCTTCCTCAGTGCTCAGCATCTGCTAAGCTGCTGCTAGGTTATCCTCAAGGTGGGCAGGTGCCAGGCTGGGCCGCAACGCCTTCCTTCTCTGGGGTTCCCTGGACCACAGTGCAGGTGACACACGCTGCACCTCACCCCTGAGACCTGGCCACAGACCTACAGAGGGATCTGCTCCCTGAAAACTGGCCAGGAGACAGCTCTGGGGACAGGAAAGGACAGGCATGTGGGGTTGGCCGCAGCAGCACTCAGACTTGAGCATCTCAGCACCCAGGGCTGGGGGGCAGCCAATGGGTGTCTGGGGACAGCTGTGGGGCCAGGGGCCTGAGGGCACCATGATGAACTGGACATGGTCCTTAAGTGGGTGCACAAGACAGGTGAAGAGACTGACAGCCAGGGCACAGTTGTCCTTGCTGCATACTGCAGACATTCCAGAACCCCCCACCCAGCCACCAGGTAAGCGTGTCCGGAGCCTGCGCAGGGGCCCCGGAGGCTGTGGGGGAATGAGTAGCAACAGGCCTGGGGGGCATGGGCCCAGACCAAGGTGCAGAGGCTGGTCGGGTCTGCAGATGTTCTCGCGATGGCAGCCCTCAGAACATGCCCCCCTGAACCCAGGGACCTGGGACAAACTGCTAGAACCACAGACAGCCGTGTGGCTGGTGGGGCCCCCAAAAGGGTCCTGGCACGGCCTTGCACTCACAGCCTCTGCACACCTGTGCCAAGGCCCCCCTGTCACGACACCACTTGCGCTGGTGCTGGCCAGCTGCCCTCCACCCTCACAGGGGCAGTGGGGCTGGCAGGGGACCGTGCCCGGTGCTGGCACCACTCGAGAGCAGGGACTGCCTCTCCTCACAGGTCTGCGCCTGGGAGGAGCTTTGGGACGGAAAATTATGGAGGAACAACAAACCTCCCTTCATATTTTCCCCCCTAGTGTCACCCTGGGAAGCCCCCCACGGTTGCCAGGGCCTCACCACCCCCCCCCCATCTTCCCCAAGGCAGCATTTCCTCATCCACCCCCAGTGGGTTTTCTGTGGTTGTCTTTGTCTCAGTCACTGGTCAGGGAACCTGCCTGTTTATTCACCAGCCAGTGGTGTTGCTCAGTCGTCCCCATGGCAACAGCCCTGGGAGTCCTGTCCCCTCCCAGGGAACTGCCCAGAACCTGTCCCTGCCCTCTCCAGGACGCTACTGGAAGCCCAGTCAGAACGAGGAAGAGAGGGCAGGGCAGGGGCAGGGAGAGAGGCCCCTGCTGGCCTGAAGATGCTGGGGCTGTCCAGGGAGCCACCCACCACGTGTCATCCTGGGTCCTGCCCGGGGACTGGAGGCTGGCCCTGGGCTGCAGCAGAGACCCCCCCACCGTGGGCGGGGGGCGTTGCTCTCTGAGGCTGCAAGGTGGGCCTCCTGGGCATGGCTCGCTCGGGTGCAGTGCCAGCTGGCCGTGCCTTCCTGCCCAGGCCTCCCTGAGACCACCTTCCAGAGCTGCTCTGGGGCCAGGGGCTACCTGCCAACCCCACGGCTGCCCCACCCCACAGTCCGCCGGGCCTGCGCCCCTGCCAAGCCCCAACTGCCGCTCCAGCTGCCACGGCCAACTGTCGACCCGCCTCCATTCCAAGAGCTCGCTCACCCCCAGTCGTCCTTCCAAACCCCGCTGCCAACTGCCGGCCCCCTTCCTTCCTGAGCCCTGGCTCCCCCCACGGCTCCCAGCCGGGGCACCAGGACTCTGCTTTCCAGACCTTCCCACAGAGGCCAGGCCACACCTGCTGTGTGGGGTGGGGGCGGAGGTGCTGGGGGCCTGAGACCAGAGGAGCTCCTGCAGCAGGGCACAGGCAGGAGCCGGGCCCGGCACACAGAGGGGCAGGGTGGGGAGGAGGCAGAGGACAGGGCAGCCCTCAGTGTCAGCTGCCATGGCCAGGCCCAACTCAGGAGCCGGAAGGCAGCCAGGGCCCAGCCCAGGCAGGCCTGGGGCTGCGGGGAGAGCCTTTCCTCTGAGGGCCTGTGAACAGCTTGGCCTGACCATGGAGCCCAGGAGGGTCCTCCTGGCAATGTCGGGAGAGAGCCTGGTTCCCCCACCAGCCCTCTCCCCAGCCTTCCACAGCCCAGGGGGGACCAGCTCTGGGTCTCAGCTGTCCCAGGCTAGCCTGAGCTCCCGCCTGCTTCACCACCCAGCACCCGGGGCCGGCCCAAGTCCCTTTAGGGTCTGACCTCTGGCTGCCTCCCTGGGTCCCGGCCCTGGCCCTGCTGCCTTAGCTGCCTTACAGCCCCTCTCCCCTCATCCCAGTGGCCCCTGAGCCCCACCACACGTGGGGCCCCCACAGCCTGTCCTTCCCCCAGCCCTGAGCACACGGCAGGTGCCCTCAAGTCAGCTGGCCAGGCCTAGGGACACACATTGCTGCCCCTCACGGGTGCCGGCCTGGCTGTAATTCCATCCCAGGCTCTGGACAGCCAGTCAGCATCCGGCGGGGCGTCCAGGCTGAAGGGACAGCCGCTCCCCAGGGCCCACAGCCTTCAGGGGCTCACGTTGCAGAGGGTGGCGATATCTGGGCAGATAACCACAGCAGGGGGAGGGAACCCTGGCTCTCCCGAAATCCCCTCGAGGACCCTCCAGGCTGGGATGGGAGGAGAGGCACCAAGGTCTGTCAGCCTGTTGGTCATGCTGGCCCTGGGAGGAAGAGAGAGACAGGCCATGTTTGCTGGGCACCTACTATGTGCCAGGAGTCTCCCCGCAGGGACAGCGGCGAGGGGAGGTGCCTGCCCAGGATCACCCAGCCCACCTCCTGCGGAACGGCATGGGAAGGGGAGAAAAAGGAGGTGGCTGTGGCCCCCCGAGGCCTGGGAGATGGGGCTCTGTCCTGCCCCAAAGGGGTGTAGGCATCTCCTCTCCCACCAGAGGTCTTCTGGGGGCCCCTGGGTGGGTGTGGAGGGGCCCCAGCCCTGTGCAGTGCCCGCCTGCGGCCTCACCTGCTCCTTCACCCACTCACTCACTGGCTGGGCAGCATGCACAGGACAGGAGGCGCCCACCGCAGCAGGGGTGTGAGGCCGGGAGAGCCAGGCAAAGCCCCTGTGTTCTGGGAGGGAGTCAGCAAACAGGTCTGCAGGTCAGGGGCAGGAGCACCCCGTGGGGAAAAGAGGCCGGGAGCAGGGCTCCCCAGAGGAGTGGCAGAGGCTGGGGCAGGAAAGGCAACATGAGCACCCGGAAGTGCAGGAGCACCCGGAAGTGCAGGAGCACCCGTGAGCACCCGTGGCCAGGACCCTGGGCCTGGGGAAGGGGCCGGAGCCCACGTGCACGCGGTGAGCAGCACCACGAAGAACAGGTGAACGCAAGGGGAGCCCCTCCCTGCCAAGGCAGCCCAAGCCATGTGCGTGGTGGACTCTCCCCTCCAGGAGCCAAGGGTCAGCCCCCCACACCTCGGGAGTGGGGCCTGGGCTGAGGGTCTCCCCTCCAGGAACAGAGCCTAAAAGGGGCAGAGAGGAGCTTTGCAGATGCCAGCGGACCCAGGCAGATGTCAGGTGTGACATGGAACATGGGATAGGAACACGCGGCAGGAAGGCGCCGGAAGTCTGGGAAATCCTTCCCCGGAGCTCGTACCCTCAGCCACGCCACGAGAAAGTCCATCAGGCAACTGCAGGCCGAGGGTCTCCCCAAAACACTGCTCAGAGCTCCTCAGAACTGCCCAGGCCACGGAAACAGGGCAAGTCTGAGAACCTGTCACAGAGCGGAAGAGCCCAAGGAGATGTGACGGCTCTAAGCACTGTGGCCCTGGGGGGACCAGGAGCAGAGGCCGCCGATGGGGAAACTGATGGAATCTGAGGGCGCCTGGGCTGCAGCGGGCGGGGGGGGGGGGTCGCACCAGCCTGGCTGCTTGGGGTGGACAAAGGCTCCACGGGGGCAGTGGCGTCGGGGAAGCCGGCCCTGAGTGAGGGGACGCAGGACTCTCTGCGCTTGGCAACGCTGCAGCCTTTCTGAAACCTGAAAATATTCCAAAATAACTTTTATCTTTTAAAAATGAAAAAATACAAACCAAACAATCAAAGAAAACACCTCCTTTAGCTGTGGCCTTGGGGGGTAAACGGCCCCTCAGCTCTGCCTCCGCCCGGTGCCTGGTCCCAGCGTCAGGATTCAGAGTCGGTGCTGTCGGCGCTACCGGCCTGGGCGCCCAGCCACGCAGCCGGCGTGCGGACAGTTCTCCCCGAGTTCGTGCGCCTGCGAGTTATGAACTGTGGATTCTCCCCCCACACCGAGGACTTGCCGAACACCGGGCTGAGGGACTTTCACAGATGTCAGCCTGGGTTTGGCCTGCAGGAGCCTCGAGTGTCCCTAAAGGTGACGCCAGCCCTGTGCTGAAAATGCTGAGATGCACAGTGCACAGGCTTGGTCCCAGCCACGCCAACAAACAGCGTTCCCACCACCCACCCACCCCTCTGGGATTCCCATTTCCCCCTGCCCCTTTCCGGGCACCCCCTGTTTCACTTCCCCACGGCCCCTTTTTGCTCCCCGCTGTTCTCGCTTTAAAACCTCGGTCACCCTGTCTGCTGGAGTCGAGCTGCAGTGACTGCAGCTCTCTGGAAATGACCTGTCTTGCCACCTTCAAAGCACGTGCAGGGCCGTTTCGTGTTGACAGCTCCCAGGAGCCTTGGCTTGCATCTTGCACGTGTGTCTGTGTTGCGTTTGTGTGCTCTGTGCGTCCGCTCCCGTGTGCCTGCGTGTGGCTGGCCTGTGTGCCTGCCGCGTTTGTGCCGGTGTCTGAGAGTGCGTGCTGCACACACTTCAGCACTTTCCTCTCTTCCACACGCCCCGTGCGGTCCATGAGCGAGTCCAGTTCTGGACACTGGTCCTGCCCTCAGGGCCCACCCCACTAGGGACCAGCCTTGAGCCACGTCTCAGGCTTGAAGGCCACGTGCGCCTCCGGAGGGAGGTGGGGGCTCTGGGCAGCTTTCTGGAGGACGCGGCCATGTGGGGGGCTGAGGACAGGCCGCGCGCAGCGTGGCGGGCAGGGAGTGGACGGAGCTGGAGACAGGCCTTGAAGGCCCTGCGGGGACTGCGGGGTGAGCTTGTCCCCAGCACGGGCCAGGCTGGGGCTTGGTTTTTCTGCAGGCTGGGGGATGCCATTGAAGACTTTTGAACAAGAGACAGCCCTGATCTAACAATGATTAGTCAGAGGAATTCCTAGGATGTCGGGCTGATGCACCCAGGACTGGGGAAGTGGGCGATGGGAGAGGCCAGAGAAAGCAGGGCAGCCAGAGCGGGTGCGGATGTGGAGCCGTGTAGACACTGCTGGCCCAGGTCAGAGGAGAGAGGCCAGGGTGCAGGTTCATGGGAGGGTCCCTGACCGTGGGCGCAGAGGGGCTGGGGTCGGGGAGGCCGTGCAGCATAGGTGGCCTCAGCGCCTCTCCCTCTTCCTCACCGGGGGCCAGTGGTCACTTGTGCAGGGCCAGGCCAGAGCCTCTGGTCAGGACACCCCCCGGGGGCTTCCACAAGCTGCTGCCAGAGGACGGAGCTGCAGCACGCAGGCCGGATCACAGCTTGACCCAGAGCTGCCGCCTCCCAGGGCCTGCTCCCTGGGCTTCGGGACCCCACCAAGATGGAGCAAGATGACCTCAGCCCAGCCAGGAGGGACCAGCCCCCGAGAAGACACTCCCATTCCTCTCCCCTGCCCCCCACGGCTGGCCACGTTCCCTCCCCAGAGGCCCCCGCACAGCTCAGACCATGGGGTCCCCTCCGGGTCAGTGCAGCCTGAAGTGAGAAGGAAACATCTGAAATAGAAATAGAATGCCACCTCCCCCTGCTGTCCTGGTGTCCAGCCCTCCCTCCTGCCCACCAGCCTGCTCACATGGCCTGGGCTCCACCTCCCGCGCCGGCCGCCTCTGAGCTGCACCTGTGCCGGCCGCACGCAGCACGATCCCAGGCCTGCACACCTGCTCAGGACGACGGGGAGAGACGCCGCTGAGCCTCTGCCCGGCAGCCCAGCCACACTGCCACCGCCAACACCCATCCTGGTGGAACCCATCACAGCCGCTCTGCGCCCACCCTGGGCTCTGAACCTGCTGTTCCCGCTACCTGGAACACCCTTTCTGGCACTGCCCACCCGATGAGTCTGGGCCATCCCAGACCACCCACCTCCAGCTCCGGCTCCGGCACCCCCGACGCAGCCCCGCCCTCTTGCTAGGGGACCCCGCAGGCCCCGGCCCGGCTGGCCTCTCCCCTTCCTTTGCCCTTATTGCACTTATGTGTGTCCCTGCGTCCTGAGGGCTCTGGAGCCATCCCCGCCAGAGCCGGACACACCATCCGCTGTGGTTCTGGGCCAGTCTGCACCAGAACACAGCTCAGGGAGCAAAGCTGCAGAAGATGCCATGTCCTGCTGGCGTCATTATCACAGGGGATTAACACCTGCGAGGGGGCAGTGATGGGGGGGTGCCCGGGAGGGAGCAGAGGGCTGGCTTCCTGGTTTTTGGATGTGGTTTCCCATCTTGGATGCCCTGTGGGACGTCCTTCCTGTTGGGATTTGGGTTCACAGTCATCTCCAGCTGCTCCTGGGGGACCAGGAACTGAAGGCCCCCGGGAAGAGGCCGTGTTGGGGGAAAGGGGCCTGCCTGGGCAGGCACATGGGTAGCGAGCAAGAATTGGGAGACCCTCTGTCCCCGAGGCTCCACCCCAGGACAGGGTCAGGTCAGAGGGAAAACCTAAGGTGAGGGGCTGGCGGGGGCCTGGGGCCCTGGGAGGGAACAGCTATTCCCCGTGATTTGGCCACCCCTGTTCTGTACCCCCAAGGCCCCCCACTCAGGTCCAGGGGTTCCTGTGCCCTGGAGCCATGCAGGAGGCTCTGCTGCTGAGGGTGGGTGTGCCCAGCCACCACAGGCCTGCAGGGCTCAGGGCCCTCCTCCCTTGGGGGTCCTGGTGCCGGGGTGGTTTTGAAAACCAGAGACTGGAGGCCTTATCAGACCATAGGTCTTCCTGAGGAAGGAAGGGTGGGTGTGGGCCTCCGGGATGGGTCGCCTCCTCAGGGTGTGCCCAGCCTACTGGAGGGTACATGGGCATTGCCCATCCCTCCCGGGGAAACGACACCTCTCCAGGGAGACCCCAGCCCGAGACCCAGCCCCACCAAAGACAAACAGGCTCAAAGTCTGGGGAGACCCAGTAGGCTGGGGGTCCAGAGTCCGGGGGCCTCCAGGAGGTCTGCACCCCCTGAAATCATGGCACATCCCAGCATCTTCTGGGGGAGTGTCCAAAGCTCCCCCTGTCAGATACTGAGAGGGATTTGTGACCTGTCTGCCTGCAACACGCCTGGCGGAAATCAGTACTTGGATTCACCAAAAGACACGTACAAGAATGTTCAAAGCCACCCTATTGGTAATGGCCCCCACCTGGAAATCCCAAAGCCATCGGCCCTCCAGTGTGGATGCCACGAGAATGTGCCACCTTCAGCTCCAGGCACCTCTGTGGGTGACCACAAGGGGGGCCGGGCGTGGTGCCCAGCAGAGCTGGAGTCCCCGGCGGTCAAGCACGAGGCCGGTGTAGGCTGCAGGACCGGAGCAGGGCGTCGGCCTGCGGTGCCCGAGGGGCCTCCCGTGTTCTCCATCCAGGTGCTGGCGTCAAGATGCACACACTTTATGGAGATTCATTAAGTCATATGTGTATACTGTGTGTACTTTTCTGTATGCATGCGGTACTTCAAGAAAAATGTATACACACAATCCAGAAAACCCTCCACTGACCCCTTCCTGAGGGAGGGATGTTCCCAGAGGCCTCCCTCCCTGCCCCAACCTGCCTGGCCCAGCCCTGAGGGGCGGGGGCGACCTCTCTCCCTCCAGGGAAGGCAGGGCTGCCCTGGGCTGCGAGGGCAGGAGGGAAGGTGGCCAGGCCTTTGCCCCAGGGCTGGCTCGGCCTTTCTTGGCAGAGCCTGGAGGAGCCACGAGGGGTGGGGGTCTCCACAGCTACGCAGGTGGGGTGGCGGATGTGGGGCTCGCCATGCTGCCGAGGAGCCAACTGGCCATGGAGCCCTGGTGTGGGACCCTGGGGACTCGCCTGTGCCTACCCAGCCCCAGCTGGGGTGCCCCCAACACCCTCCTCCCCAGCTCCCTCCACTGCCAGAGGCCCCCGGGGTTGGGCTATTTTTAACTTGGCTCCGGAGCCTGAGCTGAAGGTGGACAAGCCCGGGGGAGGGGAGGAGACAGGACCCAGCACCTGCTGTCTGCTCCCACCCCTCCCAGGGTCCGGGCTTTCCAGGGGGGATTGGTCAGTCTTGACTTTAGAGGAGAAGGAGCACGGCACCCTGCCACTATAGTCACACACAGAGGCCACACAGACACTCTGAGATTCACACACATGCCTGAGACACAGACTCTGAACCTCACCCGGGTGGTGCACCGCCCCACCCCGCAAGCTCAGCTCAGGAACATGGCAGACTCCCAGGGACACAGGGACACTATGGCTGTGTGTGGACACGGCACACAGGGACACACTCAGACCACCCAGACACCTAGAGAGGAAGCAGCACACACAGGCACACAGGCCCGGGAGCACCAGCTGGGCTAGGGGGTGGGCACGAAGACAGGCTCGCCCACGAGGGGCCGAGATGCAGGAGTCTCAGCATCCTCTCCTGAGGAGGGGCGGAGCTGACCGCCATGCCCTCTCCTCCACACTCCCCCACCCTGGGGTGGCAGGGGGGAGAGCTGGCCTCAGAATGTGCTCAGCCCCATCCCTTCCTCTTCCCTGCTCCCCACTTCCCCTCGCCTCCCCCAGCCTTTGTTCTGTGGAGCCACTGCCCCTTGACCCCCGCTGGGGGAATTGGAGTCTGTCCTGGAAAAACCCCAGGTGCCGGCCAGGGGCCACAGCATCCGGCTGGGGGGAGGAGAGGGCTGGGAGCTGGAGAGCAGGGGCTCAGGATGCGGAGGTGAGGGCAGCTGCTGACTTGCAATCCCCTCCACCCCCGCACCCCTGCACACTGGAGGCTGGGGCAGCTCCTGGGAGGAATGAGGAGGGCGGGAGCTGGGGGGACAGGACATCCTCTTGGCAGGACACAGGACGCCAGGCCGGAGGTTCTCATTCCCAGGCGAGGCCACAGGGGAAAAGGTCACTGGGGCCTGGGTTGCACTAGTTCCAAGATCAGCCAGTGGAGCCCCACGGCCGGTCCAGGTCACCTTGAGCAGGGCCTGGAGAAGGGGGCCAGTTAGACAGCCCAGTCCCTGACCCATCCCCAGGCCCCGGCATGGCCAGTCAGTGTGGCGCTGTCCACACACCCAGCCCAGGTGGTAGCACCTCTGGGACCATCCTCAGGGAGTCCCTCGGTGCATGGGCGAGACCAGCAGGCCTGGGTTTGCCTTCGGTGCCTACCCAGGATTCCTCTCCTCCAGGCCAATCTCGGGCCGCTGCCCTGCAGGAGAGGCCTCAGCCTGGGCCTGGCCCTCCCCGGCCCAGGACAGGAAGCCCAGGGCCAGTCCAGCTGGGTGAAGGCCATGGGGAACTCTGGTCCCACACCCCTCCTGGGGGCTGAGCAGCAGCAGCAGGGCCTGACCTCTGCCCGCTGGCCTGGGAGGTGAGGGTCCCAGGAGGTGCCTGAAGGCGCCAGAGGGACATGGGCCTCCTGCGGTCACCACACCAGGCTGCGGGACCCTGAGAGCCCTCCCCCGCTCCCACACTAGGCTCCTGGCTGCAGCCTTTGCCCCAGACAGGTACCCACTGGCCATCCAAGGACACTCCCGCCCGTCTGTCAGAATTACCTAAGTGGGACCTTGTGAAAACGAATTGCCTCGCTCAGAGTGTGAGCCTGGAGTTGCCTGTTTCCCTAAGAGTTAAAATTACCGAAAAAGGCCGGGCGCGGTGGCTCACGCCTGTAATCCTAGCACTTGGGAGGCCGAGGCAGGAGGATTGCTCAAGGTCAGGAGTTCGAAACCAGCCTGAGTAAGAGCGAGACCCCATCTCTACTAAAAGTAGAAAGAAATTATATGGACAGTTAAAAATATATATAGAAAAATTAGCCGGGCATGGTGGCGCATGCCTGTAGTCCCAGCTACTCGGGAGGATGAGGCAGGAGGATCGCTTGAGCCCAGGACTTTGAGGTTGCTGTGAGCTGGGCTGACGCCATGGCACTCACTCTAGCCTGGGCAACAAAGCGAGACTCTGTCTCAAAAAAAAAAAAAAAAAAAATTACCGAAAGAGACGCTGAGCATGGCCTGGCGTCCACATGAGAGTAAGGCTGGCGCCAGAGGAGGCTCCGTCCAGGGCAACCTCCCTCCTCGCCCACCTGCTCACGTTTTCCTTCCGTGGTTCCACTCACAGTCTCTCCCTTTATTTAGAAATCAAGCTTTATCGCAATATGATTTACATACAATATTCCCTAATTTTTGTGTGTGTGTGTGTGAGACAGAGTCTCACTCTGTTGCCCAGGCTAGAGTGCCGTGGGTCAGCCTCGCTCACAGCAACCTCAAAGTCCTGGGCTCAAGCGATCCTCCTGCCTCAGCCTCCCCAGTAGCTGGGACTACAGGCGTGCGCCACCATACCCGGCTAATTTTTTTTTTCTATATATTTTTAGTTGTCCAGCTAATTTCTTTCTATTTTTAGTAGAGACGGGGTCTCCCTCTTGCTCAAGCTGGTCTTGAACTCCTGAGCTCAAATGATCCACCCGCCTTGCCCTCCCAGAGTGTGAGGATTGCAGGCGTGAGCCACCGCACCCGGCCAATATTCCCTAATGTTAAGTGCACCACTGGGTGAGCTTTGACAAACGCACAGTCGCACAACCACCTGCACTGCCGCGACGCAGCACAGCTCCCCCCCCCCCCAGAGACCCTTGGCCCCAGCACGCCTCGGCCTGCTCTGTCACCGTAGCTCTGTCTCTTCCAGGGTTTCACAGAAAGGAAACCGCACGGTATGTGGTCTTTTGCGTACAGCTTCTTTCATTTAGAATAATGTTTCTGAGGTTCCTTCTGCATGTGTCAGTAGTTCACTCTTTCCTTCCACTGGATGCCAGAGTTTGTTTATCATTCGCCAGTTGATGGACACTTGGGTTTCTCCAGTTTGGGGACATTAACTGTAATGTTGCTATGAACACTTCAGCACAAGTCTTTGTGAGTACGTTTCCTCTCTTTTGGGTAAATGCCGAGGAGTGGGATTGCCGAGTTGTTCTACATCCCATTTTCCAAACCTTCTCGTACGTCTGTTTTGACCTGCCCCATTCTCCGGGTCCCCGCCCCGCCCCAAGGGCAGAGCCTCACCCGCGCTGCCCCTGCCATGACCAAGCCAGCACCGCTCCTCACCAAAAGAACATTGTTAGCAGCCACTTGCCCACTGAGTGAATGAGCGCGGGCCGGGACTGTGGGTCTGGTGGGGCCGACGGGGAGGTGACAGTGAGGCTGGGGCCGTCGAGGGGACGGTGTTGGTGGTGACTGTGGTTGTTTGCGAGGTGCTGGCCTCACACTGGCTGGAGACTATTTCCAGTCTCTCCCTCTGTGGCCACAACTGCCCAGCCCAGACTGTCACACTGCTGTCACGTCCCACCAAGCCCCTTGCTGCAGGAACGACCCTCCCTTCTCCCAAACGGGCAGGCTCCCCTGTCCTGGCTTCCTTCTCGTCCAGTTTGGATTTTGTGGCCCACAGTCACAGTCGCTCTCTCGCAAACACCGCAAGTCCTCAAAGGTCTCTCCCGCCATGCCATCCTTCTGGGAACGCCAGCCTTGCCAACACCTGAGCCCCTGCTCATTGCTGAGAAAATCACCCAGGAAGACTGGTGCCACCAGAAATCCACACTGGAACCTCTGCCTCGGCCACGTCCCTGAGGCCACTTCAGGCTGCCAGCCGCCGCCTCTGGGGCACTAGACGGCTGCCTGCCTCGGCCCCCACAGCCTTGGCCCCCACAGCGCTCCCTGCCCTCCCAGACCCTTCCTCTCCAGCCCTCCACAGAAGCAGCACCTCTGAAATGCAAGCAGGAGCCTGGAATGTTCTGGCCTAGAATCTTTCAGTGGCTTCTTAGGAAAAGCGCCTTCCCAAGTTCCAGCCACACTGCCTGGTTCTCAGGCCTCCAAAAGGCCAAGTTCCCTTCAGCCCTGGGCCTCTCTCAGGGTCAGGCCCCCCTCCAAAGCCTAATTCACAGGGCGAATTCCTACTGTCTTTCTAGTCTCAGCTCCTGATCCCTCTTCCTCCTCCAGGCTAGCAGCTGCTAGGTGTTTCCTCCCTGCAAAATCCTCCCTGGGCTTAAACCCTTACTGTGTGGGCTAGCACCCTGAGGGCAAGGGTGGCACCTGCCAGAATTTAGCTGCCTGCCCTGTAGGCGCTGGAGGAATATGATTGAGGATGGGAAAGGGGGAGGGGATGGGTGCAGAGACTGCCCAAGGGAGAAAGAACTGCCGGTACCCTGCCATCCTGGTAACTCTGGCAGGAGACTAGCCCAGGCCCAGAGGGCCATCAGCTGGTGGGAAGGGAAACCACCTGGGTGTACGAGGCCTGGCCTGGTGGCCCCTGGAGACTCCAGACACCCTCCTGGCCGCCCCCCACTCAGGTCTACAGGCACCGCCTGGGACTTTCCAGGGGGCTGAGCCGCTGACCAGGAGCCTCTGCCGGGGCAGCCAGGACACGGGACATTTCCTGTGTGGCCTCCCTCCTGCGGCCCCAGCTCCCAGCTCTGCTCCTTCCTCCCCCGCCCTGGGGGCTTTCCGCAAAGCCCGAGGTCTGCTATTTTTAGCTGAGGGAGAGGGACCAGTTCCTGGCCCCATTGCTGCCTCCAGCCTGGGTGAAACTGGGGCTGGGTTGGGCCGGGGGTGGGGAGAGGTTGCAGTCCAGTCCTGCAGCCCCTCCCTTCCCCCATTCCCCAGCCCAGGAGCACCTGGGCTCCCAGCCTGGTGGGCAGGGGCACCCACCCTGGGGAGGTTGGGCCCAGGGCCTGGGTGGGCTGCCGCCCACTTCCTGCAGCCACGCCCCGGCACTTCAAAGGCTGCTGGCGGCTCTGTGGTCACTCCAGGCTCCCACACAGCTGGAGGGGCTGGGCAGGCACACGCACCCCTGGCTGCTGCCCCCCCCCAGGGCAGCTTCAAAGCAGCAGGGGCGGGCAGTCCTGTGGTTAGCGCAGTCCCCAGGGCCAGGGTGGGAGACATGAAGGGGTCACGAGGGCTCCTGGCAGGGCCCTCCTCTGTTCTTTCATCCTCCCCATCCCACTGCCTTGCTGGGTGGGCTCAGCCCAGAGGCCCAGACACTTTCCTGCCCCCCAGATCCTGTCCTGAAGCAGGACCACCTTGAGGGGTGTGTGTGTGGGCCTGGGTGGCCTTGCCCTGGAGTTAGTCCAGGTCAGAGAAGCCACAGGAACCAAGGTGGGGGCACCTCTCCAGGACCTCTCAGGACAGGACAACCTCCCTTTCTTCCTCCTTCCATCCCCCCCCCACACACTCCGGCTGGAAGGAGGGGGAGGGTGTTCAGTGGGGAGGGGACTTGAAGGAGGGCCTGCCCTGTGTGCCCCTGCCCCCACCCTGGCTGGGCTGCGGTGGGCTTGACCTAGTGCCAGCTCCCCAGGGACGAGGCTGGGTGGGGTGTGGGGAGCCGGATCCTAGGAGCAGCCGCCCCAGAGTCCGGCAGACGCTGAGAACAGAGAGTGCCTGGGAGGGGAGTTTTCAGGGTCCCTTGGGGTCAGCTCTGGGACAGTTGCCATTTTTAATCTGCACAAGTGATTTAGGAACCGCTAGGGCTGTAACCCAGATCCGCTCAGAGCAGGCTGGGGAGGTGCAGGGCAGCGTGGCCCAAGAGCTGCCCCTCCCCCGGCCGTATGCAGAGTTGGGCAGTCGGGACTGTGGATGCAGCTTCATCCCGTGGCACAGGCCAGAAACCTGGGTTCCTGGTGGCCCTGCCCCTCCAAGCTCTGTCAGCGGCCTTGCAGGGCCCACCCGGCATTGTGGGTGGCTCAATGCGGCTGGCTCTCCACTCCCCCTCCGCTGCTCTTGGTGCAGAGGCCCAGAGACTTGTGCATGGCTGCAGGGCAAGGGGCCTCCCCTGGGGTCTTGAAGGAGCCCCATCCCTGACTTCGTAGCACGGATGCCTGGGCCTTAACAGAAGCCAGCTTTCAGCCCACCCACCTCGCAGGTGGTAGCTGCACCCCAGGAAGGCAGGCCTGGGTGCAAGGGAGGGGCCTCAAGCCGCGGGGCCTCCTGGGCACTTCCAGCTCCGTGGGATTTCCACTCAGGACCATGACTCCAGCCTCCCTGCGCCCGGCCCCTGCCAACCCGACCTGGGCTCAGGCTGTCTCCCCTCTCCAGGTGCAGGGAGAGCTCGGCTGCAGCTCAGGCTGGAGGTCTGCAGGGTGGCTGTGGCTGTCCGGTATGGGTTCCGGGATCCCGGAAGGGGGTGTGCAGTAACCTTCCCTCCCCACTACAAACTGCAGTCCCCTCAGAGAGGAGCCCTGAGCCACAGGTGCGGTGGGAGGGGGGTGAGCTGGTGCTGAGGCGGGGACCTAGGTCACCCCTCCTTTCTCCGAGGGCTGCCTTGTGGACCGCCCCCTTGGTGACATTTGACCCTGTGGAACTTTTCGATGGTTCCACAACCTGGAGGAACCAGGAAGAGGAGGCAACCTCTGTCCTCCAGGGGTCTTGGCGCCCTTCACGGAGTCTGGAAGCACATCTGGAACCCTCTGAGCTCAGCCCTTCTCCAGCCCCATGACTGGTTTCCCGAGTCCACGCTGGCAAGGTGAAATGCAAAGGATCCACAAAGCGCCAAGACCCGGCTCTCAAGCCAAGAGCCAAGGGACACCCATGATTTCCATGCACCCCATCCTCCCCAACCTTTCCCGTCCCGCCAGCTTAACACCCCCTCCTCTCCGAGATCCAGGCCGTAGTTTCTCTCTGGTCATTACCGGCAGCTGGCGCCAGTGTCCCCCAGGTGAGGGGTCTCCAAGGGACAGGGAGCGAAAGCCGGACCGGATCGCCAGGCGGGGTGGAATGGCCTCTGGTGCTGGTCTGGTGGGCGGCCAGGATCAGTCAGAATTCATTAGATTTACACAGACAAATACTGAGCGCACGGAGCTGCCCCACGTTGCTGCAGAGCCTGCAGAGACAAGCTCCTTCAAAGGACTCACCGGCTGGCACAACCTTTTGGAAATGCAATTTGGCAAACTCTCTTGGCCTTGAGAACACACTCCTTGACCCAGCAACGCAGTTGTAGAAATCTAGGGTATAAGAAAAGTGCCCAGAGGCGAGGGTCCTTGGACAAGGGTGTGCACTGCAGCCCTGTTTGCAGACGCAGAAGGTCTAGAACACGTGTGTCCACCAGCGGAAGGATAGGCTGGGCATCAGTACACGGCCCGGAGGGATGTGCGGCCACCCGCCAGGGCAGGCAGTGGTGCTCACGACAGATGCACCCTGGAGAAGGGCGAGCGGCCGAGTGACGTGTACACTGCATCCGTGGCTGTAAAAGCAAATGACAACATAGCCCCTAGATAAGACCGTGTGTGCTTGGAAGGCAGATAGAGAAGGGTGTGAAAAGACACAGCCCAGGTTAGTAACTCTGGATACCTAGGAGGGGGCGTGGAAAGGACAGTTAACACTTTTTACATCCTTGTTTCACTGGTTTGCAGTGAGAATGTTGCACTTTTATTAAAAATAATAAACACTCACATTTTATCAAAACCTGGGTGTTGCAAGGATAAGACCTCTGAAGGTCTTCTAAGCCAGGGGTGAGATTGGCCCCAGAACATACGATGACCCTTCAAATTCTGCAGAAATCGTGCAAACTGCACCCTGCCCGGGAAGGGTGGTGAGTCCCAGGGAATTCAGACCACGTCAGGGCTGCAGGGCTCTTGACTTCCACGACTTTACCCTGACATGGGGAGCAATGTGGCTGTCCCCCGCTTGCCACCTGTCAGAGCATGAGGTAGGGGTCAAGGATTCTGGAGTGACCTTGACCCATTCCCACAGAAGAGGGGAAGTAGGTCTGGGGCAGGAGCCACCTGTAGGCTTGGGGGGCCCAGAAGCTTCAGCAGCAGTGTTGGGCAGGGACAGTGACTTCTCCCCAGTTCCTAGTGGGGCGCTGACCCTTCCCACTCTCCTCTCCACATACACGCAGCATGGTCACCCAAAGGGTGAGTCCTGTGTGGTCACAGGCTTCCAATGTGGTTGAAGACTCAGAACGGAACAATTTGTGGCATCTTCTCTCCTGGGATAGGTGTTGGGGGGACACTGGGGGGAAGGGCTGCTCAGGAAGTGTCCTTCATCCTGGGCAAGAGACAGAGACAGAGGACAGGCTCCGCAGGGAGCCAGGAAGGAGCAGGCTCCCTCACAAACCACGTCCCCCCCAACCCCACTGTCCTTGCGGGCACTGGGTAATTAATTCTCTGTGACTCCAGATGTTCAGCAGCTGTCCTGGCCACTTCCGCCCCTTCTTCTGACCTTGCATCCGCCAGGAAGCATCCCCTCCTGTCCTTGGGCTCCAAGCCACCCCCACCTTCCCTGTACCCCATTTCCTGAGCAGAGGCGTTTGTGCAGACTCAGCTCCCCCTCCCACCAGGATGGCTTCAGCTTTCCTGAGGCCCAGGCAGTGCTCCCTGAGTGTGGGGTGGCTGTGGTTGGTTTATGCCCAGCTGGATGCCCTCTGCCAGGGGTTCTAATCCTGGCTCCTGCCCCTCCAGCCTCTGGGACTGGTTTTCTCTCTCTCCTTTTCTTTCTTCTCCAAGGTTGGCTCTGCAGGCTCCCAAAGCATAAATCAAGGGTCTCCAGGGAGGCCAACTCCTCTGTGGGGGAGGGTGACAGCCCAGTGGGGTAGAGTTCTCAAGACCAGCAGGCCCTGTGGGGGTGGGGTGCATGCTCAGATGTCTGCCTGGAGGGCACAGGGGGCTCAGGGGGGTTGCCTCCACAAATGGATAAGCAGGGACACAGACCCACCCCCTGCCCTGTTGTGGATACTTCGCTGAACAGAGGGGGGCAGGGGCACAAGAGGTCACTACTATTGCAGCTGGTCCAGGCTGGGGGGCTCTCTTGGAGAGGGGCAGCTCCCTTCCTGTCACATGCTTTCCTGTCTCAACGGAGCTGGTGGTTCTGGGGCACTCGGGTGGGCTCCCATGGGCTGGTGGGGTCAGGGGCCAGGACACAGGATAAGGCATGGAACCCCTGGGGGCCAGTGGCTCCAGCCTCTTGACCTCTGCCCCTTGGAGTCCAAATTTGATCTCTGGCTCTCCTCCTCCTCCTCCTCCTCTGAGCTTCTAGCTTTTTGTTTTTTTTGAGTTCAGGGCAGGTGGGCCTGGCTGAAGAAAAGCCTCCATTTCCAAACAAATTTCAAAGTCTCAGAGTAGGTCAAGGTGGGAGACTGCGCCCAGGAGGAGCAGGCTCCTCCAAGTAGGATCTTTGCCTGAGGAATCAGAACAAAATGTGGCATGTCCAACATCCTGTGTGCACAATCCTCCAGGACACACGCTGCCGCGTCTGCAGGGTCCAAACCAGGGACGGGAGCCTTCAAGGCACCCTCCCCCACCACTGCCTGGACCCGGGTTAAGGAGGCAGGACCCCCGATCAGGTCTTCTCTGCTGTGTTGCTAGAGGTCACTCTTGTGGTCTCACGCAAGTGAGGCTGGAGCCTATGGGCCCCCCCACACCTAGGATAGGTAGCATCTTGAGTCTATGAAAGAGGTTCCCGGGAGAGTCGATGTCCCCACCCTCCCCCAAGGTTTCCATCTCCACCCTTGACCACATGGCCTCCTTTCCCCACAGGGCCAGGGGTGGACATTTCAGGAGAACAACCAATTCCCACGGGAAGCTCTGCCCATCCCTGGCCCCAGGTGTGGCACCCATGGACTCACTCCTGGGGCAGAGCTCCTGCTGCCACCCAGGACCTAGTGCAGACAGAGGGTGGGGACCTTGACCAGGAGCACCGGTGGGCCCTGAGACACACCCCCTTGGTCCTCAGAAGCTGACCAATGAGCAGAGGAGCCCGATCTGGGATAAAAGCTAGATAATCAGGAAAATCTGGATCTCAGCTAGCTCTGTGTGTGTGTGTGTGTGTGTGTGTGTTTGTGTGTGTGATCACGTGTGCTGGGGGTAAGATTGCCAGATTTAGCAAAACCACAACAAACCTAAAAACAAGATATCCAATTAAATTTGAATTTCAGATAAACAATTTTTAAATATAAGCATATTTCATTCAATATTCGGAATACACTTATACTCGAACAGTAATTGCTGCTGTGGCATTCACCTGTAGTCCCAACTACTTGGGAGGATCATTGGAGCCCAGGAGTTCAAGACCAGCACGGGCAATAGCAAGACCCTATCTCTTAAAAAAAAAAAAAAAAAAGAAGTTATTTGTTGTTTATTTGGAATTCAAATTTAACTGGGTATTCCAGATTTTACCTGGAAACTGGGGACAGGGGGAATACCTCGCACCCTCACTCACTCACTCTGCCAGTTGATCCCTGTCCTTCTGTCCCCAGCCTCTGAAGACAGCAGCAGATTCTCGGAGCTGGTGGCGGCTGTTTGGGCCAGGCAGTGCCCAACCCAGACACAGAGCAGGACAGCAGAGAGAGGTTGCTGGGGCCTGGGACTCCTCTTCCCCAAAAGGCTAAGGTCTCTCAGGCAGGCCTGGCTCCTGGGCTCAGAGGCTTTGGCTGGGCTTGTCTGATTCCCTGGTTTTAGCAGTTTGGTTTCAGGTCTGGGCAACTAACTGTTCAGTGGGGAACCCTGAGCCCCCGCCTTTCCCTGGGGCTCCCCCTGGTGGCCTATTACCAGCCCCTTCCCCCTCAGGTGGGCTGACCCTTCCCAGTGCAGGAGAAAAAGGGGAAGCCACCAGAGCCCTCCAGAAAAGAGGAAGGTACAGCTCGCGGGGTGGGGCTGGGGGCTCAACCGAGGACTGAAAAAGAGGAACCCCAGCCAGGCAGGACCCACCTGAAGAAGGTCATTGCTGCTGCCAGCAGCCAGTGAAAAGAGGATGCAGAACAGGGGGGGTTCTAGCCCACTCTCACCCCTTTCCTGAGAGGGGGGTGGTCGGGGCAGGGTGAGCAGGCCAGGGCGAGCGCTGCGGCAGCCCTGGTCCTGATCCTGCCTTTGGCGGAAGACGTAAACCAGAGGGCGAGGTCGGGTAGTCACAGCAAGCTTTCTTCCCAGTGAGACCCCAGCACCCGCCAGGCAGAAGTCAAGGCTGCCCCTTTCTGCCTGTCTGGTGGTTCATCTTCAGTTGAGGGAAGCTGCTAAGGTGTGGGTGGGGGGCCGGTGAAGCAGGCCCGCGAAGGGTGTGGCCGCTGCGTGTCCCAGGGCGTCTGGTGCGGGGGCGGGAGAGGACAGAACTTGAGGTCCGCCACCCCGGGAGCCCTTTGTGCGCTCATCACCCTAGTGTCGCCTCTGCCCCAGCAACAGTGACTCACAAAGCTGGCCCGTGCTGGGCGGAAGCAGCCTCCCCTCGGCCCTGGAAGGCCCAGGTCACAAAGGCCTTTGGGCCTAGCCTAGAGTAGGCATGCCCCAAGACAGCCCTGTGCGGCGCTCGCCCCTGCAGCCGCCCGCCGGGCCGGGCCTGGGCTGTTCCGCGCGAACCCGGCCCGGCGACTGGGCTTTCGGGGTAGCGCAGAGCGGCCCGTAGCCTCGGCGTCCATGTGTGTCATCTGCTTCGTGAAGGCGCTGGTGCATGTGTTTAAGATCTACCTGACCGCCAACTACAGCTACAACTTTCGCAGCTGGCCCGTGGACTTCCGCTGGGATGACGTGCGCGCCGCCGGCGGGGGCGGCAGCGGCCACCGAGCGCTGACGTGCGCCGCGGCAGTCGCGGGCGTCTGGCTACTGCGTGACGCGGCGCTGGGCGGGGACGTGCCGGGGCGGCTGCCACGTGGGGCACGCAGCCAGGCGCAGTGCCTCCTGCAGCAGATCCGCGAGCTGCCGGGCCAGCTCACCAGCTACGCGCTGGCACACTCGCTGGGCCGCTGGCTTGTGTACCCCGGCTCCATGTTCCTGATGACGCGCGCGCTGCTGCCGCTGCTGCACCAGGGCCAGGAGCGCCTCGTGGAGCGCTACCGCGGCCGTCGCGCCAAGCTTGTGGCCTGTGACGGCAATGAGATCGACACCATGTTCATGGATCGGCGCCAACAACCCGGCAGTCACGGTCGTGGACTGCGCCTCGTTATCTGCTGCGAGGGCAATGCTGGCTTCTACGAGATGGGCTGTCTATCGGCCCCGCTTGAGGCTGGCTACTCAGTGCTGGGGTGGAACCACCCAGGCTTCGGCGGCAGCACCGGCGCGCCCTTCCCTCAGCACGACGCCAACGCCATGGACGTGGTGGTGAAGTACGCGCTACACCGCCTGCACTTCTCGCCGGCGGAGGTGGTGGTCTACGGCTGGTCTATCGGCGGCTTCACGGCCACCTGGGCCACCATGACCTACCCAGAGCTGGGTGCGCTGGTGCTCGACGCCACCTTCGACGACCTCGTGCCGCTGGCACTTAAGGTGATGCCCCACAGTTGGAAAGGGCTAGTGGTACGCACCGTGCGTGAGCACTTCAACCTCAATGTCGCTGAGCAGCTGTGCTGCTACCCCGGGCCAGTGCTGCTGCTCCGGCGCACGCAGGACGACGTGGTCAGCACCGCGGGCCACCTGCCCCGGCTGCCCTCCGGCGACGTGGAGGGCAACCGCGGCAACGAGCTGCTGCTTCGTCTGCTGCAGCATCGCTACCCAGTCGTGATGGCACGCGAGGGCCAGGCCATCGTGACTCGCTGGCTGCGCGCTGGCAGCCTGGTGCAGGAGGCTGCCTTCTACCGGCGCTACCGCGTGGACGATGAGTGGTGCCTGGCGCTGCTGCGCTCCTACCGTGCGCGCTGCAAGGAGGAACTGGAGGATGAAGAGGCCTTGGGGCCGCATGGGCCCGCCTTCCCCTGGCTTGTGGGCCAGGGCCTGAGCCCCAGACGGCGCCGGCAGCTTGCGCTGTTTCTGGCACGGAAGCACCTCAAGAACGTGGAAGCGACTCATTGCAGCCCGCTAGAGCCTGAGGACTTCCAGTTGCCCTGGGGGCTGTAGCCCACGAGCCGGTGGTGGTTTGCACGCTTGCACACCTTCCAGGCTTCTGTTGGTTCACCTTCCCACACCCCCAACCAGTAAAGCTAGCCCTGCCAGGGGATCCTGACCTGGTGTCTTTGGGGGGATGGGCAGTACATGGGGGACCTGGAGCCCTCCTTCACCGAGGCATTCTGCCCTTTCCTCTGTTCTTCTCTGCTCCCTCCCTCTTTCATCTTCCTCCCAAAATGCTTCTGGACATTTGCACCCAGCTCCTAAAGGGAATGCAAAGATTAACCTGACCCAGTTTATGGCAGTGCTGTGTGATGGGTGCCTTGATCACCACAAGAAGATGATGGGAGCAGGGGCTGTGGGGCCATCAGGAAGAACTCTTCACCTGGCCTGGGTTCCAGGACGGCTTCTGGTAAGATGACACCAACTGAGTGTTGAAGGGTTGCCCCTAGCTGTGAAAGGAAGACATTGGCATTGTAGGGATACAAGGCAGGTCTTAGTACCTAGACATTCCCAGAAGTGTGATGCTGCTAATCTGTAGAGTTTTCTCCCCACCCTCACACTGGCTTCTACAGGAGGGGATTCACAGAGGGACTACACACTCAGAGTAACAGGCACAGTGGCATGTGGGGCTACAGACACCTGCACTGACCCTAATCACTGGGTGTCTCCTGGAGCCAGGCCTGGACTGGGTTTTGCTCCTGACTCAGGGATCAACATAGAAGGAGAGACAAGGCCTCTGCTCACCACCGTCTATAATGTCACTTCTCTATATTCTGCCCTGAACTGCATGAAGCAGGGACTGTTGGCTATCCCTATTGTCCCTGGCCCCTGGACAGGCCAGGTTAGGTTAGACAAGAATCTCTGTAAAAGGTGGCAAGTGGGAAGACATGTTATTAAGAGCACCAGAGCAGGATAAGGCCATGATGGTGAAGGCCCTAGGACCATGCAAGAATACCAGGAAGACACCTGTGGGAGGAGGTGGGCCAGGTGAAGGGAGGGGCAGTGGTTGGGGCTTCCAGGCCTAGACAGTGCCTGTAGAGTGGCCTGGCTGGAAGGGGAAAGTGCAGTCCAGAGGGATCAGATCCTAAAGGGTTTGAATACCATTTAAGGATTTCCTTCCAGGGGCAGGTAGGAGCCAACGAAGGGAAATTGTGGGCCTTGTTTCAGTGGGGCCAGTTGCCTGGTGGTTACACACCTCTCCTTTGAAGTCAGGCAGACTCTTGTTCCAGAGTCTCCTGGTAGCCCTTCATCCAACTGAGTGACCTTGGGCGAGTTACTTTAACTTCAGTTTCCTCATCTGTGAAGTGGGGAGGGCTCCAGTACTTGCTCTGTGGTTGCTGTGAAAAGGAGGTGAGACGACACCGGGGCGACACACAGCCGGACCGCAGGCGAGGGCTTCCCTGCAGTGTCCACGCCCGTGTGAACTCCGCGGGCCGAGACGCGCTGGACCAGGGAAATTCAGAGACCGAGACGCCTCCAGCCAGGTCCGAGCAATCGAGAGGGCAGCGGCGCCTGCAGGGCAAGCGGACGAATCGCGGTCTCGTCTTTTTATGCGTATTCCCATACAATAAAGTCTCCATGAAAAGAACTAAAAAAAAAAAAAGACTTCCGGGGGGGAAGGTGACCCCCAGAATCCAGTGGTCAGGACTTGAAGGGATCTCACAGGGTCTGAGTCTGACCCGCAGAGGGGCGCGAGCCGTGGCGCTCGTAGGCATCAGCATACGTCCCCGACGGTCCCCTGGGGCTCAGCCCAGGCTTTCCGCAGCACTGTGTTGCACGGTCCTCCCACTTCCCAGCTCCCCGTGCACCGCTGCTCTGACCGTTCTACCTGTGCGTCTCGCTGGTGGAGCCAACCACAGGATGGATTGCCTCAGAACTCAGCCTCCCTTTCTTGCTTCGCCCGCAGCTTCGGCCTATCAGGTTGAACTGGATAAACCGGGACGGGGCCAAGCCACGCTCTCATTGGACGCCGCTTTTGGGGGGCGGGACGAAGGCGGACCAAGCGCCCAAGCGGAAGTGGGCTGTCGCGTCGCTGATTACGTAAGGCCGCGTCGACCGAAGAAGTTCCGCTGGCTCGTGTGTACGCGGCGAGCGACTCCGGGCGCGGCCTGTTTGTCTTCTACAGCTCCGGCAACCGCGGCCCAGACGCCAGCTGTGGCCCGGCCGCCGCCTGAACATGGACTCCGCCGGCCAAGGTACCTGCCGGCCCGGCGCCTCCGCCGCAGATGGGCCCGGGCCTCCCCGCGCTCCGCTCCTCCGTGGGGTCTCCTGTGCGACTCTGGTCCCCTCAGCTTCTGCCCGCCCGCCTCGCGACCCCTCTTCAGCTCCCGGGCCCCTCACCTCGAACCTCTCAGGTCATGGTGTGCATCTTCCGCCCCCGGCTCGGGCTGCTTCCTGGCCTCTCCAGCTACCCTCCCTGTCTCCCCTGGGACCGCTCTGAGGTCCGCTTCTCTGGAGCTCTCCCTTGTTCCCAGAGTTTGCGTTTCCTCATTCCAGGCAGATCTCGTTATGCCACTCATTCCCCACCCGGCCTGTGCACTGCCGCCTTCCGTCTCTGCGAAGGGGCCTCGGGGACACTCCTGTGTGGCACTCCTGTGTGGCCGAGGTGTTGAGGGCGGCTCCGGGGAAGAGAAGGGAAGGTGAAACCGTCCTCCCGTACTGCGCAGCGCCCCTTGGGTGGTAACTCTGCTAGGAGCCCAGCCTACTTAGGGGTTGCCTCGTGGGGAGAGGGGTGGAGTGAGTCTGGGGCACACCCAACGTACCACGCCAGTTTCCAGAACAGACACCCAGACCGGCATGAGGTGGCATGTGGAGCAGGCCACGAGGTTAAAATCTTGAGAAGATAATACAAGTCTGTCTTCCATTTGGGGGCTCTAGAGAGGGGATGCTAAATTTCTACGTTGTCATAACCACACTGGATAAGTCCAGGAAGTTTTTCTAATGTTTGGCTTGCATCCACATATTAATTATTAGAATTCCTGCGTTCTGGTACATTCTGAAGGTTTTTATACTTTCAGTGGCTATTTACAAAATATTTGAACATCAAACGTCCCCAGGTCTGTTAAATTCAGGAGGGTTTTCACTGTTTAGTTTGCATCTCTAATTAAGCATCACAAGAACTAGATTCTGGTCATAAGAATGATAGAAAACATTTGCTGAGCACTTACTGTGTGCTGGACACCATTGTAAGCCTGTTTCTCAAATGATATTTTACTATTTTCTGAATAACCCTTTGAGATTGGTTTTTCTATTACCCCCATTTTTCAGATAGTATACTGTTTTTTTTTTTTTTTAACCTAGGGCGCCAGCCCCACGCTTACTTTCTGTAGTAACTTTGGTAAGACTGTCCTGGCCTCTTCAGTCTTGTCCATAAATCTGAATGTGAGTGGCTCCTACCCGCAGGGCTGTGGTGAGGTTGGTATCTTGCAGAGTGATTGTGAGGTGCCTGGCACATGGTTGGTTAAGTGTCCAGTTTCTGTCTGAGGGTGATTTCCGTGGGATCCAATTTTAGCTTCATCAGCAGAAACTGTCCAAAAGCCTTCTGTTTCAGAAATAGAAAAGAAAAATAGTAGAGATTTTAAGGCACTTACTGAACTTGAGTAGGTTAAACACAGTGGATACAAATGATGAAATAAAATCATGTAGGTTGGTCTCAGATAAAAATCAGAATCAGTTGATAAAAAGTGGGTATAGTTCATTTAGTAAACATCTGTTGAACACCAAGAAATTGTGCAGCTGCAGCTGTGTGGGACACGAGAAGGGAATGAGATGCAGCCAGCTACTTCTAAACAGAACATCTTTGTTTTAAGTGCAGTCTATTTTTAGTAGACTCTTTAGGATTTATACAGTTGACTAACATATCTGTAATTAAAGACACTTTCACTTCTCTCCAATCTTTATGCCTTTTAACTTACTTTTAAACATGTTAGATCAGTGTGCTTGTTGCTTTTATTAAAACACATCAGGCACCATACTAAGCTTGTTTCTTTACAAACTGCTTGTCAAGAAGGAAGATGTTTTCAATACTAATTGCATAAGAGTACTGAACAATGGTCATGTGTCTGGAGATGGAGAGAACTGAAGTTGACCATTTTTCCTTACATGATGTCCTGTAGACTGTTAGTGCGGAGAGGAAGATGCATTTAACATGAAGAAAAAATAGTGACTGCAGGAATTTGAATCTGATCTGGGTATAGCTGAGGTGCATGGACCTCTCCACATGCTGGTAGTGTCCTGGCTGTGGGATGAGGGTCAAGGATGTGATTAACGGGGGTTTTTGTTTCGCTGACTCCCTGCAGGGATTGGGTGACTAGCACATGCTCCTTGTATATAATTCTAGCATGTGCCTTGGCAGATGAGTTGGGTGGAAAGTGATCCTTATTGTGTTTAAGCCATAGTAAGTTCCTTTTCTTGATAGGTTGGACTGTTTTCTTTATAGTGCGGGTTTCCTGCTTCACTAGAGAAGCAGGGAAACCAGAGTTAGGGTTTGGGTGCCTTGGGCCAGCATTTCTAGTACTGGTATTAGATTTGCATCTCATGTGGCCTGAGGTCTGGCTGCTCTCATTCTAATGCCCAAACTGTCTTCACAGACCTTTCAGAGAAGAGGTTTTGGTCTCCAGAGTCTCCCTCCCACCCTTACTTTCCCCCTGGTGGAGACCTCTGCCCCATTTAACTCCTAGCAACTTACTTGACACTTGCCTGCCTCATTTTGTCTCTGACAGACATCAACCTGAATTCTCCTAACAAAGGTCTTCTGTCTGACTCCATGACCGATGTCCCTGTCGACACAGGTGTGGCTGCCCGGACTCTTGCTGTCGAGGGCCTAACGGAGGCTGAGGAGGAGGAGCTCAGGGCTGAGCTCACCAAGGTGCTGTGGCTTGACTGTCTGTCCTGGGGTGACTGTGAGGCAAGGCTCTCTTGGGTTAGTGAGGGGCGAGTGCTCTGGAAGAGTTGCCCTCCCACCCTGCCCTGTGTTCCCACTGATTACAAGGCTCTCTTTGCATGTGCCCAGCTCCATGTGTTGGACTCAGAGCCACCTGACAGTGGAGACAGGGCCTGATTTCTTCCTCCCACCTCTGCCTGGCACCTCATAGGTGCTCCGTGAGGAGAATGTGCACACAGGGGCGGCCTCTCTCAGCATGCTATCTGCTGGGAGTTTCTGTGTTGTAATCAATAGTTGACAGTCATTCTTAAGACCCCATGAATCTATCTGCCCTGGATCTTAATTTTTCTTCTAAAATTACTTCTTTTGTAAAAAGTGCTTTTCACCCTGTAATACAGAGTTTAATAGTGACTCACTTCAGATTCCGGAATCTAGGGAAATGAACTTGTAGAGTTTGGAACACTGCTCATTGCAGGCTCTGCTCTGTTTTAAGAGGCAAGGCCTTTCTTTTCTTTTGTTTTATTTTAGAGATGGAGTTTTGCACTGTCACCCAGGCTGGAGTGCAGTCGCACTGTATAGCTCCCTGCAGCTTTAAATTCCTGATTCTCCTGTCTCAGCCTCCTGAAGTAGCTGGGACTGGAGGCACATGCCACCACACCTGGCTTATTTTTTTATTTCTTCTAGAGGCGAGGTCTCATTTTGTTGTTCAGGTTGGTCTCAAACTCCTGGCCTCCTAAAGTGCTGGAATTACAGGCATAAGCCACTGCACCTGGCCAAATTTTTCTTTTATTTATTTATTTAAAAAATTTTTTAGGCTAGGCGCAGTGGCTCACGCTTGTAATTCTAGCACTTTGAGAGCCAAGGTAGGAGGATTGCTTGAGGCCAGGAGTCTAAGACCAGCCTGAGCAAGGACAAGACCCTGCCTGTACAAAAAATAGAAAATTTAACTGAGCATGGTGGTGCTCGCCTGTAGTCTCAGCTACTCAGGAGGCTGGGACAGGAGGATGCTTGAGCCTAGGAGTTTGAGGTTGCTGTGAGCTGTGATGACACCACTGCACTCTAGCCCAGGCAATGGAGTGAGACCCTATCTTAAAAAAAAAAAAAAAAAATTAATTAATGATTTTTTTTTAGAGACAGGATCTCGCTGTGTGGCCTAGGCTGGAGTACAGTGGTGTGTTCATAGATCACTGCAACCTGGAACTCCTGTCCATAATCAATCCTCCTGCCTCTCAGGGCTTTGTTATCAGGCATCTTTCTATTACCCAATTCCAACTGCCTTAAGCACAAAAGGGAATTTACTTTTTGGCTTGTGTAACTGGCTTTTACAAGGCGGAGCTGACCTCAGGAACACAGATGTTGTCATAAGGGCTATTTCTCTGTCCATCTGTCTGGGCAGCTCTATTTCTTTCTTACTACATCTGGAATCCCCCATGGGTGATAGAGCGCCTGGCTGCCAGCAGTTACAGCTTCTGTTGTCTGAGCCCAGAGGGAAAAAAGGGCTTCTCTTTCCTAACACCCGTGCCCAATGCCAGGGAAGAGCTCTCACAGGCCTTGGTTGGTCTTCCTGGGCCAGACCTTGTGACCACAAGTGGACACAGTGATTGATAGCCCCACCAGAACCACTGGCTTGGGGTGGGGGGAATAAGACAGTTCTCCAGAAGTCGGGGTGCTGGTACCAAATAAAAACAGAATAGCTGGGCGCCTCGGCTCATGCCTGTGATCCCAAGGACTCGAGAGGCTGAGATGGGAGGATCACTTGAACCCAGGAGTTTGAGGCTGTAGTGAGCTATGATCGGGCCACTGTACTCCAACCTGGGCAACAGAGTGAGACTCCCCCGTTTAAAACACACACACAAGGGGATAGGTATATACATTCATAATGAGTGCGATGCACACCGTCTGGGGGATGGACACGCTTGATGCTCTGATGTGAGGGGGGAGGGCAATATACATAACTTAAACATTTGTACCCCCATAATATGCTGAAATAAAAACACACACACACACAAACCCCAATGTCTGCTGCAGACTTTATGCCTAAGACGAGTTATGCTTCTATAAATAGAAAGTTCTTGTATAGTTCATGCAGCCTGTACAAGGATGTTAGTCACTTCCTGCGATGGTGATGGTTCATCGTGTTGACTGCATGCTTTGCAGGTGGAAGAGGAAATCGTCACTCTGCGCCAGGTGCTGGCAGCCAAGGAGAGGCACTGCGGAGAGCTCAAAAGGAGGCTGGGCCTCTCCGCGTTGGGGGGTCTGAAGCAGAACCTGTCCAGGAGCTGGCATGACGTGCAGGTCTCTAACGCGTAGGTACCTGCCCCACCGTGGGGCTGCCCTGCTGGCTGGAGAAAATGTTCAGCAGGGTGCGCCTCTGCCTCAGGGGTAGAGAGTGTTCGTGTTTAGGGGTAGGGTGCCTTACAGGAGCAGGGTCAAGTGAGCCTGTCTGGAAGCAGCCATCAGGAGGCCCCAAGTCTTCAGCCTGGGGACCATAATGTTGATTCAAAGGGCTTGGAGTCCATGTGTGTTTTAGAAAGGTGAGTGGCTAGTTGTCCTGGCAGAAATGGACAGGAAGGGTATATTTCAGGGTCCAGTTTGAGAGAGCACTAATTAGGCCCTTAATGAGAATGGCTTTTCTGTGGTCTCCGTAACTGTGTCTGCTGACCCAGACTATACCATGTGGCCCCATAACCCCGGGACCTCTGACCCAGACGTCAGTCAGCTCTCTGAATTTGGGAAGCACTGCTTCCTGACTTGGCCTTGTCTATGTGGCTTCTCTGAAACCTATGGGGGGTGGAATGTTTCCCAGAAGCCATGTCCCCCCAGAAAGATTCAGTTGTATTTCATGTATCTCACCTATGAAATGCCCATGTTTTTGTCCTAGGACACTGTAGGTTTTAAACCCCAAAGGGTAACTAACTGTCAAAGAAGTGTTGTGGCCTGTGGGCTGTGCCCTCCTAGCTCCCCACAGCAGTGGTGCTCCCCGAGAGCCTTCTTGAAGTGGAAAACAAGGGCTCCTTTCACGTGACAAGGAAGGAAATGGTCAGTTCTGACCTGCTGACACCCCGGTCTCCCCAAGCTGCACAGGGTGTGGCTGAGGCAGTGGGCCCTGTTCTCAGGTGCGCCAGAGAGACGGAGTTGCTGCCAGCCGGCCCTTCTCTGTCTTCCCTGCAATCTCACCTGCAGTCTGAAGCCTGAGTCGCAATAGCTCTTCTGAATAATTCACCACAGACTTTCTGTTTTTAGCTACGTGAAAACTTCTGAGAAACTTGGAGAGTGGAATGAGAAAGTGACCCAGTCGGACCTGTGAGTGCCGTCAGCACCTCCCTCCTCTTCTCCGCCTCCTGACTCTCCTTAGGGGCAGGGGGCTGTGCACGCTTGGCACAAACCATGTTTTGGTGTTGGCTGGGTATTTTTTCTCACTATAACTTTTCTGCTCTCAAGTATAAATGAAACTATTCTTTAAACTCTTGTGGGACAGGTATAGTAGCTGAAAGAGATTCACTCAGCAACCAGACCGCACTTAAGTCTCTTCTGCCTGACACGAGTCCCTTGGATGAGAGGCCTGGCTGGGCTCAGGCTGCACCTCTGACTAGCAGACGGCTTTCGACAGTGGACAGAGTGGAGGGCACCACTGGCCTGATTTTGTCAGTGGTGAATTTTTGTTTGATTGGGTTTTTTTTTGTCTTCCTTTCCCTGCATACTTAGCTCCAGCTGTCGGATTCTCAGAGCTTCACTCCTACTTTAGGGGTGGTTTTGAGAGGAGAGTGTGGTGTAGGTTGTGCTGTTGGGAACCGAAGTCCTCGTGGTCTGGGAGGCACTGCGTTGTCATCACACGGAGTGTCAGCAGAGTGGAAGTAATGCATGGATAGCTCTGTGTCTGTCAGAGGTGTGCCTCAGAGTGACCCTTGGTGTTGTGAGACCCTTGAAGTAGATAATAGCACTTCATTTATCTGTGCTCCAGTCTGATTACAACCTCTTTGAACCGAGCAGGGGAATATTTAAAAATAGCGTCTGTGGGACTTTTCCATTTCTTGTTTAGAAGGAAGTGCTGTCACGGTTGCCACAGAACATGGGCAGAGAGGAAGTGGTTGCTGCCGGGCTTGTCGCAAAGGTGCCTGGGGGCCAGGTCAGCTCGCTGTGTGCATGGAGTCTCACGGTCTGGTATCACCGTGGGAGGCAGGTGCCAGGAAGCTCTGGTGGTCCGTGAGCATTGGCACAGCAGCCAGCTGTTGCCCGAGGTATTCTAGGAGCGCTGGTGGGCTGCATTGTGTCTCTAGGGCTGCGCTCGAACATTGCTGGGGAGGAAGTGTTTCTTGGGTTGAGACAGTGACTGTCATCTGTGCAGTTTGGGCCCCAGGCAGACACGCAGTGCAGGCTCCATCTGAAAATAGTCTTGGGAGACTTGAGTGCTGTTCTCTAAAACCACTGAGGTCAAGCTGCTGGGATACTGTTTCAAATAAATAGTTCTTCAAAGAGCTGTGGACACTGAGACTTCTGGCCCCTCTGAGAGAAGCCTGGTGGCTCAGTGTGGACATTGGTGGCTGGTGCTCCGCCTGGCAGAGGCTGTTCCCCTGCGTGTCACCCCTGACTCTGTCGGTGGAAGAGTTGTCAGATTGGTGTTTCCAGAGCTGGAGGCATTTCTGCAGTGACAGCCCAGGAAGAGGGCAGCACAGCTTAGGGGACAGGATGGCTGAGGATGTTGACCATGCCATGCTCTCAGCCTGGTTGGCGCCCCTCTAGTCAGGCTTTGGGAGGGGGCTGTGGGCGAGGCTCCGCTGCCTGGTGCGTTTGCAGGGAAGGGGATGAGAGCAGCCTGCAGACTTTCCTGACCACGTGTTTGCGGGTTCCTTTCAGCCAGTAGCACCCTGGAGGACTGAAAGAGAACGTGGCCCGGCAGGTGATGTGAGCGTCTACACCTCCGGTGCTTAGCCCTCGAAAAGCCGTGCTGCACCTAAATAGTTGTGATGCTGCCAACACTCTCTTCTCTCAGCTAAGCGCTTCTGTATCTGAGCAGAAATGCGGAAATGAGTCATGAAACAGTCACCTTGTTGTAGTCTTTTTTATAGGTAAATCTAGCTAAAAACCCTAGTGCTAAGAGTGGGCACCATATACTTCTGCAGTTGTTAACTGGTTCATTTTGAGTTCTTTTGGTTGCAGGTGACAGAAAGCACAAGTAAAGGTGGCGTCAACTGAACAGGGAGGAGGGAATCCTCACTTAGCAGAGGAGCCCTGCCCCTAGCTTTGTAGCCCACAGCACTGTGGCCCAGTGTGGCCTCGCTGGACCAGTGGCCGTGGCCAGGGAGCTGGTGTCCTCTGGCCGCCTCTGTCTGGCCAGGCCTGGGTCACTTGCCCACCCCAGGTGGTGCTGGGGTGGCCCCCAAGGCAGACGCAGCAGAAGGGGAGGAAGAGGAGCACCTGCCAGATGCTGCATGCTGGCCGACAGGCACACTCGCTGAGAGCGGGGGGGAGACTGCTGTCTGTCCAGGGCTCTTTCCCCAAAAGGTCTAACTCCCAAAGGGGTGCTGGCTGGGTTGGCACAGCCTGGCACTCTCCAGAACAGCTGGGCCCAGTTATCTGGGTGTAGACGCTGGCTCTGACCCCAGCCCCGTCACCTGAGCTTAGCCTCCCCACCTGTGTCATGGGGTGGTAACAGCGACGGCCTTCCCTTTCACCGAGGAGTGTGTGTGTGTGTGTGTGGGGGGGGGGTTCTCGGAACAGTCCCGCAGCACTGGCAGCCCACAGAGACCCAGGATGGGGCTAGGAAGGAGAAGCAGCCACGGGTGTTGGGTGGGGACCTGCTGTAGGGAGAGAAGGGCCAGCGAGGTGCCGGTGGTGGGCTCAGGCCGTGCACGTGATGCCCATTGTTTCCAGGGGCTTCCCTGGCTTGGAGGTTCCTGTTTCTGAAGGAGACTCACTGTGAGCCTTCATGACCACACACCCAAGAATTGCTGGGGGCTGTGGTGTGATCGCAAGTGTAGTTCCTGGCTGCTGGTGTCGGTGGTCTCCACCCTGCCCCTGAGTCACCTTCTGGACCTTCCCAAGGCAGCACCTGGCACAGGTGCTTGTTACTCTTCTGACTTCAGCCTCCCCACCTCCACCCTTTGGGCACCAACAGATTCTGTGAGGATTTTTCTCTAAATCCTCTGCTTTAGACTATTTTAGTTCACCAGACCACAGAATGCTAACATGGTTTTATGTATTTGTTATTTCCGGAAAAATGGAGGTTGAAGATGTGTTCTGAATTTGCATTTTTGAAACAATGTTGCAGGCCATTAGTTACCTTTTGCCTGGTGTTTTATTTTTAAACAATGGTTGTAGGTGCAGATAATCTTCGTTACTTCATTTAGAAAGGCAAGCGTATGGTCTGGCCAGGCCTTAGGTCGCCTCAGCAGGCAGTGCACAGCCACGGCCTCGCATGCGGCTGGGATGGGCTGGGAGCCTCCTGCAGGGAGTGGCGGAGAGCCTGTTGCCGATGCCCGCTGCACCCTGGTGACACTCACACTGGGGACGAGAGCCTGCATCTTCTCCAGAGGCCTGTCATCTCCAACTGCTACTCCCTCGGGGTTTGGCCAGGCTTGCCGTCCCTTAAGGTTGGCCCTGGTGATGCCGAGACAGCCTCAGAAGCCCGTCTCCGCCTGGCCTCTAGCTCCGTGGCTTCGTTCAGTGAGGAGCCGTGGCCGGGTGGCTTTGGGTTCGGGTTTTGTTTATGGGTTTTGTCGTGTTAGAAGGTGCCGTGTCTTTTGGGGGCAGCTGGACAAGGGCAGCAACTTCAGGCGTTGACTCTCAAGGTGGGCCCAAGAGTGTCCTGTGCCACTGTGTCCTTCTTGCTCACATTGAGGTTACAGAGCTGTCTCTTGTGGTGTGCCCATGTGTGGGTGACACTGGAGGGCGGGAGGGCACCGATGTGACAGTCTTCCCTGTGGCCAGGACCAGGCCCTTGCGCTGTGAAGGCTGTGTGAGAATGGAACCGTTGCGTGTCCTGAAAGGACGTCCGTCGTCCAGATGGCACTGGAGGGCGGAGAAGGGGCCCCCACGGGCTGCACATCTGTGCTGCGAAGCTTGTCCCCGGGTGGATGTGGGTGAGCTTGCGTTTTCTCCCCTCCGAGGACTGTCGTCTCTAAGAAGAGGAGAGGGGAGCTCTTTGAGCCTGCGCTGGCCTGGGCAGGGAGCTGACGGGAGGACTCCTGGCTACTGCTCTGGCGCTGCCTGCCCGGATCCAGGCCTCGGTGGCCAGTCTTCTCTGGGGCAGGCAGGTGTGGTGCTTTTCAAGCAGTCAGATGCTGAGAGGAGGAGGCAGGAGAGTGGGCTGAGTTTCAGGTGAGGTGGAGGCGAGGTTGACGGGTAAGACAGGAAAACAGGAAGTGTCCGCAGGGCTGGGAGGTGGTGACTCCATGGCACTGCTGGGAGTCGGTGGGTGTGTCTGCAGCGCTGGCCACTCTTGCCACCACTGCAGGTGCCCCGGGGCCAAGGAGCCCTGGGCCGTGTGCCCTGCACAGCCACCCAGCTGGTCTCACTCCCAGTGGACCCCCCCGGCCTCCCCCTGGGGTGCTCTCCTGTGCTTTGGTTCCCGGCCGTGGCCGTGGCCTGCCCTTGCTGTTGGTTGGTTGGTTGAACTGGTGTGTCTCCTTCCAGCTACAAGAAGACTCAGGAAACTCTCTCACAGGCAGGACAGAAGACTTCCGCTGCCCTGTCCACGGTGGGCTCTGCCATCAGCAGGAAGCTCGGAGACATGAGGTGAGACACTCCCACCCTGGCCTCGCTGCCCTGAGACCTGGTCAGGGACACTGAGGTGTGACACGCTGGAGGTGCTACAGGAAGCCTGCCCAGACTTGGGGCTCGGAGGCGTAGGCCCTGGGGGTGTGGCCATGCCATCCCTGGGCCAGTCTGCACATGGACCCTTGTTTGGGGGGTCATCTGCCTTCTACCATTTCAATATTTCTCAGGGGAAGGGCAGTCGTTAGTGCCGTTGGGTAGCCTGGGGTTGGCAGGAATCTGCTCCTTGCAGCTCCAGTGAGAGGCAAGGACTCTGACCTGGGGTTCGTGGGAGGTCAGTCTGGGCAGGTCAGCAGCCCCCTCTAGGCCAGGTGCTCAGCAGGGCATTTCCTCAGGGGTGTTTGCCTGGCCCAGGGATCCGAGAGTATGCAGCCCGGCTGGGAGTGTGATTTCCCAGAGGCTGGTAGAACCTTCTGGCCTTCAGAGGTGCCTCAGAGCAGGACAGAGGCCAGGAAGTGAGGGGAGAGCCAGGCACTTTGTGGCCACACATAGCAGCTCCCACCAACCTGATGGACCAAGCACATTTGCCCGGCATTCCCTGCTCGGGGCTCTCCTGTCACACCACACATCTCCTCTGACACACAACAGGTGATGGAGGGACTGGGCCCTGGAGCCAGAAGCCTTAGTGTGAAGGCTGGCCGTGCTGCCTCCTGGCCGTGTCTCAGGCAAGGCCTCCCTCACAGGGTGTGAGGGCCAGGTGACAACCATAGTGTGGGTTGTCACCATCACCAGCAGCATCCTGGCTCCAACCCCCACACTCAAAACCAGTCCCCTCGCTTTCAGACCTTCGGGAGTTTCTCCCTGCAGTCCCCACCCCATCCCGATGCAGTTTCTGGACTTTGACCTCTCATAGTTGAGAACCTTCCGGTGGTGCCCCAGGGACCAGGTGTACTGGGCGCCGTGTGGCCCCTTCCCCTCTTCCCTTCTCGTGGCTCTGCAGGACTCAGCGATGGGTGCGTCTCTCCCCTGGGCTGACCCCTCTGTGCCTGCTTCAGGTTAAGCCTATCCCCCGGCCTGGCTTGCGGTGGCCTGATGGGGCCTCAGGCTGGGGGGCTCTGCTGCACCAGCATGCTGCCCTGACCACTGACCGCAGGGGAGGACACAGACATCCACACTGGGGACCCACCCAGCCCTGCAGAGGGGATAGCTTCTGCCCGGGAGTTGTGCTCACCTTTTATTTTTGTTGGAGGTGTAATTTACCCCCACCCTACAACCTTTATTTTGAGAAGTGTCAAACCTTCGGAGAAGCTGCACGGTCAGTACACGTTGTGTTTCTTCTGTGCATCCTCACACACCTGGGGCTGCAGCCATGCTCCCCCCAGTAGCTGTGGCTGGGGGAGTCCTTTGAGGGTTACCCTATAAATGCAGGCCCCGTCCACCACTGCTGAGCTTGGGCACAGGAGGGGACCCTGTCCCCCATCTGCAGCTGAGCTCAGCCTTAAAGGCTCTGAGCTGGCAGCCAGGGTCTGCCATGATCCACCCCCCCCAGGCTGTGTGGGAGTTCACTCCGGGGCTACCTCCTTTGGCCACCTGATCTGCATGGCAGTGAGTCCAGTGACAGTCTCTGACCACACGCCAGTGGGGCCTTGTTCCCAGGGACGGCCGCAGGGTGAGCACCCGGGTGAGGAGAGGACCGTGCCAGGCTGCTGCCTGTTTCCTCCTGACAACGCCTGTCTTGCCACAGAGCGGCCGTACCACAGAGCATTTTAAGGAAGCAGCAGGTATCTGCTGTGCCTAAATTATGCCCTGCTAGGAGTGTTTTCACCTTTGGTGTCACTCGTTTTAAGTATCTTCACTCCCTTTTGAGTGCAGAGTGTCCTGGGTGGGAATCAGATGGGTGTGCGGTGCCCTTGGCGCTGGTGGGAGGGCTGTGCAGGGACCGGCCTGGCCATTTGGATCCAGGTGCTCTTTTCTTTTTTTAAATGAGAAGGTGTTGCTCTCTCGCCCGGGCTGGAGTGCAGTGGCACGACCATAGCACTGCAGCCTCGAACTCTTGGGTGCAAGTGATCCTCCCACCTTGGCCTCCCGTGTAGCAGGGACTACAGGTGTGAGCCACCACGCCTGGCTCCAGGCAGTTCTTTCTGTGGCCTCTTTTTCTCCGGAGGCACGGGGGCACAGTCCCATTTCGCTGTCTGCTCCTCCTCCTCGGACAAAGCGTGCAGCCCCCACTCTCTCCTCAGAGATCTGGGAGACCCCATGTCATGTGGCCCTAGGGCCGTGGCTGGCAGTGAGGAGGGTTCCAATCTCAATGACATCAGGACAGCTGTGTCTGAGTGCCTGGCCCCACGGTGCGGTGTGTGGTGTTTGCACAGGTGCTCTGGCATGCAGGGCAGCCAGGTGAGCAGGGGCCAGCTCTCTCCCGTTGGCAGGTCGTGTCGGTGTTGCCCGAGGGGATGTCCTGTCTGCTGGTGTGTCTGAGCCCAGGGCCCTGCTGGTGGTGCTTGCAGGGGTGGTGTGAACTCTGGCCCCGCAGGCTTTGATGTGTGGTCGCCAGTGGTCACGGTGGTTTCTGAGGTTGAGAGTTCACTGCTTGTTAAAAATGAAAGTCAGGTTCGGGGAGGTTTCGGGTTGGATGGCACCCAGTGGGCCCCTCCTAATCCTTGGGTGCAGGTCCTTTAGGACAGTTGCCCAAACACCGAGTGTGTCTGTGATGGCCCGTTATGGATCAGCCCTGGACCGTGAGGCCCTTGGTGTGCCCTGGGGCCTAAGGCGGTGGGAAGAGGGAGCTGGATTCAGATCAGAGAGCGGTTTGCCCCGGGGTCGGGTCACCCTCCAGCTCTGCGACCGTATACGAGGGCACCTGCCTTCTCTGGACCTCAGGCTGCTCCTCTCTCCCCCCAAAGGGGAGCAGGTCCCACTTGAGCCGCAGGGTGTGGGCGCCTCAGGCAGCGTGAGTGAGCCTGTGTCGGTCCTCAGTAGCTCCCTCTGTGGCATGGCCACCTGCACGGTGGAGGAGTGGCTCCCTGTGTGCTCTGTGCCTGCAGCCTCCCTCAGGCACAGCGGTTTGCAGGTCGGTATCTGTTGTCCACGGACGGGGCTTAGAGCAGAAGTGCTTCGCCCCGCAAGTGTTCCAGGCCCCCTCATGGCGCTTGTGCTCCCGTTCAGCTGAAGTGCTTTGGAGAAAACAGGCCCCTGCCACCAAGCGTTGGCCGAGCCTGGCGGACTCGCTGCAGTGCCTCTCTGACCTCTGCGCTGCTCCGAGGGGCACTTGTGTTCCAGGTGCTGGCTTTGGCCCTCTCTGGGGCTTCTCCCCTCCGACCTCCACACGGGCTGTGGGAGCAGGGGCTGCTCACACAGGTGACTGCCCAGGAGGCAGAGCTGTGGGCTGTGCAGTTGCCCTTCGAGCGCTCGTGGGAGTCTCTCGTAGAGTCAGGACGTGGGGGCATTGGAGCCAGGGCTGCTCTCCTTGACGGCCGGAGGACCGGCGTGGCCGTCATGGAGTGGCCGTCATGGAGTGGCCGTCCGGGGCGGGAGGACCGGGGTGGCCGTCATGGAGTGGCCGTCTGGGGCGTGAGGACCGGCGTGGCCGTCATGGAGTGGCCGTCATGGAGTGGCCATCTGGGGCGGGAGGACCGGAGTGGCCGTCTGGGGCGTGAGGACCGGAGTGGCCGTCATGGAGTGGCCGTCATGGAGTGGCCGTCCGGGGCGGGAGGACTGGAGTGGCCGTCATGGAGTGGCCGTCCGGGGCGGGAGGACCGGGGTGGCCGTCATGGAGTGGCCGTCCGGGGCGTGAGGACCGGGGTGGCCGTCTGGGCGTGAGCAAAGCGGCCTGGGGCTCCCAGCGGACGGTTGTGGGCGGGCGCTGGCCTCCCTTGCTTAACGCTGCTTTTCTTCTCTCCTGCTGCCACCTTCTAGGGCCCATCCGTTCTCACACTCCTTTAGGTAAGACGGAGCCTGGGCGCGTCGGTGGAAGGCTTTCTCTGAATCGGGGCAGAGCGGGCTCTGGCGGGGCCCTGTGGGGGCTGTGCAGGCAGGAGGGGCGAGAGTGGCCGTGACACTTGCGCCTCAGGGAAGGAAGCCTTGGCTTCTCCGTGCTCAGCCAGCAGCGTGATGGATGCAGAGACGCCCCCTGAGTGCTTCACACCTGGGCACATGCAGGCCACCTGCCTCGGGTGAGCGCGTGGCCGACCCAGCCTCGGACAACAACATGGGCCTCCAGGCGTCCACACTTGAGTTTATTCCTGAAAAGCAGCATTTTGGCTTGGAAGGGCTGTGCTGACCCTCTCACTGCTGTTCTCTCATGCTCTAGTCCTGTGTCCTTGTTTTCCCGAGAAGCACACCTGTCCCCTCCGGTTGAGCTTTGTCTCATTTATTACCCGAGAGCCCTTAGGTCTTTGTCCCAAGCATGCTCTTCTCGTTGGAGCTCCGAGGTCCAGAGCCCAATCCAGAACAATCTGATTTCAGATACTTTTACTTGACTTGGTTGTTTCTCTTTTAGTGAAAGGTCATTGAACTTGCTGTAAAGTCAAGTAAGGGCATCCGAAGGCCGTGTGTAGCACGTATGTGTGAAAGCCCAGGCCTAGGTCTCCTCACGGTCCCCTCTGTAAGGCTCCCGTCCCCAGTGCCACACTGCTGGGTGGCTCTGGACACTCTCCGAGGACTGGGGGAGAGGAGCCCGGGGACGGTTTTCCCGGGGCATTGCGTGGAGGAGCAGGCAGCTCGCTCCAGCTGTGCCAGGAGCAGCGGGCCCCGCGGGGTTGGGTTTACACGCAAACCGTCTGACGCGCGCCTGCCGGTCTCACCCTCGGTGTTAACTCTTGCTTCCTCCTCTGCTTCTGCCATGCTTCCGAGCAGCAGCTACTCCATCCGCCACTCGATAAGTATGCCGGCCATGAGGTAACGTATGCCTGCCTCCCGCAGTGCCGGAGCTGGGGTGTCTCTGGTTGGGGGTTGGGTGGCTCCTGCTGGTCACACCTTTCCATTCCTGTGTCCCGCCCAT
>CM052436.1:208750035-208768550 GCA_028533085.1 Varecia variegata
CCAAGGGTGTACACTTAGGGTGCACCAAAGGTGTGCTGGGGTCCCACCCACTGCACAGTCAAGGGGCTTGCGGTTCCCCCGTGTGACATCCGGGCCTGCCCCTATGGTTGGTGGGCATGGCTGACCTCACTTCTGACCTGGGGAGCCTCTTTAGTGACCCTGGCTGGACCCTCTTGCCAGGGGCACCCCTGTTTCGGTGTGTCGTGTTTCTGCCTTGAGATCACGGGATGCTGTTAGGGAGCCCGGCGGCCCCAGCCCTGACCCTTCAGGTCTTGCAGGGCGGCACAACAGTTTGCTTTCTACACCAATGTGTCTTCCCTCTTTCTAAAGGAACTCCGCAACTTTCAAGTCGTTTGAAGACCGAGTTGGGACCATAAAGGTAATTGTACCCGGACTGTCTGATTCTCTTGATGGGGTGTGTGACCCGTCACTCACATCAGCTTATTATTAGTGATCGAATCACTATAGATAGACTCACATGCTGTTGTAGGAAGTATTAGGTTGGTGTAAAAGTAATAGCAGTTTCAGACCATGAATTTCATATCATTATAACTAGGCTCAAACACATCTTTATTAATCAAAATAGGAACCATTACAATCAACACATTTTTGCCAACAAGAAATAAGTTTGTTTATTCCTGTAGTGTAAAAATCTGTGCTCCCGGATTCCACGAACTCTTGGAAAGCATTTTCCACATCCTGCTGGGTGTGGAAGCGTTTTCCCTGCAAAAAGTTGTCGAGATGCTTGAAGAAGTGGCAGTCGGTTGGCAAGAGGTCAGGTGAATGTGGCGGATGAGGCAAAACGTTGTAGCCCAATTCATTCAACTTCTGAAGTGTTGGTTGTGCGACGTGTAGTCGGGCGTTGTCGTGGAGAAGAATTGGGCCCTTTCTGTTGACCTGCCGGCTGCAGGTGTTGCAGTTTTCCATGCATCTCCTCAATTTGCGGAGCAGACTTCTCAGATGTCGTGGTTTCGCCAGATTCAGAAAGCTGTAGTGGATCAGACCGGCAGCAGACCCCCAAACAGTGACCACAACCTTTTTTTGGTGCAAGTTTGGCTTTGGGGTTGCTTCTCGGTCCAGCCTCTGAGCTGGTCGTTGCCGATTGTCACATAAAATCCAGTTTCCGTGGCACATCACAATTCAATTGGGAAATGGTTCGTTTTTGTTGCGAGCAATAAGAGAAGACACTTCAAAACGATGATTTTTTTGATTTTCAGTCAGCTCATGAGGCACCCACTTATCAAGCTTTTCCACCTTTCCAGTTTGCTTCAAATGTTGAACGACTGTAGAATGGTGGATGTTGAGTTTTTTGGCAGCTTCTCTTGTAGTTGTAAGAGGATCAGGTTTGGTGATTGCTCTCAGTTGGTCGTTGTCAACTTCTGATGGCCGACCACTGCGCTCCTCATCTTCAAGGCTCTCGACTCCTTTGCAGGACTTCTTGACCCACCGCTGCACTGTGTTCGTTAGCAGTTCCTGGGCCACATGTGTTGTTGATGTTGCGAGTTGTCTCCGCTGCTTTGCGACCCATTTTGAACTCGAATAAGAAAATCGCTCGAATTTTCTTTATGTCTAACATCATTTCCGTAGTCTAAAATACATATAAAATAAACAGCAAGTGATAAGTCATTAGCAAAAAAAACATAAAGTGAGATATGCACATTAAAATGATGTAGAACATAACCACGTTTATTTAAGAATGTATTCCAGTATCAAACGGCAAATGTCAACAGTGCTAACACTGCGATTGCTCTTGCACCAACCTTAATAATACAGAGAGGTCCCTTGTGCCTTTTACGCAGTTTCTTCCAATGATAATGTTTTGCAAAACCATAGTGCAGTCTCACAACCAGGACATCAACACTGACAGTCAAGACACAGAACTTCCCTCCACCAAGATCCCTTGTGGCGTCTTCGTAGCCACTGCCCTGCCCCCGGCAGCCCCTAATCTCCTCTCCATTTCTATAATTATGTCATTTCAAGAATGTCACATAAATGGAGCCCTACAATATGTAGCCTTTGGGCTGTCTCTTCGTTCTGCATAATTCTCTGGAGAACTGTCCAGGCTGCTGCCTGTCAGTGATTTGTTCCTTTCCATGGCTGAGCGGTGTTCACGTTACATAAACACAGGTGGGGAACTGAGCATGGACCCAGGACCTGCCAGGTACCATGTGCTCTATCTCAGGTTTTTCTTTCTTGATCGTTTCCCTCCCATAGTCTAAGGTTGTGGGTGACAGAGAGAACAGCAGTGACAACCTCCCTTCCCCAACGGGGAATGGCGACCAGCCCCTGTCGGATCACGCACCTTTCTAAGCCTGCAGCAGCTTCGCCCAGCCACAGAACACGTGTGAGCACGCCCTCCTCCTCACAGCCGGAATCTGCACTGTGCAGTGGAGCCGCCCGTCCGCGTGAGGGGACAGAGCCGGCTGGAGGACCGTCGTGCCGTCCACATGGAGATGTGGCTGCTGCGCTCCCATGACTCAGAGAACACGGTCTTGTACACAGATGTTTCACACTAAAGTTTGCAGACAAAACAGAGCACTGTGCCATCCTTCCTAGGGTGCAGGAAGTGGACAGGGTGGAGGATTTGGAGGGGTGTCAGCCAAGCCCAGGCTCCCTTGGGCCTCTTGTTAGCTCATCAGAATGTCGAAGGGTTGAAGAGTCACTTCTGTGAGATAAGTGGCGTTTTCTGAACTCCTCCTTCTTTCCTTCCCTGACTCACAGAAGGAACAGTCACCCAGAAGCCCTGCCTGATCGAAATTTTTTATCTCAAAATGCTGAATGGGGAGACTGATTACCACAGCAGCTGCCCGATTGTTACACTAATGATCTAGCTTTAACGAAAGCAAATTCATTATTTTTTAAATGCAGTGGACGTTTCAAAATTAAAATTAGGCAAACAACTTTAGCCTCATAGTTAGAGAATTTTATTTCTTTGGACTGAAGCTGAAATATAAGCCTTACATTGCCTTATGCTTTGTTTATGGTTTTTTAATATATAAAAATGGGGGTTCTTTAATGGGTTGTGTGCACTGTGTAGAAGTTTATGTCCAGCGCGCGTGGCAGCCTGCCTGCCCAGTTGGTGTATTGTATTTCACTAGCACGCTGCATCCCAGCGCATAAAACCTGCTTCTCTCCAGGACTGCGGCCATTCCCAGTGGCTCCCCACTCTGCCCTAAAGGGCGCCCAGGCCCCTGGGGATGGGAGGGGGAGAGATGTGCCCCCAGCACAGTGCCACCTTGGCGGGGCCCGGCCCCCTGGTCCCTGACTCCAGCCTGCCTGTTTATTGCACGTAGGATCAATGAAAAGCAGAACTGACCCCACAGGTCAGGTCAGGGTGGACGTTGGGATCAGCCAGGACTCCGCTGTCACTTTTTCTCAAGAGCTACAAAGATCTCTTTCCAGTTTTTAAATTGTCACGCCCCACAGCCTCTCCCATCAGGGCCCCGTGTGTCAGGAAGTGTGGTCTGGAGGGGCAGTTCTGTGCCTTAGTGGCTGTTAGCCGGGCCCTGAGGCCTTGCCTGCTCTGCACTCCCCAGAGGGCAAGGGATGCTGGGCTCAAGGTGTCCTCTGGTAACCAAGTATCCCAGGCCATCTCAGACACTCCACACACGACAGGGTGCAGGGCCAGGGAAGACAGCTGCTTGGTGTGGTGGGGTGCAGTGAGAAGGCAGGCTGCAGGGGCGGGAAGTGGTGTGTCTTCTTAAGGCGAATAATGGGCAACCTGTCAATAAACCATTCCTTTGGGGAAAACCCCACCTCAGCTTGTGTGGTGTGTCTTTCAGGACTGTGACACAAGAGTGGTAAATAAACCAACACAGGTCCCTGGCACAATGAGTCCATACCCTTGGGAGAGGCAGGAAACAATCCCAGATACAAACTGCAAATCTTCAGTGCTGTAAACATAAATGGAGTGAACTGTGAGAATGTAACGCTGACAAACCTGTGGGGTCAGACCCAACATCTCTGAGGAGGAGCCCACCAGGTTACAGGGTGGGCTGGGCACTCTAGAGGCTTGCCAGACTGCCAGGGCTGGCCCCCATTGAAGGGGCTTCCCTGCCCCTGCAAGCGTTTAGCTGCAATTACAGTTGAGCTCTTGTAGTGTAGAGCCCTGGGTGTTGGGAAGGTCATGTATTGTCCCTCTTGTGCAGGTGAAGAGCTCGGCTGGGTCACACCCAGGTGCAGGGAGCCCACGGGCTGGAAGTGGGCATTGGGGAGAAGAGGATCCTACTAGGGCCAGCACGTGATGGCTTTCGAAGTGGCTCTGTCACCCCATGCTCACAGTGGCCCTCTGAACGCCTCTCATTCTACAGATGAGGGGACCGTGGAAGCAGGGTGGGTACCTGAAGCCCCTCAAGTGCTGAACAAACAAGGCAAGTTTGGAGTAGTTGGCCCAAGTCAGATTAGCCAAGATGGCACAGATGGAATGGAGGAACGGCTCTTGCACAGGGCAGGCTCCTCCCAGATGGCAGTGTCCCGTCAGCTTCCGCGGGGAAGGATGCAGTCTCTGCCTGCTGAGAGCTTCCCTGAGGTGTGGGGGAGTGTGACGGGGCGGGGGGGGGGGGGAGGGCCAGGGTGATGCGAGGACTCCTCTGTTGTTAAGTGTACAAAAGCTCAGAAACACTCCTCACCTGCCCTCTGTGATGGCTCAGTTATTGCTACTTATTCATCTTCCCAGTGTTTCTTCAATGGAAGAGCATGCAAATATGAATATTCAGTTCCTTTCCCTTTCTTACTCAAAGATGGCATAGGCTGGGCACAATGGCTCACACCTGTAGTCCCAACACTTAGGTCCAAGACCAGCCTGGGCAACACAGTGAGACCTCTGTCTCCAAAAAAAAAAAAAAAAAAAGGATGGCATACAACGTTCACCTGCTTTTCCTTTTTAGCAACAAGCTCTGGGTTGCACACCACATCGTAAAGACCCTTGAGGGAGAAGCTCCATTCTGCACCACTCCTGGTGCTTTGCACCTGTCCGTTCCTGCTATCACGGGAGTTCCCACTGGGAAGCTGCTTTAGTGGGAGCATTGGACCTCCTTGAGTGGTCAGGGGTAGTGGGGATCGCCCCGGAGGAAACAGCAAGGAAAGTTAAGTGACCTGGAATTGTGTGGTATGTATGCCCTGATATGACGGTGAGCCTGGAACAAGCTTGGCAGTTCAAGACTGGCATGATGACAGTGAGCTACAAGATGGCAGAGGAAGGTGGGGCCAGAGCGTGTTGGAAAAGAGTTTGCATTTCACTCAGTGTGCCCTGCGAAGCCTTGGATGTCATTCGGTTTGTTTTAAGATGACTCCAGTAAATGCAAAATGGTCAACGGGCAAGAGTGGAAGTGAGGAGGCAGGAGCACTGGCTGCAGGGGGCTGTCTGGGTGGCTTCTAGGATTAAAAGTGGCACGTCTCCGCACAGGCAGCACAGAGTAGGCATATGAGTTGGCCGGTTACAGTTGCACTGTGATAGGTGTTCTGTGGTGGTCAGGTCTATGCAAATCTCCCAAAGTCTGAGGAAGTTGAAAGGCCAGAGAAAGAGGCTGACTTACCCAGTGTCTCAGAAAGAAACATTTAATAGGGACTTACAAACAGAAGCGACATCTTGGGTGGTGGCCAGGGGAGACGAGTTGGTGGGTCCCTGCACCATTACCCCCAGACCCAGGGCTTCCAGACCAGCGGTCCCTAACCTTTTTGCACCAGGGACCGGTTTCATGGAAGAGTTTTTCCTCCGACGGGGCGGGAGGGGAGCTGATGTGGAGTGGCTGTAAATACAGATGACGCTTCCCTTGCTCGCCCGCTGCTCACCTCCTGCTGTGCGGCCCGTTCCTAAGTTTCCTGGAAGACAATTTTTCCACAGACAAAGGGTGGAGGGGCGGGCGGCGGAACTCTGCGGCCCTGTCCCTAACAGGCCCAGGGTTGGGGACTGCAGGCCACAGGGAAGGAATGGGCGAGACGACTGAAGTTGACCCCGCAAGGGAAAGGCAAAGCTATGAGCATCGGCCGGATTTGGGTACAGCAGGTAACGCACAAACGCGGGAATCTGCAGGGGTCGGGCACTGGCGCCGGGCGAGGGGCCGCCTGTCCTGCCCCCCACGCCATTCTCTGGGGGTGGTTCTGGAGGTGGCTGGGCTCCGGCGTGGAAGGAGGTGCCACATCGGCGCTCCGGGGACGAGCGAGTGCCGGCCCTGCGGCCGTGGCGGGGCGGGGGCGTCGGGCTCCGCCACCTCCCACCGGCGCCCACTCCACGTCTCTGACGAGAACCATCGCGCTGAGGAAGCTCCGCTGCACGGCGAGCCCCATACCGCCCCTTCTTCGCGACTCGCCGCGGCACCGGCCGGCCCACGGGGCCACGGTAACCACCCTGGCGGCCCGGGAACCCGGGTCCGGCTGCGCCCCTGCCGGGCAGCGGGAGCTTCCGGCTCGGCCGCCGCGAGCCCCGCCCACCGCTCCGGAGCTTCCGCCCCCCGGCCGTCATCGGGGCTCCGCCCCTCGTGGGCGGAGCCTCTCCCCGGGCTGTCACCTTGAGCCCCACCCCCTCGTGGGTGGAGCCTCCGCCGGGCGCTCCTGAGCCTCTGCCCCGGCCGGCCGTCGGGCTCCGCCCCCGCAGGGCGGGGCCTCCTCACGCCGCTCTGGGCGCACGCGCGGCCAGTCCGGGCCGCGGCTCCGACCCGCCAAAGCCCACGTCCTTCCGGGGGCGCGCGCGCTGGTGTGGGTGCGTGCGCGAGCGTGCGTGAGCGTGCGCGTCCCCGCCACCTCTGCCGGTGCTGCTCCCGCGCCCTCTGCCGCTGCCGCCGCCGCCGCCGCCGCCGCCGCCCCGGGAACCCAGACTGCGGAGCGCCTCGGCAGCTGCTCAGCAGCGCGGCGGAGCGGGGAGCGGAGCCGCGGAGCCGGCGGGCGGACGGCCGGACGGGCAGGTGAGTTCGCGCGGGCGGGACCGCGTCAGGCCGGGGCGGGGGCGCGGGGCCGGCGCGCCGGAGCCGGAAATGGCGGCGACCCTCGGGCCGGGCTGCGGGCCGCCAGCGGCTGCGACGCGGGGCCTGGGCTGGGCTCGGGGCGAGGCGGGCGCGGGGCCGGGCCTGGCGTCGCCGGCGGACTGCGGCCCGGGCCCCGCCGAGGAGCGCGCTCACCTGCTGGCTCCGCGGACCCGGGTGCTGTGCGGCCGCCGGCCCCGGGGCTTCCCCAGCCCCCGCCCGGTCACCACGGCGCCCCTCCCGCCCGTGACCCAGCGGAGGGTCCGCGTCGTCCTCCCGTGGGAGGCTCGAGGAAGTCGGGAACCGCCGGTTTAAGGGAGCCGGATAATGTAGTCCCTGGGTCACTATATTTATAGCTTGGAGAATTGAAGATTGTCCCTTAGCGCACTGTAAATGAATCTGCTAGATGTTGTAAATTCCAAAAAGCATTTGATTTGTTTAAAAAAAACCTTTTATCTGCTGTATAAAAACATTATTTTAAGAAGCGCTTTGTATCGCACTCTTACGGAGAGCGTATTAGGAACTCATCCGTTCTGGTTCTAACTTGGTGTTAAGTGGTTGGATTAAGGACTCCCTTTTTCATGTCCCTAAGAGATGATTTCTCAAAATTCATTCCGTTGTGTCATACAGGAAAAGGAAGTAAGAAGTCCAGCTTTAGTTTTGTTTTCAGGTTTAGGCTTGGTGGGGAAGATTTGGATTGATGCTTGTTGGTGGTTCTAACCTGCTGGTCGTAGCCTAATAGGTGCTGGGTTTGAATTGTTAGACACTTGTTTAGAAAAACCTATTTTAATGATAAAAATAGTGACATTGCTCCATCTATTGTCAGGTTGCCTGAAGGCAAAACCATACCCAGAGCTTCTAAGAGTTTATGTGCATTTATTTGCGTCTCTCTTTTTAAAAAGTATCATGCTGAGTTTCAGGAATATGTACTCTGTCAAACACGGTGAGATTTTAGAAGCCTCAGTTTAAGGGCTTTGGGGAAGTTTTTAATCCACAGTTCCTCTTTCACCTCGTAGTGTTGTAGAGCTGGTGGCTGGGAGCTCCACGTGGCTTCTGGCCAAGTGAAGGGCTCTGGGAGCCGGGGCTGGCTGGCTTTGTGGCCTCGAGGTGGAAACCCTTGGTGGGGGGATGGCCTGCAGGGTCTCCGTCCCCCCACCCCTCTGTGACCGCTGGCCCCCCGACTCATCCTGCACCTGCCACAGCAAGCTCCTTTCTGGTCTGTGCACAAACTCGTGTGCTCTGTCCTCAGGCCTGCCTGGAAGGCTCACTTCCTCACCCTCATAGCTCTCTGAGACATTCCCTGACTACCCTACTTATTTCAACTCTCTGGTTCCTTATTTCCTATCTCTCTTCTCTGCTTAATTTTCCCACGGCACTTAATTCTTCTAATGTCCTATTTAATGCATTTATGATACTTAATATTTTACTATGAGGTAAGGTCCATGGGGAAACTGCTTTGTGCAAAGAGCAGTGCTGGCACATGGTATGTCCCCAGTAAATATTCGTTGAATGAATGAAAATGAGCCTAGCCACAGCTGTGCAGTGTGATGGCCTTGTCACCCGGAAGTGCTTGTGGGTGGGTACTGATCGCATAGAGGTACAGGCTTCCTGGGAGTTGTGGGATGAGTAACATTTGCCCTTGGGACAGAGTCATCAACTCCCACCTGTCCACTGAGGAAAGACGGCTGGGTACCAGGTGGATTGGGGAGTGCTCGGTACCTTCTTGTAAATCTTTTTGAAATTTTGGATCTATAATTATTTAAAAATTAAAAAGTTTTTAAAAGTCAAATCTGCCATTGGTAAGAATGCTTTTAGAAATTTTGTCTTTGATCACCAGAAAAAACCCTCATGCTAGTCCTTACATTCTGTTGTGACATTTGGTAAGTAGAGTGGGGTGGGATCATGTGCCTGGCTCTTAACTGAGAAGAACTTCTGAGATGAGCCTTCCTGATGCCCTTAGCCCGAGGCCCATCAGCCCTGATGCCGTAGCCGAGCCCAGGAGGACGACCTGCTTTGTGACTCAAGGCTCTGGAGTCCTTTCCAGAACCTTCCCTCATGTCCACATTAACTCAGAGTGAGTGGGTTTTCTTGAGCTCCTGGAGATGATTCTTTTAACATGGTTCAGAGATTAAACAGATGCTGCACATTCCTAAGCCATTTCTGTACTCTCGAGTCCCCCTCACTTGCAGAGGGTGGACATTGCTGGGCTCAGCTGTAGGACTGTCCTGGGCACCAGTACCTTCCACAACATCTCACTGTTAATGATTGTCAGACCTGGAACTTGAACTCAAGCCTTCTTTACCAGGTTTCTTCTAATTATTCATTGACCACCGACCTGACATTACCATGAAGAATCCGAGAATAAGCTACTGATGGTGTAGCTCTAGAGCCCAGATGTGAGGTGCTCACATTGGTGCCTGAGGTATAGTAGATGGTCAGTGGGTGTTCGTTGAATGAATAACTAAAGTGCAATGGGGCCGGAGGTCATGATAAGGTAGAATTTTATCTAAGGTGGAAGTTTGCTTCTGAAATTGGGGAGTAAGGTGAGGGGGTGGTATACAGGGTTTGGAGTGTATGGTGCTGTGGGCAAACCATACCAGCTAATGAGAGCAGCCAGTTTTTCTCCAGTAAGGAAACAGATTCCTGGTTTTCAGGAGACAGGTTAGAATACGTCTGTACAGAAGAGAGACGTGACAACTGGTCCTGCACAGGAGAGACCCTGACTCTCAGTGGTGGCCCTCGTGCGTCTCCAGGTGTCCCATGCTGGGCAGTTCACACTGTAGTACTCCTAAAGTGAGTTCATGATCGCATTCTGATTGGAGCATTCTTGTGCTGCAGGTTGCTGGGATGTGTCCAGGGAGTGTGATCTTCTGTCAGACACACCTCCTGCCCGTCACAGGCCTTCCCTCTGTGCAGCAGCAGACTTTCTGTGCTAGACTTTCCTTCCTGAAAGAGGATGAGACCAGGGCTCCCGTGACTGAGGCCCGTTCTGTCTCTGAGCCTCTGCACTCTGTAAAATGAGGGTAGTTGTCCCTACCCTGCCTGCCCGGAAAAACATCTCATCCACTGCTTCCTAATAGAAGTGACCGAGATGCTGAAAAATCATAATAGTCTTATTTTATGGAAATGCTGCTTCTAATCTAAGAGCTGAGACTGCCTGGACCCCCTCCCTAGATAATGACATCTGTGGAAGAGGATTAGCAGCTAGTCTGTTACCAGTCACTAGCAATTCTGCTCTGAAGATTTAAGGATTAGATTACCCAACAACCTTTAGCGTAGATTTTGTCTCTCATCACCCTTTGCATTGACTTTGAGTACCTTGTGTGTTGATGAAAAAGTGTGTTCTGCTTCGTTCTTGGTGCGTGGCAGAAAGTCAATAGATGTAGGTCATTAAAAATAAAAATAGTTTTAAATTTTAAGAGTTTTCCAAATATGTTGCTATTTCACATTGCAATTGAAGAAATGGCCAGGTACGATAGCTCACACCTGTAATCCCAACCAAGGCAGGAGGACTGCTTGAGGCCAGGAGTTTGAACCAGCTGGGCAACACAGCGAGACTCCATCTTTACAAAAAAAAAAATTAGCTGAGTGTGGAGCCCAGGAGTGTGAGGTTACCGTGAGCTACGATTGTGCCATTGCACTCCAGCCTGGTGACAGAAGACCCTCTCTTGAAAGAGAGAGAGAGAGAGAGAGAGAGAGAGAGAAATGAAGGTCAGCATCTCATTCTCTAAAGAAGGAAGTACTTAATGAGGCCAGGTTTGGGACGCATCACTTAAAATTCTATCTTGATCAGTTTCCTCTTCAGGACTGATCTGTATACACCAAAATTTCACTTCATTCAAAAATCATTCTATGTTTTACATGAATAGTTTTACAAACCTAGTTCTGTGACAGAGAACTTTGCCATTTATTCCTGACATATTAAACCTGACATCTTAAACCAATATTAATATTTGTATCTGTTTGTTGTTTTTTTTTTCTTTCTTTGAGACAGGATCTTGCTCTGTTGCCCCAAGCTAGAGTGCAGTAGTGTCATCGTAGCTCACTGTAGCCTCAAATTCCTGGGCTCAGGCAATCCTCCGGCCTCAGTCTCAGAGTAGCTGGGACTATAGGCACACACCAGCATGCCTGGCTAATTTTTTTATTTTTTTGTAGAGACGGGGGTCTCACTATATTGCTCTGGCTGGTCTCCAACTCCTGGCCCCAAGCAGTCCTCCTGCCTGAGCCTCCCAAAGTGCTAGGATTACAGGCGTGAGCCACCGTGGCTGGCCTTGATTAGTATTTTTAAATTTTATGATACCTTGTGGGTACTTAGTGAATATTCCTTAAATATATGAATACAAATAAACCTATCATCATGCGTTGTTTGTAATTTTATTGTCCTTTTAATTGTTCTACATTGAACATATATCACCAGCAGCAATGGTCATTTACCAGATGAAGCGTTGCGTTGCTGTGTTCTGAGGAGTTCTGTGCAGACTGGTTATAAAGTTACGATCCTGGCGAGTCAGAGGGTTGGAATGCTGACTGGCCAGCCTCCTATCAGCTGGGCCCTGCCCTCCTGGGTCTCGGGAGTGTGCCCAGCCTCTTAGAGCGCTCTCCGTGCACCATCCTCTGCTCTTTCCTGTGGGTGGAGTGGAAGTGTGTTCTAGCAAAACCAACAGAACCCAAATACCCAAATACAGAATTAGACGGTCTAATTCTGACCCTGAATTGCTAATCCTGAAGGGACAGGGGCTGAATTCAGGTGCTAGAGGTCCAATCCATGGGATCCTCACCAGACAGCCTCAGAACAGAGGTGAGCCCGGGCCAGAGGCCTCCAGCCACAGCTGGGCTGCAGGTGCCTGGCCAGGCGAAGGGCTGATGGCACTCAGCAGAGGGAGTGAGTGCCACTGCCTAGCTTTTTTTTTTCTTCTATTGTTGGGAGGGATTAGTAGCAGAGCAAATGTTTCATTTTTTTTAGTTACGCAGTTCCATTGCATTTTTCTTTATTAAATAGGAGTGTCTTTTATTGTGAGAGGGCTTCTCTAAGAAAAATAATGAAAGAAATTCTGGGTCCAAGAGTACAAACTTTATAATTTTTGCCATGTATTACCAAATTTATATTCACTCTGGCAAATGTATCTGTGTCTTTTCCCCTTTACTCAAAAGAGATTTTAACACTTTATATTTTGGTGTTCATTTAGCTACTACTGTAGGGTTTGATATTAAGATCTGAGTGGCTTTTATTTTTCTTTTTGCCAGTGCAGTACATTTTGCTAGATCTCCCTTGATATATTTTAAAAAAGAAATTTCAGGCGGGGCATAGTGGCTCAGCCTATAATGGTAGCACTCTGGGAGGCCGAGGCAGGAGGATCACTTGAGGTCAGGAATTCGAGACCAGTCTCAGCAAGAGTGAGACCTTGTCTCTACTAAAAATAGAAAGAAATTAGCCGGGCAACTAAAAAAAAAAAGCAGAAAAAATTAGCCAGGTGTGGTGGCACATGCCTGTAGTCCCAGCTTAGTCGGGAGGCTGAGGCAGGAGGATCGCTTGAGCCAGGACTTTGAGGTTGCTGTGAGCTATGATGATGCCACTGCACTCTAGCCCAGGCAACAGAGCAAGACTGTCTCAATAAATAAATAAATAAAAATAAAATAAGAAATTTCTTATGAGCCAGGTGTGGTGGTTCTCCTGTGGTCCCAGCTATTCTGTAGTCCCAGCAACTCAGGAGGGTCACTTGAGGCCAGGAGTTCAGAGCCAGCCTGGGAAGCACAGTGAGACCTTCCTCTCTTAAGAAAAAATAAATTTCTAATTGTAAATGGACTTGTAAAGATACCTGGAATCAGTCAGTATGTTTTTATTTTTTTTTATATTTTTTTTGGAGACAGAGTCTTGCTCTGTTGCCCGGGCTAGAGTGCTGTGGCGTCAGCCTAGCTCACAGCAACCTCAAACTCCTGGGCTTAAGCGATCCTCCTGCCTCAGCCTCCCGAGTAGCTGGGACTACAGGCATGCGCCACCATGCCCAGCTAATTTTTTCTATATATTTTTAGTTTTCCAGTTAATTTCTTTATATTTATAGTAGAGACGGGGTCTCACTCTTGCTCAGGCTGGTCTTGAACTCCTGACCTCGAGCAATCCTCCTGCCTCAGCCTCCCAGAGTGCTAGGATTACAGGCGTGAGCCACCACGCCCGGCCAGTCAGTATGTTTTTAAAAGTAACTGAAAAAGTTGTATTCCAGGCAAGGACTTTTACTGGATGTATTCATCTTTTTTGTTGTTGTTTTGTTTTTTAGTTAATAAATGTTCTTCTTTTTTGGAGAGAGAGTATCACTATGTTTTCCCAGGCTGGCTTCAAAGTCCTGGGCTCAAGTGATCCTCTCACCTTAACCTCCCAAGTAGAGAATATAGGTATGTACCACTACCCTGCTCAGCTTATACTTTTTTTTTTTTTTAAACTCTAATGGCTGTAAACCATCTTATACTTTTAATGTTTCAATGATGAAGCTCTTCACAAAGAAATTTAAAAAAATTAACAGTCTAATTGTTCACTTTAATTTTGAGATGAACCTATAAAGTCTGCAGTTTAAATGTAACAGGTTTTTTGTTTTTTGAGACAGAGTCTCGCTCTGTCAACCCCAGCTAGAGTGCAGTGGCACCATCATAGCTCACTACAACCTCAAGCTCCTGGGCTCAAGCGATCCTCCTGCCTCAGCCTCCCGAATAGCTGGAACTACAAGCGGGTACTACTACCACCATGCCCAGCTAATTTTTCTGTCTTTTTTTTTTTTTTTTGTAGAGAAGAGGTCTCACTGTTGCTCAGGCTGATACCTATGAAGTATTTCTTAACTTGTCCAAGCTGTATTGCCCCCCCCCCTTGGAAACAGTGTATCTTCCTATGAAATTCACTGGAAGGATTCCCCCCATCCCCAATAGCAAAACACTCTGAAATGATACTATGTGTAGTTTGTTGAACAGGCACTCTGGGCCAAGGTTACTTAATATACATTAGCCATTATTCCCAGGACAGCCTTGCAAGGTAGCTCTTAAACAATTTTATAGGCCTGACATGGTGGCCACGGCAGGAGGATTGCTGGAGGCTAGGAGTTTGAGACCAGCCAGAGCAACATAGGGAGACCTCGTCTCTACAAAAAGTGGAAATATTAGCGGGGCATGGTGATGCACTCCTATAGTCCCAGCTACTCTGGAGGCTGAGGCAGGAGGATCGCCTTAGCCCAGGAATTTGAGGTTGCAGTGAGCTCTGATGATGCCACTCTAGCCCGGGCAACAGAGCAAGACCCAGTCTCAAATAAGAAAAATTTTTTATAGATAAGGAGACACTTACATATATTCTCCAGTATAATATTGAAGAAGCATAAATAATGCCATCATACATGCTAAAATGACAACACACAGATTTTACAGAATTACCTCTTAAAATGTCATTTCTGCTGGGTGCAGTGGCCCGCACCTGTAGTCCTAGCTACTTGGGAGGCTGAGGTGGAAGAACACTTGAGCTAGCCTGGGCAACACAGTGAGATCCCTGTCTCTAAAAATAAATAAATTTTTTGTTAAAAAATTTCATTTCTGTTGGTGCCATTTTCTCGTGTCATCCTAGTGGATTGTTATTGACAGATGGGCTCACAGCATCATGGCTCCCACGCTTGTTTTATCTGCCCCTGCCTTTTTCTTTCATAAAAATTTATTTATGGACATATTTTAAGACAAAGGTATTAGGACTCACACAGAACCTGAGGTGGCCATGAGCAGGCAGCCTGGCCCCTAACCCGTCTCCTCTCAGGCAGCTGGACTGAGGTGCACGCAGGTGTTCATGGCATAGGCATCCTCATGAACATGCTCTAGTTTAGGAGCAACATACCAAAACTTCCTAAGTGTCTGTGATTTGTACCTTTTATTTGTAGCACGTCTTTTTTTTTTTTTTTTTGAGACAGAGTCTCGCTCTATTGCCCGGGCTAGAGTGAGTGCCGTGGCGTCAGCCTAGCTCACAGCAACCTCCAACTCCTGGGCTCAAGCGATCCTCCTGCCTCAGCCTCCCGAGTAGCTGGGACTACAGGCATGCGCCACCATGCCCGGCTAATTTTTCTATATATATTTTTAACTGTCCATATAATTTCTTTCTACTTTTAGTAGAGACGGGGGTCTCACTCTTGCTCAGGCTGGTCTCGAACTCCTGAGCTCAAACGATCCGCCCACCTCGGCCTCCCAGAGTGCTAGGATTACAGGTTTGAGCCACCGCGCCCGGCCTGTAGCACATCTTAAACTGGCAGCGTGTTACAAAGGCAGTGTAGCTACGCGGCAGACCTGGGTGCTGTTCCTGGAATGGGCTGGTGGTCTTTGCCCTGTACTCACCAGAGTAACCGTCCTGCTGAATGACAGCTGCCTCCCCTAAAGCCTTAAACATAGGTCTTCCCCTGTATTTTTATTTTTTGGGTTTTTTTAGAGACAGGGTCTCGCTCTGTCTCCCAGGCTGGAATGCAGTGGCATGATCGTAGCTCACTGCAGCCTTGAACTCCTGGGCTCAAGTAGTTGGTCCTCCTGCCTCGGACTCCCAAAGTGCTTGGATTACAGGCATGAGCCGCCACACCCAGCTCCTCTGTTTTTAAAAGGCAAAGGATAATAAGGCAAATTAATGAACTGTGAGGTTTTTTGTTAAGGAAAACACTTTTTACATCTAAAGTGCTATGCAATAATAATTACTGTTAGTCTTTAAGCTGAGAGTTAATTAAAATATAACCAACAAAACTTATTCAGCTATATAAACTTTGTACATTTATTTATTTTATTTTATTGTTATCTTTTTTATTTTTTTTAGAGATGGTCTTACTCTGTCACCCAGGCTAGAGTGCAGTGGCGTGATCACGGCTCACTGTAACCTCTAATTCCTGGGCTCAAGCAATCCTTCTGCCTCATCCTCCTGAGTAGTTGGGACTGCAGGCGAGTGCCGCCATGCCTGGCTAGTTTTTTATTTTTATTAAAAAATATTATGAGGGGTTAATACAGCACCTTATTCAGAAAAGGCTTGATGTCAGGGCAGGGAAGAATTACTCCCTTGTATCAAATCGTTGCTGAGAATCGGTCATGATGTACAGTGCTGGGAATCAGACTTGGGTTGGGATCACAGCCCTACTGATCCCTGGCAACGTGACCTCAAGTGGATGCTTGACCTTCCTGAGCCTTGGTCCTCTCATCTGCAAACGTTTATCGTGTGCCTGGCATTGCTCTGATCACATCACACGATCTAGCGCACAGACAGGCCCTGCTCCAGACTATTTTTATCCCCATTTGACAAAGAGGAGACTGAGATGTGGAGATGCTCAGTACCTTGTCTGGTCGTTGAGCCCTGCGAATGGCAGAGCCCAGTTCCAGTCCAGGCAAGTCACCCAGAGCTGCCCTCCCACCCTCTGGACCAGGCGTCCATCTCACAGGCCGCCTGGGGGTGTTCGGTAGGGTACAGGCACGTGTGCCCCTAAGTGCTCCCACAAGGTAAGTTAGTTCCCTAAGTTGTAGCTGCTGTGTAGGTCAAAACCATAGCAGTTACCACAAGTTCTGTCCCAAACCTACTGTCTTTCCATTTTGAGATGTGTGTGTGTTTTAGCACTGCCTCGGAATTTCAGCATGTTGTACACTTGGCCCTTCATGGTTTAACTGGTGCACCTTGTACTTGGTTGCATACTCTATTTGATGGAATCATTTTTTTTTTTTTTTTGAGACAGAGTCTCACTTTGTTGCCCGGGCTAGAATGAGTGCCGTGGCATCAGCCTAGCTCACAGCAACCTCAAACTCCTGGGCTTAAGCGATCCCCCTGCCTCAGCCTCCCGAGTAGCTGGGACTACAGGCATGCGCCACCATGCCCAGCTAATTTTTTCTATATATATTTTTTTAGCTGTCCATATAATTTCTTTCTATTTTTAGTAGAGACGGGTCTCGCTCTTGCTCAGGCTGGTCTCAAACTCCTGACCTTGAGCGATCCACCCGCCTCGGCCTCCCAGAGTGCTAGGATTACAGACGTGAGCCACCGCACCCAGCCTGATGGAATCATTTGATTCTAGTCATCGTTGCAGGAAAACAGTCACTCTGAAACCGTGTTTGTCTGCTCCGTCAGAGGCAGTCCACAGTGGGAGGCGCTGGCCTGCCGTCTCTTCAGGGTGAATTTCTCTAAGAGCAGCCCTAGGCTGGGGGTCAGTGCTGGAAAGTTGGTACCATTTCCGTCAGTTATGTTTCAGAAGTACTGCCGTTGGAGGTGCAGGAAACACCCTGGTGTTGCCTGTGGCATTTTATGAGCTCTGACTCACGCACTGTGTGTGTCCTAAGCTTCCGTTCTGGAGTCTGCCCTGGTGGAGCAACCAGTCCACCCTATGGGGTGGAGCCGCGGCTGGAGGATGGGTCATTGGGTTTACAGCATCATAAAATGAGCAGGGCAAAGGTTACTAAGTAAATGTGTTACCAGTAGGATTGTGGTCATGAGCATTTTTATAAATTTGTGTGTTCTTTGAAGTTGAGGATTTAAGTGTTACGATTATCTCTTAATTCAGGTAATGAGAGAATTCTTCCTGGTAGGCATGTTTCTTTTAAGTTTGGGACTGTGGTAAGAATTTTGGGTCCTGGTAGTGGTTCTGTCCTAGAATCTTTTTCATGAGGCATTTTAATGGCAGTGCTGAGGTCCTGGACATGTGCTCCTTTCCGTCAGTCCCATTCAGTCCCTCGGGGTTCCAGCTTGTCGGAGCCTTAGCCGCCCAGCTGTCACGCCCTGTGACCCCGTTCGCACCACCCAGATTCGTTTCTCTGCTGTTTGTGCCCCCAAAGGTGATGTGTGCGCAGGACTGCGGGGATGGGCAGAGGCGTTTGGGCACCCAGGGCACTCGTCAGAGGACGGGGCACAGTGGTGGCTCCTCACAGATGGGGTTACAGGTAGCCTCCTCTCTGAGCAGCAGGGTTGGACAGTACGTGACTCTTCTGCCTCTCCTTGTATTTAAACGCGTATCCGTAGTTATTTTTGCTCAACTTCTGTCCTCTTCCTTTTGAATGATTGTATTCCAAGCATCAGTTTACCAAGGAAAATCCTTACTAGATGTCTGGCCATAAAGCAATACTGATAAAATTAATTCAGCAAACATTTATTGAATGCTCTGCTAGAACCTGGGCAATAATAGCTCAGTTTATAAATTAAAAGGGCTTCAGGGTGCTGGGTTTCATTTTCTTTACAGCTAATCACACCCTTGGAATGGTTTTATGGTTTGGGAAACTGGGTTCCAGGCAAGGGTGTGGCCCTGGGTTGAGGCAACTCAGTTTTTCCCCAGGTGTCTGCCTGCAGCAAGTGGTGGTCAGTCTTGTTTCCTTGTGTTAATTTTGTGCAGCATGCTGGGGGCAGTGGCTCCCACCTGCAGTCCCAGCACTGTAGGAGGCCAACGTGTGAGGATCCCTGGGGGCGGGAGTTCGAGACCAGCATGGGTAACGTAGTGAGAGTCTGTCTCCACAAAAAATAAATGAAATTAAAGGGTTGAAAAGTCAGGAGTGCAGGTGAGGAGGCCGCGTGGCAGTGTCCCCAGCCTTCATGCGTTGGCT
>CM052436.1:208775753-208882668 GCA_028533085.1 Varecia variegata
TGTGTGAGAGAGAGGGAGGAGTGTGTGAGAGGGAGATGTGTGTGTGTGTGTGAGGGAGGGAGGTGGGGTGTAATCCCAGTCCGAGGGCAGGAGAAGACCAGTGTAGCAGCTTAGCCTGGCAGGCAGGAAGAAAGAACAGGCAAATTCCTCCTCCTCCACCTCTTCCTTTTATTCCCTGTCCTCAGGGATCCAGGCATCGGCTGAGGCCCACCCATGTTGGGGAGGGCAGTCTACTTTACTGAATCCACCAGTCCTAACACTCAGCTCATCCAGAAACATCCTCACAGACAAATGCAGAAATAATGTTTAATCTGGGCACCCATTGGCACAGTCAAGGTGCCACATAAAATGAACCATCACATATGTTGTATTTTATTATTCAGTTTAATATATTTTTTAGCTGAGCTCAGTGGCGCATGCCTGTAGTCCCAGCTAATCTGGAGGCGGAGGCGGGAGGATCACTTGAGCCCAGGAGTTCAAGAGAGGTATGATCAGGCCACTGTACTCCAGCCTGGGCAACAGAGGGAGACCCTGTCTCTTAAAAAAAAAAAAAAATTATAATTTCCCTTGTGATTTCTTCTTTGGGCTACATGTTATTTAGAAGTATGTAGAAGTATGTTGTTTGATATCAAATACTTGAGGTTTTCCTTTGTATCTTACTATAAACCTTTAAGCTAGGGTTTCTGATTCTCTTAAGGTCAGGGCACACTGTGTGATCTCAGTGCATTTAAATTTATTGGAATCTCTTTTAAGGCCCAGCACGTGGTATGTCTTGGTCAATGTGCAGTGTGTGCTCAGAAAGATTGTTCTGTAGATGGTGGTGGTTCTGTGACTATCAGTTGGGTCATGGTGGTTTGAGAGTGTGGTTTTATCTTTTTCTGTTTGTTTGTTTGTTTCTTGTCTCTAGAGACGGGGTCTCACTGTCCTCAGGCTGGTGTCGAACCCCTGAGCTGCAGCGATCCTCCCACCTCGGCCTCCCAGAAAGCTAGGATCATAGGCGTGAGCCACTGCACCCAGCCGAGAGTGTGGTTTAAATCATCAGTATTTTTCGTGATTTTTTTTTTTTTTATGTCTGTCGATTTCTGAGGAAAGTATTAAAATTACAGTTGGGTATTACATTTGCATCCATTCTGACAATCCCTGACTTTAAGAGTTTCATTTTCATTTATCTTTTAACTTTTTAGCTATACTTCTTATTTTTTATGTAGGAGTTGCTCTAGGGATTAAAATACATATCTTTAATTTTTCAGGGTCTGCTTAGGGTAGCAATGTTACAGTCTGTCATGTCCAGTGTAGCATGGGACTGCTCCTCCACACGCCCATATACTGTGGGGTCTGTCTGTAAATATTATAAACCCCACAAGACAGTGTTTTGTTTTTTTGCTTTGAACAGTCTTACGGAATAAAGTCCATCAGCTCCTCTACGCTTGATATTTTCATCTGTACTTGTTGATGGTTTCTTAAAAAAAATTTTTTTTGTAGATTAGCCTAACATGGCAGACCAGAGACAGCGCTCACTCTCTACCTCGGGGGATTCACTGTACCACGTTCTCGGGCTGGACAAGAATGCAACCTCAGATGACATCAAGAAGTCCTATCGGTAAGAGGCCACGCATAGGCCACCCTGTTCCCTTCGAAGGACAAAGAAGCCCTCCTGTGGTTTAGTCAGCATTTTACCAAGAACTACTGCACACACTTTTTCCTGGCAGACGTGGTATTCAACTAGTAACAGTTCTGTTGCATCTTTGTGTGTCTAGTGTGCTCCTTATAGCCTAAAATTGTTATATTAATGCTCTCTTGGCAACAAAAAATAGCACTCTGTAGATCTTACAGACTGCACACAGTTCCACGGGGAGTCAGGGTTGGACCTTGTTGAGAGACCACCTTGGTGCAAGCAGAGCTTTGGAATGGCGAAAGGAGTTACTTGTTTTAACACAGTGGTAACAGAGTCTCTTTGCTCTGTTGTGTTCTTCCAGTTGAACTTGAAGAACTTAACTCCCAGGTATGGTTTCATTCAGTAGCCTGTAAGAGACATATATCTCATTAATCCAGACAATTCAAATAGTCCTCCTTTTGTCTTCTTCGCGTTGTAAAAGTTAATAAACATTAAAATGCTGTCATTACGCCCTCTACGCTCACCACCACCTTTGACAGTGTGCAGTTAGCCAGCTAGGACACCAGGGCTCAGTGGTGGGGTTTGCCTTTGCACTGTTGAAGTTACCGGGGCCCAGACCCTCACTCACCTCGGGACCTCTGTGGGTGGGTCAGGGTGAGGGGGGTTGCCCTGAAACGACCCTGACATTCTGGAACTCTGGAAAGCTGGAAAGTGAGGTGGTAATGGGTAAACATTTCTTCCACTGGGCCCTCCAATGGATAAGTGTAAAACTTGAAACCAAGATACAGCCAGGAAATGATTTTGGTTTGCAGGAAACTTGCCTTGAAATATCACCCTGACAAGAACCCTGATAACCCAGAGGCCGCGGACAAGTTTAAGGAGATCAACAACGCCCACGCCATCCTGACGGACGCCACAAAAAGAAACATCTACGACAAGTACGGCTCCCTGGGGCTCTACGTGGCGGAGCAGTTTGGGGAGGAGAACGTGAACACCTACTTCGTGCTGTCCAGCTGGTGGGCCAAGGTGAGGGGCAGGCGGTGAACCACCAAGCTGCGGGGCACTGAGGGCACCTCATGCCTGCTAGGACTTCAGACCTGAAGGACCAGTGCATTTGATTCAAACACTTACACTCCTGAGAAATGGTTTCTTTCTCCTCGCCCTGGATGGGTGAGGGTCCGTGGCTGGCTCGTGGCCCGAGGTAATGATCAAAGCGCACGGGTTGCAGAGCGAGACCTGTGGAGCCCGTCGTAGCAACACGATGTTCTTTTATAAATGACTCCAGGTTCTTAAAAGGATGAGGTGGGAAAGAAGCCTCTTCATTTTTTTTTTTTTTTTTTGAGACAGTCTCACTCTGTTGCCCGGGCTAGAGTGAGTGCCTTGGCGTCAGCCTAGCTCACAGCAACCTCAAACTCCTGGGCTCAAACGATCCTCCTGCCTCAGCCTCCCGAGTAGCTGGGACTACAGGCATGTGCCACCATGCCCGGCTAATTTTTTCTATATATATTTTAGCTGTCCAGATAATTTCTTTCTATTTTTAGTAGAGATGGGGTCTCACTCTTGCTCAGGCTGGTCTCTAACTTCTGACCTCGAGTGATCCACCCGCCTTGGCCTCCCAGAGTGCTGGGATTACAGGCGTGAGCCGCCACGCCCAGCCAGCCTTCATTTCTTACTAGTATTTCTCTGTTTCCTGATTTTATTCCCAGTGTGCATCTTACGTAAGGCCGAAGGGTGTGAATTATCCCATGGCCCTTAGCTGTAGGAAGCCCAGTTCTGGCTTTTACTTCTCAGCTGTCATTCCCATCTTTAAACATTTTTCTTTAAGCCACTGATGTCTTTCTGTCTCCTCTGTTTAGTTCTTTCTTTATCCTTCATCCTGAAAACAATGCTCTTGGTGTGGAACGTGCCCCAGCCTGCCGGTGGTCTCGGAGGCCGTGCAACGCCAGGCTCTTGTCTCCCCAGGCCCTATTTGTCTTCTGTGGCCTCCTCACGTGCTGCTACTGCTGCTGCTGCCTGTGCTGCTGCTTCAACTGCTGCTGTGGGAAGTGCAAGCCCAAAGCGCCTGAGGGCGAGGAGACGGAGTTCTACGTGTCCCCCGAGGACCTGGAGGCACAGCTGCAGTCCGACGAGAGGGGTGAGTGCCTGTCCCGGGACCCGTGTGCGTGTGTGGGGCAGAGCCCGCACGGGCCCTGAATGCTGTCAACCTGTCTTGTCAAACAGGAGGGCACTGACACTGTGCCGCGAGTGTTTGTGGTGGCAGCTGGGACTGTTGAGGTGTGAACATGGACCCTGGAGGTAAAGCAGGCGCAGAGGGCTGTCCCCACCCGTGACCTGCGGTAGCCAGAGATCCCAGGGGCCGAGAGGTGGGGCGGGTGGCAAGCAGGTGGGCAGGGGTCGAGGGCCAAGGGCTGGCGGTGACTGGAGGTGCCTGAGGAAAGCCGTATTGGGTGGAGGTCAGCCAGTAGCCTCTCCCCGTGGAGCGTTTGTCCAGGTGACCGAACTTTGTGTGCAGGACGGTGTTGATGGGCACAGCCAGGCGGCTGCCCTCCTGCAGAGTGCTGCGTCTGCCACACAGGCCGGTGTGGATGGGCGAGGCCAGGCAGCTGCCCTCCTGCAGTGCGCTGTGTCTGCTTGCTTTTCAGAGGCCACAGACACGCCGATTGTCATACAGCCAGCATCCGCCACTGAGACCACCCAGCTCACGGCCGACTCCCACCCCAGCTACCACACTGACGGGTTCAACTAAGTCCGGGAGAAGCTGTGGCCCCAGGCGGTCAGCGCCTGGCCACCCCAACCTTAGAATCATGAACTGTAGTCACAGACACGGGGAGGCTGCTGCCTGCCTGCTGCGGCTGCGCTGGGCCCCTCCCGCCACCTCCACGCCCGCCCAGCATCGACCCTTGACCCACGAAGTGCGTAGCATGCAGTATTTAAAGCAGTGTAGCTACGGCCTCCTTCTGTTTTTCCTTTTTTAATAGCATGTGTGGGGTTATGTTCCATGTCTGTGTTGTGGCCGTGCACGGCGTGGCCGTGTCAACCGGACGGTGGAGCTGCCTGGGGGCTTTCGGTCAGGTCGGTCCAGTGAGGGTTGATCCAAGCAGCCGCCTGGTGCTGCCCGGCCAGGTGGGCAAGGAAAGGAAGGAGCTGCCCCTTCCTGCCCTGTGTTCTTGGGGGCTGGAGGCAGGTGCTGCCTGGCGGAGCTGCGTCTCCATGTTGGCGTCAGGGTCTGGTCTGCGCTCTGTGCTCCCCAGCCCCAAGGCCGCAGCAAAGTTCTGATGTCACCTGCCGGGGAAGGGGCTGGGCCACGTCCTCCCGGGTACCACCAGCATCCTTGCCTGTTCCACGTGTTCGCGTTGGGCACGGGTTACGTGGGATCCCTTCGCCTTGTTGACGGGGCCTCGCAGTGCCATCTTTGCTGTGGGCAGATTTGCTGTGGAAGGCATAGGAGGGGCCTCTTCTGGGACTGAAGCCACGTTCTCTGCACGGCGTTTCTAGCCTGAGTCTCCCTGTCACAGGGACTGTGAGGGTCCTGTCCTTGGAGCTGTGTCCTTCGCCAGTGTGTGGGAGGTCGTTTGTGTTCCTGCCCCTTCCCAGGCAGCGAGCTGGATTGTCGGGGCCACGTCTCCCCTCTCCCCCACCCCGGGTCACCCTCCACATTCCTTCAAGCCACCTGTCCCTTTTGTAATAAATCCTTTCTGGACCTTTACAACCACATATGGTAGGACCAGCCCAGTCAGTCACAGTCAGAGGGACTGTGAGGTCTGGTGTGGGTGGTGCACGGCTGCCTGTGCCCTGCCCTGGCGACAGGCAGCCCCCCAGAGCCCTGTGTGTTGGCCAGAGCTCCCCGACTCCACTCGCCTTCGCCCCTCCCCGACGGTCAGGCAGGACTAGAGACGCGGGGTCCCTGGAGGAAGGGCTGGCTGGACCAAAGATCCCTCAGCTGCGGGAGGGCTGGGTCCCAGGGAGGCCAGTGGCCAGGCCGTGGGATCCCTTTGGGAACACTGGGAGTTGGTCTTTCTCCCAGACTGGGTGGGGGCTGAGGAAGTGAGGGTGTGACGGCCGTGCTGGCCCAGGGCTGGGAGCTGCCCCTGCCCTGGCCCCGGAGCAGAGTCTGGGGCTGGTTTCTGCAGAACTTGGCGCTGGTTGCTGCTGAGCGTCTTCCGAACTTGCAGTAGAGATGAAGACGAGGAGGAGGCTGTGCCTCTGCTGGCTCTCTGGCTGGGCCAAAACAGAAGGTGGCCCCGAAGCCTGTTCCTCCCCGCCCACCTGCCGACTCTGGCCCACCCGGGGCTGTGAGAGGAGGACGTGTCAGGGTGGTGCTGCTGGTGGGGTCCCCCAGCTCCAGCGAGGCCGTGTGGCGGCCTGGCCCCCGCTGGCCCCCGCAGACCCGCCACGGGCCCTGAGCTGGCTGCCAGCACCAGGTCCTGGGGCAGCTCGTCCCATTTTCTTTGCTTTTTACGCCTTGAAATGATCATGAAGACCTTCCGTGAGAGGGAGATATGCACTACACTGTTATTAAGTTAGAAATAATTTGTTAAAAATCAGACCTCTCATAACAGGATAAGAGATTTACTGTCTGACCCATCGTGGAGCAAGGGAGGAGGCGAGGTAACAGGGACCCTCCTCTGCTGACCCCGGACAGCAAAGGATTCAGTCTGAGGTGCTGCTGCAGCCGTGGTGATTTTTCTAGACACAACCTAGGAAGTGAGTTGTTTCCCCTGGAATGGCCCAGAGCCAGGCTCCACCTGGCCTTCGGGGTCTGCACGCAGCGCTGTGGCTGGAGCATGCCCAGGCCCTTCCGCACTGTCCAGGCGGCTTCCCAGTCCCAGAACCCCCCCGACTATGGCTCAGCGTTGCACAGCTGCCCCGGACGGCGGGGCATAGCAGAAAGAGCAGCAGGTCTGGAAGTTTGTGGAACCCAGGCCCCCGTATAATTTGTAAAAACTAAACATAAATCAAGGATGGCCGTGACTGCAATTATGGTGAGGACCATTAACCACAACGGACTCCGGACAGCCAGGGCTCGGCGCTCTTCCCACTACCTGACCTTGAGGCAAAGCCCCTTTCCATGTTTCACTCTGTGGGTTGCACGGCTTTGTTTTGATTCAAGGAAAAAGATCCCTCCGGTTTCGTTTCCCTTTCTCTTGCGTGGACTGTTTGTTTCCCTTTTAATAAGCAGAGCTGGTGTGTCCCAGGGGCAGCCTGAGCTCCTGCTCACTTGCTGCCAGGTCAGGACGCCCCTGCAGCCCCAGCACCCCCGCCTGCTGCTGGTGGCGACAGGGGCACCTCAGCCCCACTCCTGGCAGCGGGTGGCGTGGCCAGCGTGTTGCCAGGGGAGTGCTGGGGTCAGTGTGTGCTGAAGACCCTCCAGGTTCACCAAGGGTTCCCTAAGGGGTCCCGCAGCACTGACCCCTTTGAGCGGCAGGAAGGGGGCGCAGGAGCCCTGCGGGTCCCTCCCCGGTAGCTGCTGCTGCGTAGATTTCTGTTTCCCCTCAGTGACATGGGCTTTTCTTGTCTTCCTTTTGGCTTTGTTTTAAAACTGCTTTAGATATACTGCTTAATGTTCGTGAACTTTCCTAGTTCTCTGACGTTCGGTTAATGCAGCCAACACCCAATGGGGACCTTTTAGAGAAAGAAACCCGAGTGTGCTGTGGTTGGCAGGAAGCTTCGTCTCCTTGTCGTCAGCTGCGGGACTTGGCCACTAGGGTCCAGTCCAGGAAAAGGCCCACAGCGTAGAACAGTCAGGACTGTCCTCAGACGTTCTAACCCGCGTTGTCACCGTAGCGGTGCCTGCTGTCCTGTGGAGCCCCTGGCAGTCTGTTCCAGGTGAGCCTCGTGCCGGAACATCTCCCCGTGCAGCTGGTGGTCTGGGAGGTGCCCGCCTTCCCCAGCTCCGGACAGGTGGGCACTGGCATGCAGGCAGGGCACGGGGTGGCTTTCTCATTCCTTTCCCAGCGTTCTGAGCTGTGCACCCGTGTGGCACAGGACTGACCTGTTATTTTGGTTGTGAGTCATGCTCCTGTGGAATTGGCAAAAGCTACATTATTACTGTCCTTACAAGCACGGTTCGCGTTGTCACATACTGTGAGTGTGGGCTGTGGTATGTGTCCGTGTGTGTACATATGTGTATATGTATATATCACGCAGCAGGCGTGTCATGCTGCTGTCTGGCAGTGAAGCAACAAGTACAATAAAAGTTGGCTCTAAAATGGCCTCTGGTTTCTTGGCAAGCCGGACAGGGACAGGGTCTCCATGTGGCGGTCGCACAGAAGGGACCACCTCGGCCGTGGTATGCCGGGAGCGCGGGAGCCTGAGCACGCTGCCCGGCATCAAGCATCTGCAGGGTCGGCATGAGGGTGACTGTCACAAACACCTGCCCATCCCTGGGGGCTGTCGTCCTCACCTGATCCACAGGTGTGTGTCCCCATGTGAATCTAAGTGGTGACTGGAAACCCTTCCCTCCCTTGAAGCATTAAAACCAGTTTTCCAAGCAGCAGATACAGGGGGTGGGGAAGCCGCCTGTCGGGCAAGCTGGGAAGGCTCCGCCCTGGCCCCAGGCCCACCCTGAGAGGTCGTGCAGGAGGGGGGTACCGCCCTCCAGGGAAGGGGCTGGGGCTCCTACCGGCAGCACCTTCCGGCAGATTTTGTTTTCCTGGAAAATGGGGTTAATGTTTCAAGCCAAATGAGGGGAGGAAGTTTACACTGAAACATACATACCTTGTTTCTAAAATTAAATGCAGATGCATGGAAGTCAGTTGTCCATGCTCTGGTTCTGTCCTCTTACTGGAATCGGACCGTGCTGGGTGCAGGCTGTGTCAGAACCTCTGGCCAATCCTGGCTCCCACATGCACATCTGAGGGCCAGCCTGGTGTCGCATGGTGATCGCTGTCTTGTGTGTCTGAATGTTGACTTAAAATAAAGATATCTGTTGTAAAAATAAATGTTTTCACTGCAGACCACGTGCATGTCTTATTCACTGATTTCCTGCAGAATCCTGATTTTGGTGAGTCTCGCCTGGGCCCCCGGGGGGCTGGGACTTCACTTCCCTGCTGCCTGGTCCAAGTGTGGGCCCACTGCCCTCCCCTTGCTGCTGTTTTCACTTCCGTTTTCTGAAGGCCAAGACTACAGTGACAGAAAGGGACCTGGGGGCAGCTGGGACCACGGGTTCTGGAGCCCTCGTGGGGCATGTCCAGCTCCCAACAGTCAAAGCCCCAGCGGCTTTCTTGCAGCCTGGGGCTGGGCTGCCCAGAGTAGGTAACACCTTACTCGTGCCCAGTGGTAGCCCTGTGGCCTTGGTGGCCAAACCAAGCCGGTGGCCACCAGCCCTTGGTCCAGCCAGCTGTCCACCTGACTGACCATTGCCAGCTCCTACCTGCCTGGGCTTCCGAGAACCCTCGCTGCCAACCTCTAGTGCCTGGTGGTGACAGTCTGTGCTGGCCGCAGTTCCAGGAAGAGCAGACTGCTGCTGGTGAGCACCGTCGTGAGCCAGTTCTGGGCCTGAGCCCTCAGCCGCACCGCGGGCCTCCGTCCTGAGCTGGCTGTGGAAGGTGAGGATGAGGCAGAGGGTGTCTGGATAGCAGTGCTCTGATACAGGCGGGTCAGCCCCTCCTGTCCTCCGGGGCAGTGACCACCGCAGCTGAGCCTGTGTTCTTTGCTGACAGGCAGCTCTGTCTCCATGTCTGCCTGGTGTCCTGCTTCCTGCCCCACCCAGGGTACCTGGACACATGGCTGCAGCAACTTCTTTGCACCAACTGCCTGGATGTCTCCAAGCCAGGGTGACCCGACCCTGTGCCCTGACATCTCAGGGTAGAGCCCATCCTCCCACCCGGCCCTCCAGGAGCCACCGCCACTGGGTATGTTCTGGGATTGCCTTCACCTGGCACCTGGGCAGGGGGAGGAACAGGTGAGCCTGGGCCCAGCCAGGCTCACCGGGATGCAGTGTAGACTGTAGCCTGGAGGCTACCTTGGGCTCTGAGGCTTTTCTGGCAATTTCCCCACCTCTGGGATAAGCGTTGGCCTTGGGCTCCTGCAGGAGGCACCTCTCTGATTGGGGGCTGTTGTGCACACACTGGGGCCAGGGAGGGGCCTGCCTGGGCGCAGCTGGGACCAACCTGAGGCTCTTGCCTGAGGACCCTGGGTCAGGCAGTAGAACCCTCCTGAAAGCCCAGGGAGGCTCACAGGTCTGAGCGCTGGTCAGCTGCAGTCACACCTCCACACCCTGTGACTTATCCCTAATGCAGATGGCAGCCACAGGGGGGACTCCCCTCTGGCCTGCGCCCCTCTGGAGCAGGAGACAGGGCCTTCCTGTGCCTGAGGGCAAGGCAGAAAGTTCTCAGAACTGAAAAGCAATTTAAAGCTAATTTTTTTTTTTTTTTTTGAGACAGAGTCTCACTCTGTTGCCCGGACCAGAGTGATATGGCGTCAGCCTAACTCACAGCAACCTCAAACTCCTGGGCTCAAGCAATCCTTCTGCCTCAGCCTCCCAAGCAGCTGGGACTACAGGCACGCACCACCATGCCCGGCTAATTTTTTCCATATATTTTTAGTTGTCCAGCTAGTTTCTATTTTTAGTAGAGACAGGGTCTCGCTCTTGCTCAGGCTGGTGTTGAACTCCTGACCTCGATCGATCCACTCGCCTCGGCCTCCCAGAGTGCTGGGATTACAGGCGTGAGCCAGGGCGACCGCCACTGCGCCTGGCCGAGACCCTGTCTTAAAAAACTCCATGTGGCTCTAGGTCTGGCCCTTAGCTGTAACTGCTGTACAGAACGTGCACGTGAATCAATGCTAACTGGCCCTGGTTGTAACTGGCCCTCGTCTACTCAACCACACAGATTTTCGCGTTTTCACTATTGAAAAAAAGCTGCCCACGGGGCGGGGCTGGAAGACTTGCCGTGACTACTGGGAGCCCCAACTGCCCTGCCAAGGGGCCTCCCTGTCTTCTGCCATCCCGTCCTCAGCTCCCTGCTGGCCTAGCGCTGTGGCACGGTTTTTCTCGTTTGGTCTACATTTTCTTTATTAGGTAGAGTCCACGTTTATTATAACATGTTCAGTGTTTTATATATGGGATTCTTACAGAGAAACACTAAGTGACACCAGGCCAGAATGATGGACGTTCTGGTGGGCGGCAGGACCTCTGGGCCCGCCGCCCCCGCCCCCGCCCCTCCTGGCCCAGGCGCCCCGGGCTGGCCCAGGGCTGTGCAGCCCTAACCCTAATGGCGTTCCCGCGCCGGTGCTGGGTCCTGGGTCCGGCGCAAGGGGGAGCGCGTGGGACCTGAGCAACACGGACTGCCTGGCTCGCGGGGGCGCGGCAGGGTCCGCGGGAGGCGCGTGGGCTTCCAGATCTGCAGAAGCGCGCAGGGCGGGCGCCGCCAGCCGTCCCCTGTCACCTGCCCGCGCTGCAGCAGGTGGCGCCCCGGACCCGGGCCCCTGTAGCGCGGCTCCAGCGCCGTGGGTCTCCCGCCGGCCCCGCCGATCGCACGCCCCCGCCGCCCGGTCCCGGCTGGAAGCCCCCGTCGCTGTGGGGAGGCCGCTGTCCTCAGCCCGCCCGCGCGCCCCTCCAGGTCCGGAGCCCCGGCTCGCTTCTGTTTCAGAGGCCCCCGGCGCTACCCAAACAAGGCCTGCGGCGCCCAGCTCAGCCGCGGACTCCCCGGAGCTCCGGAGTCTCGCGGCCCCCGGCCCCGCGTCCAGGACCCCGAGCGCCTGCTGCGCCAGCGCTTTCCGCCCGCCCACGCGTGCGGCCCCTCCGCCGGGGACACTGTCGACTCCGCTCCACCCGCGCTGGAACGGGGGCGCCGGGCGGGGATCGAGGAGGGTAGGCGCCGGCCCCGCCCCCGAGCCGCGTGAGGCCGGGGCGGGCCGTGGGCTCCAGCTGGAAGCCGGTTTGTGGGACGTGCGTGGACCCGCGCCCCGAGCTAGGTCCGCCCGCTCACCGGCCGCCCCAGTGGATGTCACCGCTGAAGTCGCCCTTGCACCCAACCCCGTCCCTCCAGGGCCATCATCCTCGGTCAGACCCTGTATGCGAGCCGCCCTCCTCCTCCTAAGCCCGGGCGCAGCCGAGGTCCGCCCGCTCCCTCCCACTCCCGTGCCGTCGCACCGCTGCCCCTCCCCCACACCGGCTTCCCCGCCGCCTTGCTTAGGACCCTCCGTGAGCCTCAAAATGCCCTAACCTCCGGGGTCCTCTCTGGCTGCCTCGTGCCTCCCACGTGGTGGGGGAAACCTGTCCAGCCCCACAGGTGTTTTCTCCTGATGCCCTTTTCCCAGGATTCATCCTGGAGCACGTGGGCCTGCAACAGGCGGGGGCCCAGGAATCCAGGCACATGTGCTGCCTTCCTGACTCCAGGTGGCCCATCTCAGGCACCAGGTAGCACCTGAGCCCCAGTCCACCCCAGATTTTCAGACCCTACTGCTGAACACATGTGCCTGGTGCTGGGGAAAGACCCGTCCCCTGGCACTGGGCACCCCAGGCTTCTCTTCCCACCAAGCCAGGGTACCCATCACCGCCCATGTCAGACTCTGTGGGGAAGGGGCGGCACCTCACGGGCTGACGAACCTGAGATTGACCCTGGAGACTCACCATTCTCAGGTTGGACAGTCCTGGAGGCACTGCCCGGGGCAGCTGGCAGAGCGGGGGCAGGCAGGCAGGCTTGGTGTCACGGGTTTGCCTCCAGCCTGCCCCGCTCCCTCCCGGGCTCTGAAGAGTACCTCTAGGCAGAGGCCCCATGTCACGCTCCCCTCGGCTTCTCCTTCCTGCAGGGTGCCGCCCAGCACCCCTCCGCCTCTGCTGGGTCCAGAGGAGCCCAGGTGGCTGCGGGCAGCACAAGGGCTGTCTGGCTCCAGCCCATCAGCCCTTTGAGGGTTTCCTGGAGATGGACCCATCCCTCCCTGGAGAGCACGGCCCAAGCCTCACCCCAGGCCCCTGCCCACACTGGACGCCCCCAGTGTCTCCAGCAGCTGTGTTGGGGTTTGGTCTCATGGAGGCCTTGGACGTTGGATCCTGGCCCTCAGGAAGTTCCCAGGGGCTGGAGGATTTGCCCCCTCCCTCCACTGGCACCCTGAAAACCCTCCCCCAGGGCTATTTGAAAGGTGGCCCACCTCTGACACCCTCAGGGCCCTGGCAGGAAGTGGGCCCAAGAACTCCCCTAAATTGTCACGTAGCCTTGCCGGGCCCTGAGCTGCCCTCCAGTAAGGAGACCCCAGCCTGAGGCCTGCCGGCAGCACCACAGCCTCCACGTGGGTGGGGGCCAGGCTCCAGCACAGGCCTCCACTGACCCTCAGAAGAGGGAGGAAGCTGCCTTTCCCTCGGGGCTGGGGGCTAATTGGAGTGGGGGCAGCTGGGGCCCTCCCTCCAGCCCTGAGCCGCATGGTGCACGTAGTGTGTGGGGGGTGTTGGCGCACATGTGCCTCTCCCAGAGCGGATCAGCCCCTGGTTGGGGCCCTCCCTGGAGTGACCTGGCCCCTACCAGTTCCTGGTTAACCGTTTCCACCATCCCTCTTCTGGGAAAACCTGGATGAAAGGAAGGAGAGGCACCTACTCCGGGGCGCACAGGGCAGGGCCAGGCTGTCGCCCAAGCGTGAGTGAGGGAGGGTTAGGCCCAGAGGGATGGGAGAGGGGTCTACGCACCAGGGAAGGGAGGGAAGACCCTCCTGCTGACCTCTGAGCCCTACCTTGGTCCTCTGTCCCCGGTGGCGTGGCGGCTGGCTGCCCCCTGGACAAACCTCCAGTCTTTATCTGCCTGCCTTGGCCTGGCCTCCACCCGGTGACTTCCTGTCCCCACCCCCTCTCAAGCTTTTCCATGACAAGGCCTTGGGGGGGAGGGGAGACCAGGGAAGCAGGAAAGAGGCAAGAGCAGGTCTGGAGGGACAGAGGAGGGAGTCTGCCTCAGGGTCCCTGCCCATCTGCCACGGCTGAGCCCTCGGCCCACACGAGCACTGGGTGTCACGTGTGCACGTATGCATCGTGGACACCGCACCCAGGCAGGCTCTCCATGGGGGGATGTTTGGCGGTGGCCAGGGAAGCCTAGCATCCTTGAGTGCAGGAGCAGCGGCTGCAGGGCTGGATGTGGCGTCTAGTCCTGAACAGCACAGCTGGTCCACTGAGGCCCTGGCCAGCTCCTTGCAGCTGGGCCTCCCTCCCACAGCCGCCCACACACCAGTTTCCGCTGGGTGCCTTGATGGTACAAATCTGTGGGTAGCATGGAGCCGTCACAGGGTGGGGCTGCCTCTTGTGGGCCCCAGGTGGCCCTGTCCCCTCCCCAGGTCCAGGCCAGGTGGACACTAAGCTGTGTGGTTCTAGGGAACCCATCTCACAGAGCTGGGGGTGCACAAGTGCAAGGCTGGGGCTGCCTGGTCCTGCCCCGGGGGAGGCTGGGGCCTCATGGCTCCCAGCTCCTGCAGCCGGGAGAGCTTCCACAAGCCACGTCTGGCCGGGTTCCACTCCTATGCCATAACTAACCAGCCACACCCCCATTTTTCTAAAGCTTTATTTTACAAAAGGCATAGAATAAGCCATATTGGTGACATTTTAAAAATTATGTGTTGTATACTGCAATCCTGGGGTAAGCGGAAGTCAGGTGCGGACTAGGTGGCTCGACCTGGGCAGTTAACCTGTGGAGGCCACTTCCTCCTCATCACTGCCATCAGGGACTGCGTCTGTCCCAAAGTAGCGGTCACCAAAGTTCCCTAGAGAAAGAAGCCAGCATGGCAGGGCCTCCTGAGGCCATCCCCTGCCCCCACGCTCTGCCGAAGGGGCCCAGGCAGCCTCACCGATGCCCGGGATGATTCGGAAAAGGTCATTGACTCGCTTGTCCACGGCCGTGGTGATGATTTTCACACGTGGGAATGCGTAAGCCACTGAATGCACGCCCATCTCTGCCATGAGCAGTGACAGCAGGAAGATCTTGTCCTCGGGTACATCGTGGTCCTGCCGATCACAAGGGGCAGGTGAATCCCAGTCCTCCGCGGACCGTCTGCAGCCCGCCTGGGGCCCACTCACCAGGAGCACGCGCACAGCCATCATGGCCGCGGCGCCCGTGGACACCGTGCAGTCCATGAGGATCACGTGGTCGTCGCTGATGTCCTTGGGCAGCCGGAGGTAGTGGAGCTGCAGGTAAGGCGGGTCAGGGCCACGTGTCGGGGAGGGGGGGGCCCCACGGCCCCTCCTGTAGGCTGCCTCTGACTCTGCCCCGGGCTCCCCATCCCCGCAGCCCCCAGGCCAGCCCCGTCCTGGCACCTCAGGCTCCCCGGTGAGCTGGTTGGTCTGGATGAGGATGGTGCCGATGCGCACGTCTTTGCACACGGCACGCAGCGCAGGCTCCATGGTCTCCCCGGCCCGCAGGATGGACACGCCCGTGATCTGGGAGCAGAGGGGCTGAGCGAGCCCACGCCCACCCCAGCCGCCTGGCCCCGCCCCCAGGCGCACGGGCAAGTACCTGCTTCCCGGAGTAGCACTTGCCGGCATAGTCCTGCCCCTGCGGGGTCTGCACCACGCAGTCCTGCACAGACCGTGGGGCACCGTGAGTGCAGAGACCCCCTCCCCAGCCCGGATCCGACGCTCCCACCCTGCATGCTGCGCACCTGGAAGGGCAGGAAGGAGAGTGCGTGCTCGATGAGCAGTCGCATCAGCCTCTTGGAGTAGAAGATGAATTCATCGCGGCTTGTCTCCTTGTCCCTGTGGGGCCAGCGGTTTAGCAGAGGGTGGGCCCCCGGGGGCACCCCACCTGCAGGTGGGCACTCACCTGATGATGGTGTGCATGCCCCGTACCTGCGGCGTGCTCTTGAGAACGCTCAGCGTCCGTGGCAGGGGGTGGCACTGGTGGGCTGAGGCCAGTGCAGCCCTGGGGACACAAGCCAATTGGGGACACTGAAGAAGGGGTGTCTTCTCCCACAGCCCCTCCCCCCACAGGACGGCACGCGTCACTGTGAGGGCACACCTGTGGGGGCACCGCTGGATGTGCAGGGTGGAACCTGGCTGCCTCCCTGCAGCTGCCCTGGGGGCAGATGTGCCCCCACCTCAACTACCCGGCAAAGGTAAAAGCCAGCGGCTGACTGTCGGGCAGGAAGCCAGAGGCTGGGCTGTGAGGCGTCCCCTTCCAGTTCAGCACCCTCCCGAGCTCAAGCAGAAAAGGGCAGGCACAGGGTGGGCTCACGCATGCAGACACATCTTAGTCCTGGAATGGGCCCTCATCCCCAGCCTCTCTGTGGGGGGACTAAGCTTTGGCTCAATCCCTGCCCCGGCCCATCCTCCAGGTAGTGTGTGGCCCGTCTCAGGAGTGGAGGGCAAAGCTGGCTCAGTGTCGCCTGACTGCCCTGCCCTGCTGCCCCAGGCCTGGAAAAGGAAGAGGGTAGGGCCATGAGGACGGGCAGGCGCAGGGGGCGGGGCAGGCACAAGAACAGGGGGCGGGGCAGGCGCAGGGGGCGGGGCAGGTGCAGGGCTGGGCGCGGCGCAGCAGGAGCAGCGCACACGGCGACACTGCAATCAGAGCACACTCCGCTCACATATCCCAACGCAGCTTCCTCTGCTCACCAGGTGAAGAGCGTGTTCGGGGAGGGAACAAGGCAGGAGACGGGGTTTACACAGAAGAGGAAGAGAACAGAGAGAAGCCCACTTAGTCCGGGGAGCAGGGCCAGTCCCGGCAGAAGTCAACAGGGCGGCCACGAGGCCTGAGGAAGAGGCCGGGCCTGCGCTCCCTGGGGCAGGAGCGCCAGCCAGCCGCGCCCAGCCCCGCAGCCCCTCCCTGCTGCCGCCAGCAGCACTTCCTGGGCTGCAAGCCGCGCGTAGGGCCTCTGGCCACCACTTCCTTGGCTGACCAGAGAATGGAAACTGTAGCTGGCCATATTCAGGCGTTTTTCTCAAGTTGAAACCCTGGAAACTTTTTTTCTGAGAACAAAGGCTTCAAGAGGAAACTGCCGTGACAAGCCCTGTGGGTCTTGGTGGGGGCCAAGCAGAGCCTCATGCGGGGACAGGAGGTGGGGGGTGGGGGTGGGGAGGGTGCACAGCTGGCAGACGGGCCCTGGAGGCATTTCCAACCACAGTGAACCCTTGGGGCAGCCAGGGTGAGCGTAGGGGCTCTCCACCAGGTGGGTCAGCCTCAAGCCTCCCAACTCCACAGAACGCCTGGGAAAGGGCAGGTCCCTCGTGGCTGGCCACGCGAGGCAGGTGCTCACTTGCCGGCCTGCCTGCCCTCGTGGTGGGGCTGCAGGAGGCAACCCCAGCCCAAGCAGAGCTTGCTGCCTGCAGCACCAACACTGCTCCTCCTGGCCTGAGTCACACTGGGCTGGAGGACAAAGGTGGGACAGGGCAGGACCAGGATGGGCAGGGACGGGGGGGCCAGGCCCTCACCACCCAGACAGGGTTGATGGGCCCCGTGAGATTGGTCGGAGTGGCTGTAACAGGCACCTGCTGTCTGCCAGTTGTGCCTGTGGTCACTGCTCTGGGAGCCTGGCAGTGCTGTCTCAGAACAGCTGTGCTCTGTGCAGTCAAATCCAGAGATAGTCCCGGGTGTTGGGGGAGGCTCCAGCAAAGTCTTTGTGACCTTGGGCATGCTACTTAAGCACTCTGTGCCTCAGTGTCCTGTCTGCCAGCAAGGAGAGGCACAAGCAGCGGTGGGACTGCACCACACCACCCCTGCTGTGTCTGGGGAAGGGCCGCCTGCCTGCCTGGGCCATGGCCCAGACCCGGAGCTCCACGTGGATGTTGGAAATGCCTCCGTCTGTGCAGACAGCTGCACAAGTCTTACCTGACGCTGAGTTCACGCTGTGGCAGCAACACAGGGAGACACAAGGGAACGGTGATGTGTCAGTGACCAGGGCAGGTAGCCAGGCCGGTCCCACCCAGGAATGGCTATGGTGCAGCCCCATGGGAACATGGCCAACCAGGGGAGGTGGTGAGCTTCTAATGGCCTCTAACCCTGGGCCAGGACCTGCAGTTCTGGGCTGGGGCAGAGCCAGGGCCCCTGGGCTCTGTTCTGTAGGCCTCAGGCCTCTAATAGCCTGTTATGGGGTGTGCCCAGAGCCCACCCAGGATCCAAGGCCCAGCGCAGAATGCCACAGGGCACATGGGAGCTCCGCTGGGGCTACCACTCCGAGGGTGACCCACTGGGAAAGAGAGGAGCTCTGGCTCCCCATGGGACTCAGCACTGAGACCCCCCAGTCCTGGCCACTCTCATCACCCTCAGAGGCTGGGAGAGACAGGAGCATGCCCTTCTGTGCAAGGCCAGGCTCAGGCCAGGTGCACCGTGGGGCTGGGCCCTTGGCTGGGCCTGAGCACTGTGCTGCCCCCATTCCCTCAGGGAGCCCAGGCCCCTGCCCAGCACACAGGCGGGGGCTGAGCTGGGTGACCAGGCTAACCAAGCAGGCACAGGACACTCGGGCTGGCACCTTGCAGGGCACTGTGAACACACGGGGGCTGGCTGAGCAGGCTGCTGTGGGCGGTGGCAGCAGAGAAGCAGGGACTGGGGCTGGGACGGGCTGCAGGGACGCGGAGCCCTTGCCGGGGCGGCCTACCTCCTCCAGCTGGCTGTGCACATGCTGCACGATAAGGTCGATGGCCACGGTGTTGCCGCTCCCTGGGGGGGACAGGGAGGAGGGTGACGGGGGCTGGGCCACCCGCCTGCCCCCCGCAGGCAGCCCGCAGGCTCACCTCTGGGCACCACGATGTCGGCCAGGCGCATGGTGGGCTGGATGTACTGGTCGAAGGCGGGCTTGACAAACTTGTTGTACTGTTTGATGACGCCCTCGATGTCCCGGCCCCGCTCGCTGATGTCCCGGCGCAGCCGCCGCACCAGGCGGATGTCGGAGTCCGTATCCACGAAGATCTTCATGTCCAGGAGCTAGATGGGGACGGCGAGCCCGTGGGTGGGGTTGTCACCAGCACGGCCAGTGTGGAGGCGCCAGGCCCAGCTCCTGCAGCAAGACCTCCTCGTCTGCGCACCAGGCCCTGGGCCGCCTGCCCAAGGGGCACCTTCTGGGCCTGGCTGGAGCAGGGGTGGGCGTGGCTGTGGGGTGTGTATGTGCACATGGGGACCGGGTGTTTGGGGGCAGAGTGCTGTCTCCTAGGCACAGGAGGAACGGGCCAGGTAGCATGTTCCCTTGGTGAAGCTCCCACAGACTCACTGGGAGATTTGGGGCTCGGTGAGTTCAGGGTCTGGCCTGATACTCAGCATATAGCAGGTGGCACCTGAAGTGGCCGTGTGGGGGACTGGGGACTGGGCACTGCTATGTGCAGAACAATGGGGTCCTCTGGGCCTGTGCCAGGGGCAGGACTTGGGCCTGGGGCCAGGCAGACCTGAGTCAAATTCAGTTCTGCCCTTGGAGGCCCATGTGACCTCAAACTCCCTCAGACTCACTGGCCTTGGGTCCTCACCCGTCGCTCAGGACTACAAGGAACAAGACCGACAAGGAAAGTAAGACCCCGTCTCTACTAAAAAATACAAAAAAAGAATTAGCTGGGCAACTAAAAAGAGAAAAATTAGCTGGGGATGGTGGTGTCTGTAGTCCCAGCTACTCGGGAGGCTGAGGCAGGAGGATTGTTGAGCCCAGGAGTTTGAGGTTGCAGTGATCGAGGCTGACGCCACGACACTCCAGACCGGACAACAGAGAGAGACCCTGTCTCAAAAAAAAAAAGAACAGGCCAGGTTTGAGCACAGCCTCGTCCGCAGGGGGATGTGGGAACCACCGCCCCGGCAGCCACACTCCACGCACGGCACCACGGGGCCCTCCCGGCGGTGAGCAGTGGCCGGCTCGGGCAGTTCAGAAAACAGAGGCCTCAGGGACAGCACAGGGGGCCGTGCACCTCTGGGACGGGGTAGAACAGGTGACTGCGCACCTAGGGGACATCGAGCTGGAGCCTTCCTGCAGCAGGTGCGCAGACGGCGAGTGGCAGGAGCAGCAGGGACAGCGAGGGGCGGGTGTTCCCAGGGGACCCTCACCTCCAGCAGCGTCTTGTCGGCAAAAGCCATGATGCCCTCAAAGATGATGACGTTCGCGCCGTAGAGCGTTTTCTGCAAGGGAACCGGGGAGTTGCCGGCGCCCAGCTCGTGCACCCACAGCCCTCCCAGGCCTGAACCCCGCCTACCCAGTCCTTCTTGCGGCTGTGCGTGGTGAAGTCGTAGATGGGCACCTTCACGCTCTTCCCCTGCTTCAGCTTCTTGAGGGTGGAAATGATGAGGTCGAAGTCGAAGGCATCCGGGTGGTCGAAATTGAAGTTGTTGTGGGCGGCCTGCTCCTGCTGCTGCTTGGTGAGCACCTGTTGGGGGAGGCCGCCGAGGGGCTGGGCGGGGTGGCCACGCAGGGGCCCGGAGCCTGCGTCTGTGGACACTCTGGGGGGCTGGGCGGGGTGGCCACGCAGGGGCCCGGAGCCTGCGTCTGTGGACACTCTGGGGGGCTGGGCGGGGTGGCCACGCAGGGGTCCGGAGCCTGCGTCTGTAGACACTCTGGGGGGCTGGGCAGGGTGGCCACACAGGGGCCTGGAGCCTGCATCTGTGGACACTCTGGGGGGGCTGGGCAGGGCCTCACCTTGTAGAAGGAGTCCATGGACAGCAAGACCACCCAGGGCACGTCCAGTGCCTCGATGATCATCCTGGCCACGGTGGTCTTCCCAGAGGCACTGCCGCCTCCCAGCCCTGCAGGGAGGAGCAGAGACGCCCTGTGAGCAGGAGCAGATGGGCTGCACGGCCAGGCCCAGAGACACCCGCCCGCTCGGGGAGAGGACAACTGAGCCCCTCCAGGAGGCCCAGTGTCCGAGCTGGGACACACCCTCCCCCACGCTCACCGATGGCAAAGGCCTCCTTGGACTGGGTGCCGTGCTCGTTGTACCAGGGTGGCCGCCCTGCCGTGTAGATGGTCCGCTTGCTGGTGCGCAGCAGGGGCGGCTCAGACTTGCACTGGCTGGTCGTGCGCTTCCGGGGCGAGCGCCCGGTGCCCACCCGGGGGAGGAGTCTGTCCAGGGATTCCGTGTTGCTGCTGCAGAGAAGGACGCACTTGGCCTAGGCCCGGGGCTGCCGGCCTCGCTGGTCCCTGGCCGTGGGGCGCACAGGAAACCTGCCTGCAGCCGGTCCGCAGAGCGGGGGGGCCTAGGCCCGCTGGGCAGCCAGACCCTCGCGGCTTGGCCTGGGCACAGGGCCTCGGACCATCACTGGGCAACAGCGAAGGACAGGGACAGGAGGAGATGCGCATCCCAGGGCCACGCTCCTCCCTCCGCGTGGGCTGGGCTGTGCCCCGTCCCCCCAGAGTGGGCACGTGAAAGACAGGCACGACCCCGCAGAGGACCCCGTCCCTCTCCCCAGCGCTGGACACTCTGAGCAGCCCAGTCACTGCTGCCCTGGAGGGCAGCCCACGGGCAGAGGCGAGGCCAGAGCAGGCTGTGCCTGCCCAGGTGAGGGCCCCCCCTGTGAAGAGGCTGAGTGGCTTGGGGAGAGGGAGGCTGCAGGGCTCAGCCAGGACCTGTGGCTGCCAGGGACAGCAGTGCTCAGGGCAGGGTGGCCCTGTGGCCCAGCCGCTCTGGCTGTCAGAGGGCAGGACAGGGGTCTGGGCTGAAAGACCTAAGGGGAACCCACTCACTTTTGCTGTGGTCCCTGCAGGGTCCCCAAGGTGGAACCTGCAGCACCCTGCACACACCTGTCTGGGCTGCCTGGGGAGAGGGAGGGGCTGGAAACCTAACCCGAGGAAAGCTCAGGCTTGTCAGCATCACACCCACACACGTCACTCATGTGCTGAGCTGACATTCTGGGCCCTGCGAATTTCTCAGCTGGTTCATATCCCTAAGTGGGTGGGGCCCTGGCCTCAAACCCCGGGAGGGGACAGCTTTTGGGAGGCCTGACGTGCAGTGGCCGGCACCAGCCCGATACGGCTCAGTGTCTTCTGAGCGGCCCGGATGCTGTGGGGACGGGACACAGGCACTCTGTCCCCTGCCTGAGAGACTGGCCAGCCACAGTGGCCCAGCATCGCGTTTCGGGCCTGTGCAGGGAGCTCCCAGGGGTCGGCGGGTTGGCCCTGCAGGTCACGGCCCACCCACGTGGCCACTGGACCAGGCAGGGCAGAGCCCCGGGTCTCACGTGCAGGTGGGTGTGCAGGACGTGCCTGCAAGAGCAGCGTGTCCACCACGGCTGGAAATGCCACACTGGGGGGGGACACTGCAGGGGGGGACAGGGAAAGGCATCCTTGGACCACGGTCAGGCGAGAAAATCGGACCACCAGGAGGTGCAGCTCTGTCCCACAGACACTGGCAAGCGGAGGCGTCTGCCCGCGTGCGTCTGGGCAGGGGAGACATCCGCACAGGCCGGGCGTGCTCAGAGTCTCCCTGGTGCCAACATTTGGAACAGGGACTTCTGCCTCATTTGAATGTTTTATAAGCACATGCCCCTTTGTCATCAAAAACCAAACCACAGTCTGTCTTTCAAGCTTGCTGTCCTATTGTCACTGCTGTAACCCCGAGGGGGCAGTGCCACACTTCCCCAGGCTGGTGCCTGGCTGGGGACACGGGCCAAGACAAGCATCTTCCTGCCTCCGGGGCAGCCCGACCACCTCCAGCTCTAGAACATTGGTGTCTCCAGCTGCGCAACCTTCCAGAACAGAGCAGTGCCCGGGGCCGGGAAGGTGGCGTCTGTGGCTCGTGTGGGGCCGTGGAAGGAACAGCAGCAGCTCCCCAGGGCCCACAGAACGACGTGGCGTGAGTCCAGCCCCAAGAGAACCAGCCGCCTCTACCTGGCAGGAAAACACGCCGCGCCTCTCCCTGGAGACAGAAGGCAGGTCTGCTGCTCTAGCTCGTCAGTGTGCGGGCGGCAGAGCACGGGGACAATTAGCCAGTCTGCTGCGCTCGGCCTCCCTCTGCTCCTCTGGCGCTGAGCGCTGGCGTCAGCAGCAGGGCTGGGCACAGACACGGGTGCCGGGATGGCCTGCACTGCGCTGGCAGCAGCTGGCCACGCACAACACGCGAGGGACTCGTCCGGCCGGGGCCTGCAGCCCACTCAGCCAAGAACAGACAGCCGGACGTCCCTGGGCCCCTGGGGGGAGGGCAGCTTGCTGCTCACGGGGCACACGGATCCCCAGGTAAACACACGGGCCTTCAGGCTGCCCCTCCCAGCGGGCAATGATCGGTGGCCACAGCGGGGGAGACTGGCCTGGGGGTCGCCTTGGCCCACAGCAGCAATGTGTTCTGAGCAGACAGGGCAGCTCCGGTGGCCCTGGAGGCCACGGTGGGCAGAGAACAAACCCGGGCCGTCCCCGTCCCTCTGTGCCTAACCCCACCGTCCACAGGGACTCGCCCTCTCTCTTCAGCCTCAGGGAGGAAACTCCAGCACAGAAACTGACTCACGAAGGGGCAAGGCCTCAAGGATGAAGGTCCCGGCAGCACCCAGTGGCCCCGCGCCCTGGGTCCCAGGGCGAGCGCTCACACAGCTGCGACAGACACTGTGCCTGCCCCCAGGTGCTCACCCACACCTGTCTTGGCAGGAGCCTTCGGGTCCTCACTCGTGACGGTTCCTCGTACTGCTGAAATGACCACCACGGATCCCTGCCACGGCTCATGCTCCTGGGGATGGTGCCCACACGGTGGGAACACCTGCCAGCAGGCCAGGGCCAGCTTTGCCTGAAATCCGCCTCACCACAGGCTTGCCAGGGCCGGACGGCCTCAGGCTGCGGCTGCACCAGGCCCAGCCCCGCTGCCTTCTCCGGAGCTTGTCTGCCTCTGGGAGCCCGGGACCAAGCCTCACGCCACTTTCCACAGGAGGCACCCCTCGAGAAAGGAAAGTAGCACAAAAGACTCCGTTTCCTGTCCACAGATGAACCAGGGTGCTTCTGGCCACAGTGACAAAAGTTAATTTCAACCCAAAGACTTATGAGCCACAACCGACACAAGACGCACCGTGACCAACGGCCCACGCTCTGCCCAGCTCCTGAGCGTGTCCGCAGCCTGTTTGCCTCCTGACACCCATGGACACGCAGCACAGGCCCAGAGCAGCAGGCTGCGGTGAAGGGGGCCTCCCCGCGCAGGGCCTCCTTCCTGTGACTCACCTGCCTTCTGCTCCAAGGGCCCAGCACCCCGAGATCCTGATGCCGGGATAAGCCAGGGGGACGCTCATAGCTGAGGACGCGGGTGGGCACTGGTCCCAGAGGTGGGAGCTCCTGGACAGCGGGAGAACCCCAGGTATGTGTCGTGGGGCTCTGGGATGGCAGTTATGGGGCATCACCACCTCTTAAACTCACAGTGGTCCCCGAGGCCAGCTCAGCTCGGGCCGCCTAAACTGCCCCTCCATGGGTGGGACCCCTCTTGGCTGGCACAGCAGGTGAGGAGCCCGGTGGGGTTGGACGCCGGGAGGCGGACGCTGCTGCTGTAGGGCCCTGTGACCCGCCGTACGAAGGGAACAGCACTCGCCGCTGTCCTCAGAGGCCAAGGCATAAGAGGATCACAGAGTCGGGGGCCTGTGCATGCCTGATATTAATAGCACTGGCTTTGCCTGGTGGGGCCTGGACAGCCCCAGGGCAGCCCTCAGCGGGAAGGGCCCTCCCGTGCGGGGGCTGGCACACCCACCGTGCTCCTGCTCCTGCGCCCTCCCAGAACTCCGTGGAAAAAGCTGCAGAGCCAAGCCCCACAGCCAAGACGGGGACATCTGAGGCGCCTCTTGGACAGGTGACCTGAATGTCAGTGCTGAGCTGGGCGCCCCACCCCTGGCCCCAAGGTGTCTCCTACAGGCATAAACAAATCTGAAACTCAACCCTCGGACAGCAGCCGAGAATAACTGCCCTACCTGCCCCGCCCCCAGCTCGCGGAGCTCAGCCCGCAGCAGATGAGGTCCGGGAGCCAGCCCCGCCTCAGCAAGGTGTCACAGCTGAAATCCCTGCGCTGTCCCCGGGGAAGGATGAAGCAATCGCCAAGGCAGTCTCTCTGCACGCTGCCTTCCAGCATGGAGACAGGGGCTGTCAGGGGCTCAGGGGAGAGGGAAGATTCCACACGGGGTTCACACACCTGAAAGGTGGGCCCTCTGGGGAGCTGCCATGGATGCCCGAGTGGCACCTGTCTGTGTGCACAGGAGCTTCACCTCCCGACCTGCTCCCAGGAGCTGGCTGTCCACGCCGCCGGCCTGGGGAGATCGGACAGGGCCAACCCACAGTCAGGGGTGCGGAGTTGGGGCTCCTGGGGGTTCACTAGCGTGGCTGTTTGAGCAGTAGAGTGGACTCAGGCTGCTCAGCCTGGCATGTTCGCTGGATGCCCCAGCGGGCCAGGACCCAGGCTGGGTAGGCGGCTACAGGTCTCCGGGAAGCCAGTGCTGTGCTGGCCCAGGAAAGGGAGGCAAGAGCCCAGGTATGCAGCTGCTAACTGAACTACCAGGTTCTGCCCTGGAACTGCCTGGCCCTGCCACAGGCCACCCTGCTGAGGACGATGTCCAGCATGCCCCTCCACGGAGCTGGCCTCTTGGCCATGCAGCCCATGGCAGGGAGGGGCCAGACCGTCTGGCCATTCCGAAGCAGGTAACTTCCAGACTGTCCTGCTGTTGGTCTCCCCAGAGCCAATATAACCCAACCTATACGCCCAGGACACCACCCCTGCCCCCGCCAGGTTCCCACTCACCAGGGGTGGGATGGGCCAGAGAACAGCCATTCCCAGACCACCGACAGGGTGCAAATGCTGCTCGCGGGCCGCCTGGCTACACACCTTTCTGCCTGAGGTTTCCTCCCACCGCAGGTGTCAGGGCTATTTGAGGCAGGTGGTGCTGGAGGCCACCCTCGTCACCTCAGACACCCCTCCTACCCCCTCACCTACCAGCCGTCCCACTCTGGGCTACGGGGCACCCTTCACCGCCCACCACGGAGCCGCTGCTTGCCTTGTTCTCCTCAAGGACAGCAGCAGGTGCACTGCGGGAGGGTCACTAGGACCAAAGCAGGTGCCGCATCAGTGATAAGGACCCCATGAGTGACGTCATCGTAAGGAAATAAGCAGAGACGTGTGCAGAGCTGCTCCTCACTGACTTGTCTACAATGCCAGTGAAATCAGAAACAACGTCTAACAGCAGGGACATGGTACACTTGAAACTGACCTTGAAGAAACAGCTGTGGTGTGGAACAGACGCCACGGGAAGGTTTTCCACCCTCCCTCGCTGTGGTTCAGTGTTGCTCTCCTGCCACTCGGGTTACCGTCGCCTGAGGACCCTCCCACCCAACGCCCATGGCACGGCACCTCCTGACCCCCAGCTGGGTTTAAGAGAAGTTTCGCTAGATGAATAAAACAAGGCCAGAGGGAGGAGGGAGCAGCTGGTCCACAGGCGCCCATTTCGGCCAGACCCCAGGGTTCCAACCTGGCTCAGGGACAGAGCTACTCGGGCAGCTTTCTTGGGGTGATGGAGGATTGGGAGGTCGGGGGACTTGCACTGGCCCATCCCACCACCCTGGAAACCTGTCCTCAGCAGGACTCTTCTTTCTGGCTGCTCTGGGCAGGTCACTGCCAGCCTCCCTCCACTCCCCACGTCTCGACCACAGCTCCGAGTCACTGCTGCCACCACCAAGGACTGGTTCCTGCACCAGCGGGGCCAGCTCTGAGGCAGGTGCGGAGACGGAGCCATGAGGGGCAGGGAGGCCATAAACAACGGACAAGGCAGGCAGACTGCACTGCGCAGCCCAAAGATGGGGAAGGAGAAACCGGAGCAGTGGTGGGGGAGCCTCGGGGAGTCTGCACAGACCTGGACACCAGGGCAGCACTGAAGGCGGCGGGGGGGACACATTTGAGGATCAGCAAGAAGAGCTACTGGGCTGGGGCAGAAGAAGCCCTGGACGGGACGGGCACCAGGAAAGGGGCAAGAAGTCCAGATGCAGCTCTGGACGAAGGGTGCTGTGGTTGCACTCGCTGCCGGCAGTCCCAGCTCCCCACTGTCCCCCAGTGACCACGCTGAGGAAGGACAACAGTCTCCACCTCCCGTGGCACTGTGCCAGGGCACCATCTGGGCACAAGGCAGGGCCCAGGCGGACGCTGCCACCGCCCATGTCATCAGGGTTTTTCTCCACAGCCCTCAGGGCTTATCTGCCCTCAGCCTCTCCTGCCTTGAGTTAAATCAAAGACCCACTTGGGAACCAGCAGGTGAACAGACTCCAGTCCTCTCGGCCCAGAGCCATGGCATGCTCCTGGCCACTGCCCACTGGGAGGGTGAGCCGAGAGGACACAGGAATCACTCCCGCAGGGCCTGGAAAGTCGTTCTGCCCCCGCAGCTCCAGTGGAGAGTTGCCATTTGCAGGGCCCCCTCCCCAAGCAGCAGCACCCAGACCGGCCCTGCAGTCCAGGCACACGGGTTCTGCCTCTGAGTGACAGCTGGCACCCAGGGAAGAGGTGCCCGAGCCGCCGCCTCCCCAGGGGACTCCGCTCAGACCCGGAGGGAGGAGGTGCGAGCGCTGCCACCGCGCGGCCACTGCCCCCTGACGGCCACGGCCGCAAGGGCACCAGGGAGCGTCTCCCCACCGGGCCCCGGGGACGGCCCTCCCCTGCACCCCGCAGCTTCCTCTCTTCGTGCTCTTGCGAAGCCCTGCAGAGCCTCAGGGTCCCCCCACGCGCAAGCAGCAGAGCCCCGGCCCGGCGGGGCAGGAGCCGGCCGAGCCGGGCCGAACCCCCCGCGTCGGCAGGCCCGGGCGTGGGGGTCCGCGCATGCTGCGGCTGGGACCCCCACGACAGCCGCCCGGGTTGTTCGACGCAGCCACGTGAGCGGAGGGGACTGACGCCGCCTTCCGCGCGAAGGCCCAGCGCCAACCCCCAGGGGCCGCGGCCCGCGCCCGCCCGCTTCCCGCTGCCGCGTGCACGGGAGGGAGCGCGCCCCCGCTCGCCGGCGCCGCGCCTACCGGTCCTCGCTCGCGGCCTCGCTCTCCTCGGCCGGCCGGGGGGACGGCGGGGCCGGCGGGGCGGCGTCCGCGGGGGCCGGGGGCGCAGCCATGGGGCTCTCGGGCCTCTCCGCGCCGCAGCCGGGCCGACAGGAGCCGCCGGGAGCCGCCGGGAGCGGGCCTCGACCCCGCGGACTACGAGCCCCACAAAGCCGCGCGCCGGGACGGGAGCCGCCGGGAGCGAGCCCCGACCCCATGGACTACAAGCTCCACGAGGCCTCGCGCCGGGGGGGAGAGGGGGGGGGGGGCTGACCCCGCGGACTACGAGCCCCACAAGGCCGTGCGCCGGGACGGGAGCCGCTTGGAGCCACCGGGAGCGGGGCTCGACCCCGCGGACTACGAGCTCCACGAGGGCGCGCGCCGGGAGGCGGGGCCCCGACCCCGCGGACTACGAGTCCCACAAGGCCGCGCGCCGGGACGGGAGCCGCCTGGAACCGCCGGGGCCTGACCCCGAGGACTACAAGCTCCACGAGGCCTCGCGCCGGGAGGGGGGGGCGGGGGGGGCCCTGACCCCGCGGACTACGAGCCCCACAAGGCCGCGCGCCGGGACGGGAGCCGCTTGGAGCCGCCGGGAGCGGGGCCTGACCCCGGGGACTGCGAGCCCCACGAGGCCGCGTCCCGGCCCCGCGCCCGAAGGACCCCCCGCGTTTTACCACAAACTCAGCCGCACAAACGCCCTGGAAAAAAAATCAATAAACATTTATTCGATACAGTCATTTTTTAATACATACAGTGATGGCCCGCCTCGCGCCACTCGGGCCAGGGCGGGGCGGGGACGAGGACCGGGGACAGAAGGTCACAGGGCAGGCGGCCCGAGCTCACCGTCAAAACATCTTGCAAATAAACACTTTGTAGATAGAATATATATGTATATATATGGTTACAAGTGATAGCTGGAGCCTCTCGAAATGCACTTATGTACTGAGAACTGGCAATAAAAACCCAAACCAAGAAACCCCAAGTATAGGACGCGTGGCCACCAGGCAGGCGGTGTGACCTCGTGGCCCTCCCAGCTCAGGCCCCAGGGAAGGCAGCCGGGGGCCCCAGCAGGGCGCGGGGACAGCCTGCCCCTCCCGTCAGGGCGCCCCCACGGCACACGGGAGGCCGCCTGAACTGCCTTTGCCGGACAAATAAAGTGCATCCTATTTTTGTGTGAAGTGTCAGCCCCTCGAGTCGGCCCTTCCGGGCACAATCCTGTTCTTTGGGGTGGGGAGTTGCGCTGAACCAGAGGTAGATCCGCAGAGAGGGCTCCAGACCCGGCTGCGGGCAGGGCCCATGCCCACCACACCCTGGGGTCTACCACACTGGTCCCCTCGTGGAGGCATCCAGGGTGCTCACCTGGCCACGCATGGGCCAGAGTAGGAGGGGGGCAGATCCTTCCGAGCCCCACTGGAGTTCCTACCCCCTTAGGAGGGTCCTGCAGACCAGCCTGCCAGCACCTGGGGAGGGGGCGGGGGGCGCTCAGACCCAACAGCCACATTTGGCAGCAGCCCCCACACCTACTTTACAAAGAAGGGGGTTAAAGTGCTAAACATCAAGTCATCCAGGGCCCTGTCCCACAGGACGACAACCTGTGGGCTTTCAGGGTGTCCTGGAAACTCATCCCCCAGCAAAAACCAGACCCCCTCCCCCTCTTCCCAAGGGCCAAGTACCTGAGAGGCTGGGGCGGGCAGCCACCCCACAGAGGTGTTGGGGTCCAACCTGCCCCACCATTGGTGACAAGGACAAAGTGCACCTAAGCTCCAGCCCAGGGCCTGCTCTCCCGCCACTCCTGAGGCTGCCCCTGCAGAGCTGCCTGGCCCCACCTCCCCCCCACCAGCCGCACACCCCAGGGAAGCTCCGGAACACAGGAGGGGAGCCCTCCTGCCCCAAACCCTACCCACTCTTTGACCTTTGCCACTGGACCACCCCCACCTGTCCAAGCCCCATCCTCTGACCAGGTCAAGGTGTGTGTGGGTGAGGGGGGGGGTCCAAGTCCCCACACCCCCTCCCTAGCACACCACGCTGGGGCTGCCTAGGGTCAGAGCCCTCTGGCCGAAGGAAAAAGCCAGAGACAGAGCACAGCGACCCCAGCCCCAAAGCTCCCCCGGAAGTCGTCTCCCTACTGCAGGGCGAGGAGAGCCGAGCCCAGCTGGAGCCCCTTGGTGAGCACTGGGGGGCAGGCGGGGTGCCCAGGCAGCAGCACAGGGCCCCACCCCAGGGGCACACACCCTGGCCCAGCCCCGCCCAGCCCCCAGCCCCGCCGTCGGCACCAGGAAACCCTTAGCACCAAAATGTCAGATTGTTGTGAGTTTTTGTATAAAAAACAGAATTTAAAAAAAGGTTGTTACTTGTCACAGCAACAAGACTGGCATCCACTACACCCAGGAGACACACGCACACGGGCAAATATCAAAATTCACATCATCCAGGATCGGCAAGGATGAGCCCCCAACCCACCCCCTGGAAAACGGCCTCCGTCCAAGCCCACCCCTCTGAGCACCCTCCTCCCTGCAAGGCCGCGGTTGGAAGGTGGGGGCCCAGAGGAAGCCAGAGGCTGGGCAACCACCTCCTCCAGGCCCCCCGGACCCCCTGCCCACCCAATGCCCGACCTGCAGACCCCCACCAACCTGGGGGCCCCACAAGGAGCAAAGACAGAGCCCTGGAGCGCCAACCAACTGTGACCCTGGCCAAGCCCCCTCCCCTGGCTGGCTCCTGCACCAAATGAAACACAACCAGAAACTAAGGAGCAGGTAGAAACAGGGGGAAAGGGGCTCCCACAAGAGTGTGGCCACTGGGCCAACCTGGACTGGCAGAAGGAAGGCTGCCTCCCCCCAGTGGCTACTCAGAGCCAGGCTGCTCCTACTCAGCTTCCTGCCCATGGGCCCCAGAACCCAGACTACTCTGCACCCGCCAGGCTGCCCATACCCAGGCCGCCCATGTCCGGAAGCTGAAGGTGGGAGACAGAGCACACTCAGGGGCCCCCGCACCCCCAGGGCTGGCAGCTCCTGCCACTCTGCAGGTGGGAGAAGCAGAATCCCTCCCTTGCCCCGAGACAGGCCAGAGGGGCTGGGCACAGCCAAGCAGGGTGACACGACAGAGGAGGGGTGGGGCGGGGACAGGCCTGGAGAGGTAGAAAACGGAAGCAGAGGAACCAGAGGTGGTGGGCCAGGGAGGCAGGCGCCTGGCAGGTCAGCATGGCAGTGGCTGGAAGGGGTCTGTCCTGGGAGGTAGCTGGGGTACCGGATTCCAGTGTTGGGTGGAGGTGAGGCCCAGAGGGTGGCTGCCAGGGATGTGCAAGTGCCCTCACCAGCCCAGGGCCAGGGGCCACCAGGACACCTGAGCCTTGGGGGAGCCCAGGTGGGATCCAGCAGGGCCCAAGGAAGCAGACACGGGGACCTGCAGCCCTGACATGTCCTCCCGGGGAGGGCCGACTGTCCGGCTATTGCACTTCTGCTCCGGCCCCGGGTCCCAACCCAGGTGTGCCCTGAGCAGTAAGGGCCACCTGCAGGGAGGGGAGAGTGGCTGGCCGTCCCGCTGGATGGATGAACGGGCAGGGGGAGGGACGGAGAACTGGAGGACAGCGGGTCCTGCAGCCAGCTACCCCCGGCCTGGGCAGAGTGGGGCATGGCGGCCGGGCAGAGGCTGGCCCCCACCCCCCAAGCTCACTTTTCAGGTGTTTTGCCAGCTCCCCCCTTCCGGCCAGCAGTGCCCCGGGCCCCCTTGTCCCTGCATCCCAGGGGCCAGTCGTCCCGGCGGGCGGGCAGCTTGGGCACTGGCTCCTCTGGGGGCCGCTCCTTGGGCTTGCGGCCCCGCTTCTTCCCGCCTGCCAGGTTTTTCTTCTTTTCCTTCTTGGGCACCACTGAGTCCTGGCTCCGGTGTTTGGGAGGCGGGTCTGCTGAGGTACGGAACCAGTTCTGGGGAGAGAAAAGCGGCAATGAAGACCTGGGGACAGGAAGATACTGAGCACCTGAGCCAGGTGTGACCCCAGAGTCCATACCCTGGCCCCAAAGCTGCAGACCCAGCAGCCTCCGGAGCCATCAGGCAACTGCGACAAGGTGACTGAGGGGCTGGCACCTACCAAAGCGGGGGCTCCTGTCAGGGTGCCCGGTGGGGTGTGGCCAAGCCTCTCAGCTCCCCTGGACAGCAAGATGCCACTTTGAGGAGAGACCACTGGATCTCCCAACATCAGTCATTGGCTCAAACACACACCACGCAGGCCACAGAGCTCTCCACCACCCCGCCCCCCGCCCAGGGCCCTTGCTGGGGCAGTCCCTGACCGCCAGGCCAGCAATGGCTCCCACCTCCGCATGGGTCTTGAGGATGTGGTATTTGACGCCACTCTCGGAGCTGAACTCCTTGGGACATAGCAGGCAGCGGTACTTCCCCACCAGGTGGTCCCCCTGCAACACACCGGGCCGTCCAGTCCCCAAAGGTTAGATCCGCCCAACCCTGGGAGGCCCCACAGCACCCAGGTCCGTGGCTAAAGGGGCAGGGGCAGGGGCAGGGGCAAGGAGGCCGGCGCCAAGTCGCCCTGCGGCAGCAGGTGGGAAGAGAGCGTTTGAAGGGCTGTGGACTTTGCCAAGGGTCCCCTACCCCAAGCCAGTGCGCCCTCTGCCCTGGTTGGGGTGACCACCCACACACACACCGACAAGGGCCCTGAGGGCAGGACTCGGGACCAGCTGACTTGGGGCTGCGGGACGAGGAGGTGTCCTAGGCTGGCCACCAACCACTGGCGGGTCTCTGGGCTGCAGAAGAGGCAGCTCTATGGGACACGGGGTGGGGTCTCGTGCCCATGTGGAGACCCTTGGCAGGGTTAGCTGGGAGCACCGAGGACCCCGCCCGGTGGGGAGGGCCCAGGGCTGACCTTGCTGCAGCTGGCGAGGTGGGCCTTGAGTCCAGACACGCTGGAGTAGATGGCTTCGCAGCACTGCGGGGGGAGGCAGCGTGGGTGGGGGCCCGCGGGTGGGTGCCCCACACAGAGACGGACCCCTGTTCTAGCCCGGGGGAGCTCGGAGGCCTCTCTGGGGCAGTGGGGGGGGGCCTGACCCCCAAAGTCCTGGGAGTGGGCACGCTGGGCGTGTAGGGCCTGAGGTCAAGGTCCCCTCTGCCGATGAGGGTCCCTTTGAGGACCCCGCAAGGCCCAGGGCCAGAAGTGGCTGGTCACCTCCCAACAGGTCCCTATCTCAGCCCCTGCTCCTGCCCAGGGGCCATCGTGCGCTCTCTGTCCCTGAGCCGTGTCCCCAGCCCCCCTGTGCCCCAGCTCACGTCGTTGGGGCAGTTGACATGGCCCTTCTCCTTCACCTCGCTCTTCCACGCCTCCAGCAGCTGGGGGTTCAGCGTGGGGAGGCCCGGCCGCGTGTAGTTGAGCTGTGGAGTCAGGCGCAGCACCGGGGTGAGCCCGAGGCCCAGGGGACACCCCAGCGGCAGCTGGCCTGGGTCACAGCCGACTCTGGGACCAGGCACGTCCCGCCCAGACACCGGGGGCCGTGGTCTCGGAAGAGCAGACGGCACGACCGCGGCCACTGCCCTGGGCACTCACCCTTGCGGTCTCGGGCACGAGGTCGTCCTTCATGCGCCGCTTGGTCCAGTCCCGGGCCAGCTCGTCCTCTGCGATCTCCTGCAGGTGGAACACGGCCACCTGGGCTGACGTGCGGCGGATGCGGCCACTGGGGGTCCGCTCCACGCCCAGCAGATCCTCCGCCTCGGGGGGCTTGTGTGGGGGCTCCTCGGGGGGCTGTAGGGCGGGAAAGCACAGAAGCCAGAGTGAGCCACGGGCAGACGGTGGGGCGCAGGGTCAGTGTGGCCTGCAGGCTGGGCCCCCACAGGCACGCGGACCCGGGAGGCGCACAAGTAGGACACGGGTGACACGCAGCCTGCGGGAACAGAGGCACCAGGGTTCCAGGCTCCCACCCTCCACCCACGGGGACATGTCTCCTGCAGGGAGGGACGGAGAACACATGTATTAGGCAGCACACGCACACACACGCTCAGGACCCAAGGGACATGGGAACACACATGTGGCACACAGGAAAGAACAAAGTTACAGCACGGGGCCACGTGCGAGCCCCAAGAACGCGGATGACCGCAGGCCGCTCACCGGGGCCGTGTGCTCTGAGCGCATGTGGTAGTCGTGGCCGGCCTTGGAGCGGTAGGTCTTGCCGCAGTGGGCGCAGGGGAAGGAGGGGCTGTCCACCTCGCAGGGCGGCTTTCCGCAGCGCCGCTGGTGGTACTGGTAGCCCATGAGGCTGGAGAAGGCGGCCCCGCAGCCCTGCAGGTCCCGGGGCCAGAGGTCGGGTCAGTGGCCGGCCAGGCGCCAGCCCCCTGCTCCGCCGCCCGCCCCTCCACTGACCTCCTGGGGGCAGCGCAGCCGGCCCATCTGCTTCAGCACCTTGCGCAGCCGCTCTCGCTCCTGCTCACCCCCCTCGGAGGCCTCGGCGTCGGAGGGCTAGGGACAGGGGCGGGGCGGGGCGAGCCTCAGCACCCTCCCCCACAGGCCCGGCCCTGCCCTGCGGGGGGGGGGGGCACCGTCGCCCAAGGGTAGGCGTGGGAGGGGGCTGCGGGGGAGCGGGCGAGGGGGCGGAGGTCGGCGTACCTTGGCGCTGTGCTCGGCCATGGTGTGGTAGTTGAGGCCGGCTTTCGACTTGAACTGCTTCCGGCAGTGCTGGCACTTCAGTGCGTCCTGCAGCTGCAGACGCGGCCTGGCCCGTGAGAAGCTGGGCCTGGGGACCTGGGGGTCCCCGCCCCGTCCCTCCGGAGGCAGCCTTACCTTCTGACACACCTCCATGTGCTTCTTGAGTCCCACGAGGGTCTTCCGGGTGACCACGCTGCAGGTGGGGCACACAGCCTCCCCTCGCTCATGGATGGCCCGCTGCCACTGTTCCTCAGGGCCACCTGTGGGCAGGGCCGGGCCTCAGGGGCTGGGGGGCTCCCGGCGCCCCGCAAGCCAGGCGCAGAGTCCAGGGTCCACACTCATACCCCGTCCCTCCACCATGGGCCAGGCAGCCCCTACCTGGGGCTGGGTGGGCCGCGGGGGCCGGTGGCTCCTTGCTGACAGCGACGGGGGCTGGAACTTTCTTCCGTGTGTCCTCAGGGCCGAGCCCCTCCTGCTTCTTGGAGCGGTGGACTCGGGCCTTGTCCTCGGCTTTGACCAGGCCTGTGCACACACGGCAGGGCGTGGTCTGAGGACGCCGGCACACGTGTGGACACACCCCAACCCTGGAGATGCCCACGGGTCTCACCTTTGAGCCCAAAAGTCCCTGAAATGGATGGCTGCTCCCCTGTGAACTTCTTGGGTGTTTTCTGTTTCCTTCCTGACTCGGGGAGAAAAAGAGGGGCCGAGATTCTGGTCAAATAACCATCAGGAGGCTGGGGTCTGGCCCGGCCGCTGCCCCCAGGGCCCTCTTACTGTGCCTTGTGCGCTCCGGGTCCTCCTCCGGCAGGGACACGGGGCCTGCCGCCCGCAGTGCCTCCTTGGCACCCGAGGGCCGACTGCCCAGCAACGAGGAGCCACCGCCGGGGTCTGCGCTCAGCTGGAAGGCCGAGCTCTGGGCCATGGCGGACGGGCCACACTCCCCGTTCTCTGGCCTTGCCAGCTTGGGTGGGATGGGGCAGGTGTCCAGGTTGTCCGCAGCCCTGCAGGGCGCAGGTGAGGTGAGGGCCTGACTCCGGGCCCCGTCACCCGAGCCACGGCCGAGGAGCAGCCCGACCTGGACCGAGTGCCCGTACCTTTTCTTACCGCCGTTCCTCCCTGTGCTTCGAGGAGCTCTGTTTTCAGACTTGGTCAGCAGCACCATTTTGCAAGGTGGTGTGTGCCTGCTGATGGCGATGGGTCTGCTGACCGTCACTGGCTTGGTGACCACAATGGGCCTGCTGACCGTCACTGGCTTGGTGACCGGCACGGGTTTCGTAACTGTCACAAGTTTTGTGACCGGAATGGATTTGGTGACTGGCACAGACTTGGTGACCGGCACGGGTTTGGTGACCGGCACAGACTTGGTGACTGGTATGGACTTGGTGACTGGTATGGGCTTGGTGACTGGCACGGGCCTAGTGACTGGCATGGCCTTGGTGACCGGGATGGGCCTGCTGACCGTGACGGGCTTGGTGACTGGCACAGGCCTGCTGGCTGTGACAGGCTTGCTGATGCCGATGGGTTTGCTGACACCCACGGGTTTGCCGATGGTGACGGGCTTGCTCACGCCAATGGGCTTGCTGACCCCAACAGGCCGGCTGATGGTGACTGGCCGGCTGACTGGCCCAGGCTTGGGGGCAGGCAGGGGTCGGTCCATGTGGTTCCAGATCCGGTGCTTCTCCAGCTGGGTCTTGGAGGTGAACGCGGCCTCACAGAAAGGGCAGGGGAAGGCCAGCCTACCTGAGATGGCACCCTGGGCAGGGAGGGCAGGTGTGGGCCGGGGCCCCGAGGGCCTCTGCCCAGACACACCCCCTGGCCTCTTGCTCCCCAAGCCCCTGTCCCTTACCCCTTGGCACCGCTGGTAATGGTACTTGAGCCCGTAGATGCTGGGGAACTCCAGCCAGCACCCCGAGTTTGGACACTTCACTCTCGAGTGTGCCTTGAATTCATCTTTCCACTGGTTCATCAGGGAGAGCTGGGTGTGAGGAAAGGCCAAGCTGCTGACCTGAGGGCTCAGCCCACCCACGCCCCAGCCTCCAAGCCCTCCCTGGGCCTGCAGGGCACACACCCCACCTGAGCCGCTCAACCTTGGGAATGCAGCCAGAACGCAAGCCACCGACACAGTGGCCACGCACCAGACCTGTTCTACGAGCCCCACCGACATGATCCGCTAGGACCTCACGGCACGTCAGCCACGTGAAGGCTGCCAGGCCAGTGCCCACACCCTGAGGCATGGAGTTGGTGTCTTATGTGCAGAGGGCAAATGAGGGCAGGGCAGTGGCCTGGATAGGAGACCTCAGCATGCCTCCCCCGGCCCTCAGGGAGCTCACAGGAATGTCTCGGAGAGCCTGATTCTCAGCTTTTGGACGCCCCTTTTTCTTTCCTTCCATCTTGTCACTGGCTGGGCTTCCTGGGTCAAAGCAGAGCGGGGCTTGGCCAGGCACCGTCTGTCCACTGCGGACCACTGGCATCCCTGCAGCACACGACACACCCAGGCTCGGAGGCTGTGCCTGCCACCGGGGTGCTGCTAGGGTCCAGAGTGAGCCTCGTTTTCGCAACACCAAGGTGCAGCGGGGAGAGCATGGCCAGCCTAGGACAGGAGCCCTAGGCCCTGGGCTATGTCTAAGACAGTCCCCACCCCAGGAAGGCCATCAGGAACTCAAGTGCCTAGCTGGGTGTCCGGGGACTGGATGCCCAGGAAGGTGGCCCACTCCTATCGCTTGCTGCCCACAATCGCCTAGAACTTGTTTTGGCCCTGACTCCTCTCACCCAGCTTCGGTGGGTCATGCAGCATGGGAAGGCGCACTTCCTTCCGGCCACCATCCTTCCCGGGTCCACTCCTGTTGGACCCCTGGAGCCGACGGCCACCTCCAATGCAGAAGGGATCCGTCATCTCTTCAGAGCACGTGGACAGACCTGTGAGGCCCAACAGACCTGACTCAGGACATGTCGTGGAGCCGCCCTGGAGCCCGCCCCCCGGACAGGCCCTCTCTCTGGCCAGGGAAGGGGAGCTGCCCTCCTGCGCTTTTGGCCGCACAGAAGGAAAGGGATCGGGGCTTGCAATTCAGGGAAGGAGCTGCCCAGCCAAGGTCCCCCAGATAACCCAAGAAGCATGGTAAGTTTGGAAGCACTTAATCGGGTCCTGAGACCCTCGGCAGCTTCGGCAGACCCCTCCGTCCCAGACGTACGGTCCAAAGTCTGCCGAGGATTACGCACCCGATTCCCCGTGCTGGGTGGGGGGGTGTCCCCAGGAGAGGTGACTTGTGCAGGAGGAAGGAGGCTGACAACATCTCTCTGGGGGCCAATTATGAAGCCAGTGACGGCTGCTGGCTCCCAGGCTGCCCCAGCACTGGGGGACACCTTCTCCCACACGACCCTCACCTCTTCCCACCCAGACCTGACGCAATGCCAGCCTACCTGGGTGGGCATCCCTGGATTCTTCTCCCCCGACACAGAGGGGAAACAGCCAGGGTGGACCCCAGCACACCCAGTTCTGGTCCCTGTGCCAGCTGAACCTTCCCACCTGCCCTGGTCTCCAGCAGGGACCCCTCTACCTACCTACCTCTTGCCCAGCCCTTGGCCACCCCCAGCTGGCTGACCTCCCCCGACCTCCACGCTTAGGAGCCTCTCCATCCCCTGCCTGCAGACCCACCGGCACAAGCCAGCCGCGGTGAGCACAGGCACTGAAGGCCCAGCTCCAGAGTCCGCCAGGCCGCTGGCCAGAGAGAGCACCCTGCTGCCCCAGGCTGGGCCTCTGTGGCCTGCTCTGCTGGAGATGACACCCCCTGAGAACTGGGGAGCAGAGGGACTCCGAGCTTAGCCCTGCGGGACCCTCCCACAGCAGCACCCCAAGCCACAGGAGGGGGTGGTCCCAGGAAGCAGTGTAAAGGTCACGTGAGCAGATGACCCCTTCCTGGTAGTTTCCAATTAACTTAGATCAGAGGAGAAGGGGCTGCTGTGTCCAGGAGGGCCAGAGGGCCAAGGTCGGAGGTCAGGACAGTCACTGCCCACTGCCAAGGGGGATGCCAGGTCCTGGGCTTGGGGGGAGGAAGAGTCCTAGGACACAAAGTTCTCTGGAAGTCCTCACTTGACAAGTTCGAAAGGAGACTCTGACGGCCCCAGTGGCCTGCGGCGCCGGTGCCCGCCGAGCGCCCCTCTCCACGCCCTGAAGCCTGGGCGCAGAATTCAGAGCAGGGGTCTGAGGCCGGGGCTGGCCTGGGAGGCAGAGACCCTCCTTCCAACCCCGCCTGTGACTCGCGCACGAGGACGAGAAGGGGCGTCCCCCTCCCGGGGACCCGGAGGGTCACAAACCCTCGGGGGAGGAGCCCGCGCTGACCGCGGGAGAGACCGGCGGCGAGGCCGCCGCGAAGGCCGCTCCGCCGGGGACCCGGGCCCAGGCCCGGCGCGCGGACGAGGCGGCCGGGACGCGCCCCGAGGCCGGCCGCGCCACCCACCTGTCACCTGCGGCCGGTGCAGGCGCGGGCCACGGCCTGGCCCCGGAAGGGCCGCCGGCGGGGGGGCGAAGCAGTGAACCAAAATGGCGACTTTTTCTGGAGAAGGAGGAGGCGGGAAGACGGCGTCGGCGCGGGGCGCGGCGCGGGGTCCGGGCGGCGGGGCGCGGGGGGGCGCGGGCGGGCCCTCGGCCTGCGCGCGGGGCCGGGGCGTGCGCGGCCGCGCGGGGCTGCGGCGCGGCCGGGCGGGGCGCGGCCGGGCGCTTACCTGCGGCGCGCAGCGGAGCTGCGGCCGGGCCGGGGCCGGGCCGAGGCCGGGGCGCGGGATTGGGGCGCGGGGTCCGGGCAGCGCAGGCTGCGCGCCGCGCTGCGCACATGCGCGCTCCCGCCCCTCCCACCTTTGACAGTTTTACTGTGGGGGGAGGGGGGCGAACTCTCGCGGTATTCCTGCCGCCGCTCCGCGACGGGGAGGGGTGGGTCTGGGGGAGGGGGCCCGTCGGGCGGGCCTGCTCTGCCGGGTTCCCCATCCGTCGCCTCTGTCCAGCCGGCCTCTCTCCAGTCCGCAGCGGCCAGTTATGCTGCCCGTAGGGCGGGAGGCGTTTTGTGGACAGCGGGGTAAACTGAGGCACGATAGGGGCTCTGGGCACAACCCCAAGTCAGACGCGCACGGAGTGAGGTGACCCGATGCCTCCGCGTCCTGGCCCCGGGCAGGTGCGGCAAGGGAGGCCACCGTGCTCCGGGACCCTGGCCTGGCCCTGGGGCCCGTGGGCCGGCGGGGCAGGATTGCTGTGCCCGCTGTCAGAGGATCACCTGGCTCCTGGCAGTGCTGGGGCAGTTCGAGGCCGTGCAGCTTTGTTGGGGGCGCTGACCCCTGGATCGACCTCTCCCAGCTTTGGAGGCCGTGACCCTAACCCAGCAGCCAACGTCTCGCTCCTCTCTGCCCCGAGCCCCGCGTGCCGCATAGATCTGGGCTGCACGGTTTGGGGCTGATGGGGCACTGGCCCCACAGGCCTTGGAGATGGATGAGCAGAGAAAGGTGTGCTTCTCCCCAAGGGGCGCTAGGGAGGAGGTAGAGCATGTGTTCTCTGGGAGACCCCCCAGGAAGGTGGCAAGGGACCCACGAGAGCCATCTCCCAAAGAGAGCCGCCATCTCCCTGGAGGAACTCAGGCCTCGGGAGGGAAGAGAGAGGGAAATTTGGGTTTTCATCTTGTGCCCACAATACTATCACATTTTTTATCATGTATATATATATTACTTTTAAAATTAAAACTGACTTTAAGTCTCTAAGGCCCCTTTTTACATTCCACAAACACTTCGGACTCTTCGACGTGGGTGTGGGTTGGACATTGTGAGTTGGGAAATGGAATTACAAGGTGCGCCTCCTTCCCTAGGGCCCTTCCTGCCCAGCTGTCCCCTGCCCTGTCCCCTCTGGAGCAAACTGTACTGCACTGCATGGGAGCAGGGCAGGTTTTTGCCTTCTCTCAAAGAGACCCCTGGGACATGCTTTGCTCAAAGATGGCACAGAGCACTCGCATGGAAACAGGCCATCGGTCACTTCCTCGGAAATCTAAGCCAGAGAGAAGCTGGTGGGAGCCAGCCTGTGGGCCCGTGCAGGAAGAGGGGAGTTCCTCGAGGCCAGCGCCACCATGTCCTTCACTCGTTGACCATCCCCACCCCGGGACAGGACCAGCAGGATTTGGGGGTGGGGGGAGTCAGTGTGTATATCCTGAGGCGGGTCCAAGGTTGTCAGCTCTCCCCGTGCAAGTCTGGGTGTCCACATGTGGGACATGTCAGTGTCTGTGGGTAGGTGTGTGCTCAGCAGCACCCATGTTTGGACATCACGGTGCAGGGCATGTTGTCTGCGTGTTCTGTGCTTGGTGGGATTTATGCCTGTCTGTGTGTCAGTATCCAGGTGACTGGACATCAGGGTGCATGGGGGCTGCGTGTCTGGATCTTTGCATACCTGTGTCCAGGCTGTGGCATGACTGAGTGTCAGGGTGTCGGCGGTTTGTTTGTGTGTAAATACCGGTATGTCAGGGTGTGATTGTTTTCTGTGTGTATCTAGATGCCAGGGTGTTGTGTGATACAGTGTGTTTCTACATGTTAGGAAGTCATTGTGTGTCTGTGTGTTAGTATTTGTGTTTGTGTAGTTACATCTGTTTTGGGGGGTTTTGCTATATATCTTTGCGTCTGCATGTCAGGGTGTCATTGTGTCTGTCTCTCCAACAGCACCTGTGTATGCGTATTGGGGTTTGTTGATGTCACTGTCATTGTGTCTCTGTGCATTTGTGTCTACGTGTGGTTTTTGCCTCCGTGTTCTTATCTGTGTGTCTGACTGCTGTGTGTGTGTGTGTCACAGTGTGTGCTGCAGTCTGTGTGTTTCTTATGTCCGGCATCGCTGAGTGGTGAGCTCCCAGCAGATGTCCGTATCAAATCCCTGAACCTGTGAATGGGACCTCATTTGGAAAAAAGGTTTTTGGAGATGGGATTAAGGATCTCGAAAAGAGGAGATCATCCTGTCTTACCCAGGTGGGGCTGCATCCAGGTCCCCTCATTAAGAGGGAGGCAGAGGGACATTTGAGAGGGACAGAACAGGAAGCAGCGGTTGACAGAGACAGAGATTGGAGCAACCTTGAGCCCGGGAGTCCCCAGGCAGCCTGCAGACACTGGAAGAGGCAAGGAAGGATCCTCCCCTCGAGCCCCCAGGGACACACTGCCCTGCTAGATTTTGGACTTCTGGCCTCCAGAACAGTGAGAGAATAAACTTCTGTTATTTCCAGCGACCCAGCATGTGGCCCTTTGTTCAGCACCCCAGGAAACTCACACGACAGGTGTCTGGTGTTGTGCCCAGCGCTGGGTGCCGCCCTGTGGCTCCCGGTCCCCCGTTTCCAGCCTCTGCCTCTCGTCCCAGGTGACGTCCTGGGGTTAGCAGGACGCTCCCTCCGGGATGCGGCGCCACTGCCCCCTGGTGGCCGCGGGTGCAGGACACCCCCTCCTCCCAGAGCCAGCACCTTGGGCACTTGAGAACTGGGTTTATTTCTGATTTTTTGTCAGAGTATAAAAAAGTGAGCGCAATACAAGGAAGACGAGACAGGATCACGAAGGGCGGGGCAAGACGGAGGAGGGAGAAAAGGGGCAGAGCCAGGGAGGGCCCTCTGGAAGAAGGCTGATGGCACAGGTGGGCAGGGTGCTTGGGCAGCTGGAAGGGCCAGGGTGCTCCCTGCAGGGGGCTCACGGGTGGGAGGGCCAGGTCAGGCCAGGTGTCCAAATTCCACTCGGGACCTCGAGTCCCGAGGCCAGCTCAAAGCACACAGAGGGGACTGGGAGCTCAGCCTCATCTGTCCCTGAGATTTTCAGAGTCCCCAAGGGGAGTCGGAGAGGGCAGAGGAGCAAGAGGGAGCACTGGCCGCCCCACTGTCCTTCTGCCAGGCAGCACCAGCCCCAAACCACCCAGGGAGGGGTTGATCAGGCATCTGTTGGGTGGACATGGGGGAGCAGCCCTCAGGACAGCCTCTCCTGGGATTCCAGGTCTTCCTGGGAAAGCCACCATGGGAATGCCCATGCACAACTGTGCCTTGAAGGTGGGAGTAGGGAAGAGGTGCAAAAGCAAGATTTTCCCAAACCTAGGGTCGGGAGCACTGCTGAGCCTGGTGGACGCTGGGCATGGAGCCACCTGGACAGGGCTACAGTCCTCATTGTGCCACATTTGTCCCTGGAGCTTGGGCCATCAGACCTCTCTCGGCCTCAGTTCTCATGACTAGACGGGGCTGTGGTGAGGGTTCATAAATAATGAGTGAGTGGAAGTGCTTGGCGTAGTGCCTGGCTGGGCGGGAGTTGATGACCATTATTCTTGAGGGGGTTGGGCCTGCTGGGCCCTGGCAGAGGAAGGGAAGGGCACAAGCAAAGGGAGCCACGGCAGTTTATCCCACCTGTGCCAGCTGGCAGTGCCAAGGGAGGGCTCAGAGCTGACTGGATGAGGGGTGGGCGGATGAGAGAGTGGCTCAGCAGGTGGCAGGGGACAGATGTTGTGGGGCCGGGGATGTAAATAAACAGAGCCCCTGGGAGTCCAGGGCACGTCCACACCAGCTCTGGCTCCAAGCGGCTGCCCTGCATGCTGCCAGTGCACTGGGGGCAGGCTTGGGCTCAGGTCCCAGGAGGAGCGGCCACATTCAAGCAGCCCCCTGCCCACCCAGCCCCAGGGCACAGCCTGGAATGCCCAACCAGAGGTGCTTGGAGGTGGTGATCCTGGTCTCGCCTATCCATTGAGCCAGGCTTGGCCACCAGGGCATCCGGCAGGGTCCACGAGGGGCTGCACAGCCAGCTCTGCCTCATCCTTGGCTGTGGGCTCTGGTCACAGTGCTGGGGTCTGGGGTTCAAGCCTGGACAGCAGCTAGGACATGTTTCCGAAGGAAGCTGTAGGTGGGTAAGGGTGGGAAGATTGGGGTCCCTGGCACGGCCTGCAGCACAGCCCTTATGGGGTCCCCAGGCACTCTCCTGAGGTCACCCCACCCACCCTGCAGCCAGAGGGGCCTCTCAGTCCAGCCTCCAGGCTGCTATGGCACGCTGCCTGGCCCCTCACACTGACCTTGGCTGAGCAGCTGCAGGCTCCGCCCCTCCTCGCGCACCTGCAAGCGGAGCACCTGCTGCAACACCTCCTGCCTCTGGGCCTCCTGTGCCAGCCCCATCCTCTGCAGCTTCTCCGCATTCAGCCGCAGCAGCACCCGGCCTGGAGAGAGGGAAGAGGGGCTGAGCCAAGGCCACAGAGTCATCAAGAGCCAAGGCAGAGACCAAAAGAGAAAGGGGTGAGGAGAGGGCAACAGAGAGATTCAGACAGAAAGAGAATCCGGGACAGAGACTTGAGGGAGAGAGGCAGAGGGAGGAATGGAGGGAAAAGACAGAGACTGCGCAGGGAAAAGGCAGACGAAGACATAACAGAGACTGGGAGAGAGGAGGAAATAGACAAGAGATGGAAACAATAGCAAGAGAAACAAAGGCGGCTGAGGGTGGGGGAGGGGCTCTCCTAGGCATCCTGGCCCCTCCCCCGCCCGTCCTGCCGTACCGGTGATGGCGTGCTGGGAGAAGGCCTCCACGTAGACGAGGTAGTTGTGTGGACAGTGCTTCTTGAGCCACTTGCAGACATCCTGCTGACTCCACAGGACCACAGGCCGCGTCAGGCCACCCAGCGAGGGGCTTGTGTGGTACAGGCCGTAGTGGTCAGAGTACAGCCGGCCCTGTAGGAGAGGAAGGTGGCAGGTAGAGTGACAGTGGTGGGCAGGGCAGGCAGGGACTGAGGTGGGGAGAGAGGTAGGTACCTGGGCAGTCTCCGTGCCCGGCTGCTGCAGGAGCTTGATTGGCCTGCTGCCAGCTGCTCTCTGGCTGCGGGAGTCATGCCACGTGAGGCTGGTGACCTGCGTCCGAGGCAGGTGGCAGGGGATGCTCTCAGCTGACACCGTGTGCTCTAGGAGGGTCCGGCAGAAGCTGAAGTGGGCAGTGGCTGTGTGCAGGGGTGACTGGTCAGAGCAGTCAAGCGCAGGGCCAGAGGCTCCTCCCGCTGAGAGCCAGCCCCCTGCCCAGCCCATCTCCCCTCCACCACTGAGGGGAGTGGAGTCACTGCCCCCGGGAGGGGTTCCCAAGCCCCCAAAGGCAGAGGGAAATGTGCAGACGCTGTCTTGAGGACCCCACCCAGCCCGCAGATGAAGAACTGGGAACACCTTTCCCTATACAAGCCTACAGCCAGGCAAGGGGGGCTATCCTGGGACCACCCTGACCTTACCCTGGTGTTTGAGTCTTGGCCCCTGCCACGTTATGCTCACCAACTATGACTCATTGACAAAAAGGCTGAACTCTGGGCAAGCTGACAAGATAAGCGGAATTCATTCCCCAAACACATGCTGGCCCTACTGTGCCACCTCCCACAGGGCCTGCGGGCTCAGGACAGTGCCGTGTGGACGGTGGGTGCCCACTGGGCCCGGGCTGTTTAGCACAGGTATGTAAGGATGCAGCCATGTGCTCAGGGACCCACGGCCATGCCCCGGGGTCCCTCTTCCACTTGAACTTCACTGTACTCATCACATTTTAGTTTTATCTTCCTTTCTGGGGTGACTGCTGACATGAGTCTGGGAGGGGCAGACACGGTGATGAGATCCCCGGGTGGGATTCCCATGCCTTGCCTAGTTCGTGGTGCACGGGAGGTACCTGAGAAACACTGAATGAACGAAGGCTTTGTATGGTGTCCGCAAGTTAACAGAGCCTGGGAGGACACGGGAAGGTGGGCACAGGCTTGCCCCCATCTTTTCAGCACGCAGGCCTTGACTGGGCAGGGCAGGATGAGGTCCCCATCAAGGCCCTTGCCTCTGCCCTCACCCCAGCAGCAGAAGAGTGAGAGGTCCGCCCTCCCACAGACACAGACACCACTCTGTACCGGGGGCAACGTTCGGTGATGAGTCTAGGAGGTCTGAGTAATGGGGGAAACTCACATCCTACTGTCCTTCCAGCCCTGCAAGACTCCGGAGACTCAGCACCCCCCTTTCCAATTCTTTCAACTTTGGGGTCTGCGGTCAGCAGAGGGTGTGGCCAGTGGGCCACCGCCCCGAGGTAGCCTCTAGTGCCCTGGAAAAAGACTTATTCTAAGCCCGCACTTTCCAGCGGACAGGCGCGGTGGTCTCAGGTCTTTCCAGGGGACGGAGCGTAGGACTGGGGCGGGTGCGCGCCGCTGCCGGGGACCAGCCGGATGCCTCATCCCGCGCGGCACCTGCCCGGGCCATTCAGGCCCCGCCTATTTCCTGCCTGCACTCGGGGAGGTAGCTCAGCCAGTCCGTCCGTCGGTCCGTACCTCCCAGCCCCAACGTCAGAATTCCAGAAGGCAAGGGGGCGGGGGCACCGGAGCTGGGCTGTGACCGCGGCCCCCTTTCGGCCCCCCCGCAAGGGCTGGGGAGGTTTTCTCCGCGTGAGGGAAAAGGTGACCCGAGTGTGGTGCCAGCCTGGAGACGGGAGCCCCAGCCTGTCACCCCCTCACCCCAAGCCAAGGGCGAGCTGATCCTCAAGGCCTGGCTGCCCCCCGCCCCCCCAGTGCAGGACAAAGGCTGCAGGGACCTCCTTAGGCCAGGACGCCCCCAGCTCCTTCACCGGCGATGCTCGAAGCCCACCCGGTCCCGCCCCCCATGCCTCTCGGTCCCCGAGACCCCCACTCGCGATATCGCCGTGCCCCTGTCCAGCCCCGCTCACCGTCCACATCCCGGCGCTCCCCAAAGCCCGCGCGCACTGCCCCTGCGCGGCCTCGCGGGGGGCTCAGCTTGGACCTCAGCTCGGTGAACATGGGGCCCGCGGTGCCAGGCCCGCGCACACGCCCCTCGCCGAGTGCAGGGCGGCCGGTGTGGCCGGCGGGGAACGCGCGCCGCCGCCCCGCCCCGCCCCAGCCGGCCCCGCGCCTGAGCCGGTCCCCGCGGCCGGCGAGTCTGCGCGGCGAGGCACCTGCCGCGGAGCCCTGTGTGCCGGGCGCGCTCCGGGAGCTCCGAGGTGTGTCGGTGGCGCGCGGGTCTGCGTGTGCAAAGGGTGTCTGCCAGGGCAAAGGGTGTCCATGCGCACCTGGGCAGGACTCCGCGGACGGACGAGTGTCTCTGTGCACCTGCGGCGGGGGAGGGGGGGGGCTCTGAGCCGGGGAAGTGAGGAATTGTCAGTCCCCTCTGTGGGGGGGGGGCATCCTACCTACTCCTGGGGCCTTCTACCCACCGGAGTCCAGGCCAAGGGCCAGATCAACCCCTTCCCAAACGCTTCCCTCCGTTCTCCTACCTCATTAATTTACTCACTCATTTAGCTGTTTTCCAGACCTCTCAGGAGGTCTCCTTCTCTCAAATGGCACCTGCTTCCCCAGAGGAACCAGCTTCACCTTTGCTTACTCCCCAGCTTTGAATTCCCCTTCCCTCTGCAGCCCAGAATCTGGCTCAGTGCCTGGGGGGAGAGGTGGCGATACGGTGCTCACTAACTTAAAGTGGGGAGAGAGAACTTCAAGGAGGCTGCAGCAGGAAGGTGGGAGGGATGTGTCTCTCCATAGGACCTCAGTGAGAAGTGCTGGGTGGGCTGGAGGCAGGAAAAACGTGGTTGCCTGGTCCCGCAGAAGGCCAGGCTTGCAGCCGGCTGTTTTGCTTGCTCTGCCCAGGAGCCCGATGCTCTCCCCAGGTGTATGTGAGGGCTGGAGGATGTCTCACAGCAGGAGCAGACGTGCATGTAGACATGCAGAACTGCATGCACAGAATACAGTCATGCACGTACACCCAAAACGTGAGCGCACGTGATCTTACCTGTACACACACCCCACTAATACACACACACAATTCACCCACGTTTGTGACCAGCATGTTCATATACCCTCACCCTGACAGGTCTGGCTGCATTCATTTATTTTCGATTAGCTCTCCGGGGATGTGGCTGGGCTAACCCTCACCCTCACCGTAACCCTGACCAGAATGTTCAAGGCATGGTGGGGGGCGTGGGTGGGGCCTGTGGTCTGGCGGGAGTTCCCATGTTTACCTCCGGGGACAGGTGCCTGAATTGGGGCCCAAGACTCTGAGTGATAAAAGCGCAGGGCAGCAATCTGCACACAGCACGCACGCACAGACAAGTGTGCCTACAACCACAACACACGAGCTGTACACAACTAGGTAGGCGTGCAGCTTTGCGCCCAAGTCATCACGCCCCGCCCAGGTCAGGGCCGCTCCGAAGGGCAGGTGGGAGGCCGGGCTGGTTCAGAGAGGGAGGGGACCGTGGGTTCTCTTCACACAGGTCTCCTCGGGAATGCATCAAGAGCACCCAGGAAGCAGGGACGCCCAAGGCTCAGTTTTGGGGTCCCCCAAGGATTGTCAGGGTGGTGTGCCCAGTCACCCCCTCGGACACGGGGGGGCGCTCCTGCGCACGCGCACCCCGCATACCCGCCCCACGACCGCGACCGGAAGTCGTCAGAAGACGCGCGTCGGGACTTCCGCCCCAGGAGTCGGGGGTGGGCGGGCTTCGCGCGGACCGAGGGCTCTGCTTCCGGGGCGCTGGTGACGCAGCGGCCGCGACCGCTTCCTCGGGCGGGCCTCAGAAGCCGGAGCCTGGGACGTCTCTGCGTCTTCGCCTCCGCCGCGGCCTGGTCCCTTCCCTTCCTAGCCTTGGTCGTCATCGCCGCCATGAACAAGAAGAAGAAGCCGTTCCTGGGCATGCCCGCGCCTCTCGGCTACGTGCCGGGGCTGGGCCGGGGGTGAGGCCCGGCGGGCGTCGAGGGCCCGGGACCGGCTGGCGGGGCGGGGTGCGCGCGTTCAGGGGTGGGGGTCTACGACCACACGGTCTGAAGGACGCTAGGTGGTTTGGCTTAATTCCTGCGGGAAGCAGCGGGCTTTGGGGTCAGGACAGACCTGGTTATGAGTCCTGCCTGCGACCTAGGAGGTGTGACTTGGGGCTTAGTTACGTATTGGCTCCGAGCCCAAGGTTTTTGGTCTCTTAAAATGGGTAATAGCCCCGTGTGCAGGTTGGCTATGAGGAGTAGATGAGTCTCTGATGTGCAGTAGTAACACGTGACTACCCCTTCATCCCCTCTTAAGCATAACTGATCCTTTCCATGTAGTCTGCGCTGGATTCCTCTATGTGGCTGACCATAGTGCCCCATTCTTTCCTTGTAGCGTTGCTTATCATATGCTGTTCAAACTCAGCTCCACCGGGCCAGGGATGGCGTCCGTGAGGCTTGTGCCTGGGTCCGCCCGCCCACCACACATGACCACCATAAGTTGTTGGATAAACAGTCATTGTCATCCAATTTGGTTATTCATTTGATTAGAAAACTGTTGGGTTTCTTTTGTCGGTGGTATTGTATCAGAATCTGTGGGGTACATCCAAGACTCACATATTGGACAACATCTTCAGAAGACCTGCACTTTACTAGGGAAGGTTTGACAATTAGCATAAGTAAGTACGCAAAGAGGAACAGATTTATTAGAACTCTGGGGTTCCAGAGATTAGAGAATGTACAATGGAGTATAGCATTTGAGTCAAGTTTAGAAGGTGAGCTGGGTTTAGGGATATAGAAATGTGGCAGGGGTAGAAGAGAAACTGACGTTTTATGTGTGGGTAGTTAACAGAAAGGCAAGCTGCAGAGGACAGCCAGGGAACATCAGGAGTGCAGTGGAGGTGGAAATGTACATCCATGGGTGGAGCTGCCGGAGGTCAGAGGGTCCATGAAAGTCAGGCTAGAGCTCCTGGAAGAATCAGAAGGACCGTGACACTCAGTACTCCTTAGAGCTGCATTTTCGGAAGAATCATCTAGCAGAGTATGGTTTGAAGTAGAGGAAGGCTAAGAGGGTTGGCCAACTTGGTCCCACCTGTGATGGAAGTCATGGTTTGGGGAGGAGAGATTTTGGAGATCGAATCATTGGTGGGGGTGCGGGGGGAGGGGCAGACAGGATGCAGGAGGTGGGAGAGGGAGGCAAAGGTGATGTCATGGTGCCTTCTTTGGCACCTGGGATGGTGGTGCTGTTAGCTGAAACAGCCCAGAGCAGCTATACGGTAGGCACGGAAGAGGAGCTCAGTTTTGGGCCACATTGGGTTTGACAGCCTGGTTGAATGTGGAGGGAAAGGTGATTGAAAACTGGGGGTGGAGAGAGATTGCCTTGGTAACCTCCTCAGGGTAGGTAGCGCTTCAGGGTGCAGCTCACTGTCACCGGCATGTTTGGAGGTTCCCCTGAGGTGTCCGATAGATGTTATTAGGTGATGACTGGAGGTGGAGGGGAGAGCACAGGAACCGGGTCTCCCAGATAACGGGTGCCCTGGGGTCTCCTGCAGGGCCACTGGCTTTACCACTCGGTCAGACATCGGGCCCGCGCGGGATGCGAACGACCCTGTGGATGATCGCCATGCACCGCCAGGCAAGAGGACCGTCGGGGACCAGATGAAGAAAAATCAGGCTGCTGATGATGACGATGAGGATCTGAATGACACCAACTATGACGAGGTAACTTGTGCTGGGCTCCTGTGGCTCCTCCAGCCAGTCCCTGGGAGGGCTCCCCGACTTCCTACCCCGGCGTGCTGTCAGCGTCTGTGATGAGTGGCTCGGGGGGCCGTGCATTTAATATTTTAGCTGTTCATGGGATAGCATGGGGGGAGCAGGAAGAATGGAAATGTGCACTTTTTTTGTCTCTTCAAAAGAGAGATACTTGCAAATATTAGGACCACTGCTTTGGTGTTTTGTATTGGCCAGTCTTTAATGATGTAAACTTAAAGTGGGATTAGTGATATTTACTGTTCTTAGGTTAGTGCTTGCCTTCTTAGTTAATCAGTGTTCAGTCAATAGAGGTTTCTTCAGACGTCCTCTAACAAATGACATCTTTCCTCTGAGGAAAAAATTTTTAAAAGGATTTTAGCTTTAGGATGCTGAAGTGGAAGGATTGCTTGAGGTCAGCAGTTTGAGACCAGCCTAGGCAACACAGGGAGACCCTGTCTCTACAAAAAATAAAAAAATTAGCCAGCCACGGTGGCATGCCTGTAGTCCCAGCTACTTGGGAGGCTGGGGTGGAATGATCACTTGAGCCCAGGAGATGCAGTGAGCTATGATCATGCCACTGCACTCTACTCTGGGTGACAGAATGAGACTGTGTCTCAAAAGAAAAAAGGGAAAAAAATTTTTAATTTTGAAATAATTTTAAATTTGCGGGAGCTTCCAAAAATAGTACCAAAAAAAGTTTAAAAAAATTTTTTTTCACATACTTTCTCCAAATGCTCCCCCTATCTTGTATGACCTTAATATTATACAATTTGTTAAAACCAGGAAATTATTATTTTTTGGTATTTTTTTTATTATTATTTCAACAGATTTTAGGGGGTATGAGTGCTTTCTATTACATGGCCGAATTACGTATTAGAGAAGTTTAGGCTTTCAATATGTCCATCAGCTGAGTAGTGTACATTGTACCCAATAGGTAACTTTGCATCCTTCACTCCCCTCTCACCCTCCCCCTTCTAAGTCTCCAATATCCGTTAAGTCACTCTGTGTGACCATGCATACCTATTGCTTAGCTCCTTATAAATTATGAGAACATGCAGTATTTGTTTGTTTGTTCTGGGGTTATTTCACTTAGAATAATGGCCTCCAGTTTCATCCAAGTTGCTGCAAAAGACATTATTTCATTCTTTTTATTTTTTATATTTATATATTTTTTGAGACTGGGTCTTGCTTTGTTGCCCATGCTATAGTGCAGTGGCATCATCATAGCTCACTGCAACCTCAAACTCATGGGTTCAAGTGATCCTCCTGGCTCAGCCTCTTGAGTGGCTGGGACTACAGGCGTGTGCCACCACATCCAGCTAATTTTTCTTTCTGTTGTAGAGATGGGGTCTTGCTATGTTGCTCAGACTTGTCTTAAACTCCTCGTCTCAAACAATCCTCCTGCCTCACCCTCCCAAAGTGCTGGGATTACAGGTGTGACTCACTGCACCTGGCCCTGTTATTTCATTCTTTTTGATGGCTGAGTAGTACTTCATGGGGTGTGTGTGTGTGTGTGTGTGTGTGTGTGTGTGTATGTGTGTATGAATGATATATAATACACCCCCCCACCCACACACACATTTTCTTTATCCACTCCTCCATTAGTGGGCACTTAAGGTTGGTTCCATATCTTTGGTTCTCAGTTCAACGGCTATGCTGGAAGCCTCTTCTCAAGTGGGCCCTATGAAAAAGATGATGAGGAAGCCGATGCTATTTATGCAGCTCTGGATAAAAGGATGGATGAAAGAAGAAAAGAAAGAAGGTAAAACAAATTGTTGCCTTTCACAGTGTTTATCTGTGTTTTAACTTTTTAAAAAACGCTTTGTCTTGACTTGTTTTATAGTTGGAGAAAAGTTGCAAAAATAAAAACAATGTGTGTCTGCCCAGCTTCAAGGCCCACTGGGGTCTTGGTCTGGGGCGAGCGCTGGGCTGTTGTGGAGCAGCCTTAGGGCCTGGGAGCTGGAGTGCAGAGCTTAAGAGCTCTGTCTGCCTTTCCAGACGCCGGCAGAATTTCAGGGGTGACTTTCACTGTATCTCAGAGTTATCATCTTTGAGGTGGGCCTAGAGGCGTTGATTAATCAAGTATTAATAATCTGGAAATGAAATAAAGATGGCACATGAACATTAAATTCTCATGGGTAGGTAGTTGTAGTTTGAGAAGCTCGCTCCACATATCAGTGTGGTGACAGGACCCTGAGGAGTCAAGCTGGGCCGTGGGTGACGCAAGCTACAGGGAGCGTGCAGAGAGCAGGCCGGGGCCGGGCGGTGCTGGTGCCAGCGTGGGTGAGCATTCTGTCCTTGGGTGCCTGCTCCTCCGCAGGGCCCTCAGCTTTCTCTGCAGACCTCAAGGGGGGCGTCTTGTTCTGAATTCTAGTTTAGCACATCTGTTGTATTGATGTATCTCAGGGTACCCGTTTGTGTGGCAGCTTTCTGAATTCCCTGTCCATGTCCTAAGGAAATTCATGTGAAGTGAACACATGATGCTGCCAAGTGTAATAACATAGTGCTTTGTAATCTTGTAGTATTTTTTGTTATAAAAAGAAAATATTGTCATTATAGAATATTAACAAAATGAGAGTATATATGGATAAGAGTGCAACATTTATTTATAAAGCCCAGAAAGTAACAGTTAATATTTTGGTTTATTTTCCTGTTTCTATTGCTTTTTATACATGTAATTTTGTAACTTTCCATGATGTATACAGGGTTTTTTATTTTTTCAAGATCATTGTAGAAGAGGTAAATACAGTTCTTCGGGGAATTTTTTTAAAAACTTTCTTATTAAATCAAAGTGCATGAATTTATGTCTGTAGTGATTAAGTGTGAATGGTTTTGCATTTTAAAGATTTGTTTTCAATCCTTTGGGGTTAATTTGTTTTAAAAACCAGCAGGTGACGTGGGCACATATGGACAGTCATCATATTAAGTTTTTTTTTTTTTTTTTTTGAGACAGTATCTCACTGTGTTGTCCAGGTGACAGTGCTGTGGCATCATCATCATCGTTCCCTGTAAAATCCTGAGCTCAAGCAATGCTCCTGTCTCAGCCTCCCAAGTAGCTCCAAGTGGCTGGGACTACAGCTGCGTACCACCACACCTGGTCAATTTAAAATTTTTTCTGGGTGGAGATGGGGGTCTCGATATGTTGCCCAGGTTGGTCTTGAATTCCTGGCCTCAAGTGATCCTCCTGCCTCCGCATCCCTAAGTGCTGGGATTACAGGTGTCAGCCACCACACCTGACATTAAAATATATTTGATTTAGCTGCTGAGAGTGTAGAATGGTCCTTTTGATGATTTAATTAAGAAATATAATAAAGCAGCTTTGCTCAGAATTGGCATCCACTATTTTTAATGTATGTATGCACATGTTTTATTTCCTAGGGAGCAAAGGGAGAAAGAAGAAATTGAGAAATACCGTATGGAACGCCCCAAAATCCAACAGCAATTCTCAGATCTCAAAGTAAGTGGACAGAATGGCATGCTGTTTCTAATGCTCTCACCCTAACTGACAGAGAAGCAGACTTTCCTGGTGTGGAATTGACGAGACTTTACTAACTTGCTTTATGTTTCATTCAGGCTTATTGCTTAGAAGAAGGTCTTTTCTTCAGTATGTGTAATTATGTGTATATGTAAAAAACCCTTGCCTCCCCCTACTGTAAAAGGTGGGATGAATGAACTTATTTTCTTTGTAATTTTGACTCCATTTTTACATAAGATTTTCTCAACTATGTCTACTAGGCTTTGATAGAATAATTTACATTTTAGTGATGTAGAGCAGATCTAATAGATTGATTTTTCTAAGTGAAGTAGAAAATCATTTCTGCATCAGAATCCTTTCTAAAGCGTGGGGATCAGGAGGCTAGGGTTGAGGGAGAGCATGGGTCTACCTGTGCATGTGAAATTCTGCCAGAGAATTAATGTTTTCGGGGCTGGATGTCTCCAGAGGAAGTTGGCGGAAGTCACAGAAGAAGAGTGGCTGAGCATCCCTGAAGTTGGCGATGCCAGAAACAAACGCCAGCGGAACCCACGCTATGAGAAGCTGACCCCTGTTCCTGACAGTTTCTTCGCCAAACACTTACAGACTGGAGAGAACCATACTTCAGTGGATCCCCGACAAACCGTGAGCATTCAAGAAGGCAACTGGGGCTCCCTTAGTCTGGTTAGACAGAGCAGTGGTGGGAATGGTGGCCAGTGTGGGTTAGTGCTTCAGGTTAGTGGCTGTGCTGTGGCTGAGTCTGTCTGCAAAACTGCGGCATGTCAGGCCACAGTGGGAAGATTTCAGAGAGAACAAGTTCTTTGGCATGACAGTGCAAGCCAGCAGTTTATTCTCTCCCCTTCCCCACAGCAATTTGGAGGTCTTAATACACCCTATCCAGGTGGACTGAATACTCCCTACCCAGGTGGAATGACACCAGGATTGATGACACCTGGCACAGGTGAGCTGGACATGAGGAAGATTGGCCAAGCGAGGAACACCCTGATGGACATGAGGCTGAGCCAGGTGAGAATTGGTCATGCGATGCTTTCTTACAGATGGCATTTGAAAATTTTTGTTTTCTGATTATAAAATTAATGCATGCTTGTTTTCAAAAGAAACCAAAAAACTCAAGACAGAAATGTGAAAATTTCATCCTTTGTAAGTACTTTGTCATGAGATAAGCAGACTTGTGACGATGTAAGATTTCCTGTCCCGTTACAAAGAGTGGTGGAGATTCTGTGTGCATTTGGGTCTGTGTGTCTACCTATAGGGTACGTGGGCCCAGTGCGCTAAGACTGCCACAAGCCAAGGGCTTGCCCCGTGTGTCACGTCTGCCCTCCCCTTGGGAACCCGGGGGCCACTGTAAGTAATGAGGGCCCTCATGACAAGTCACATGTGCCCTGTTGATGAAGCTTAAGGTCCTTTCCTCTTTGCATGAAAAGTAAATGTGGCTGGGTTTGGCCTGTACTTTCAGTGCTTTGGGAGGCCGAGACAGGAGGATCGCTTGAGCCCAGAAATTTGAGGCTACAGTGAGCTATGATCACACCACTGCACTGTAGCCTGGGTGACAGAGTGAGACCCTGTCTCTAAAAAAACAAAAGCAAAAAGCAAAAAAACCCTCAAAACCAGTTACAGAGTAATGTGTATCATGTTCTGTGTGTTGGAAGAAAAGTATATCCCTTCACGGGTGTATTTGCATATACCTAAGAGGTGGTGGGGCTGCTGGGTGGGAGCTTGTTTTTAAAATATTTTAAGGAAAAATTTCACATACACTTACTAAGTGTCAAATTACTCTCCAAAATGTGTCATTTCACTCTCATTAAACTGGGTAAGTGTGCCAGTGTGATCATGCCCTTGGCATGGGGCACTGCTGGGTCAGAGGCATGTCGTTGCTGTCATTTTTGCCAGTGTGAGAGACAAGCTCCTTCTCCCCCGGCCCAATGAGCCTCCGTTTCGTTTGCATTTCAGTTAGTGGTGAAGTCGACTGTCTCCCAGGTATGGGAGCCTCCGGCCATTCTGTGAAAGGTCTCTTTTGTTGTTTCCTCCTCAGGTTTAACACAGTTGCCATTTATGTTGCATGTTGCTTTTTATTGTGTCTCTGTCAGACTTGTTTGTGGAATATAGACATTTTTTCTTTAGCAAAAACTTTATTGCAGTAATTTTTTGGGGTAAAACATATGTAACACAGAATTTACCGTTTTAATCATTTTTAAGTGTATATTCACTGACATAAGTATATTTGTGTTAGGCAACCATCACCACTATCCAAATCCAGAACTCTCTTCGTCTTCCCAAACTGAAACTCTCATCATTAAACACTAACTCCCGTCCCCTCTGCCCAGCTCCTGGCAACCACTATTCTGTTTTCTGTGAATCTGATGACTCTGGGGATGTCGTACGAGTGGAATCAAACGTTATTTGTCTTTTTGTGACTGGCTTATTTTACTTACCATAATGTCCTCAAGGTTCATCCATGTTTCAGCATGTGTCAGAATGTCCTTCCTCTTTCGGGCTGAGGACTGTTCTGCGCATCTGTACTGCAGTTTGCTAATCTGTCTGTCGACGGACATTTGGATTGCTTCCACCTCTTGGCTTATTGTGAATGATGTTGGTATGAACGTGGGTGTGCAAATATTTGAGACTCTGTTTTCAGTTCTTTTGGGTTTATACCTAGAAGTGGAACTGCTGAAATGTGTGGCAGTTTCATGTCTAAATTTTCGAGGAACTGCCATAATATCTTGCACAGCACCTGCACCATGTTACATTTCCAACTCCAATGCCCAAGGGTTCCAGTTTCTCCACGTTCTTGCCAACACTTGCTTCCTTCCTCCTTTTTTCCTTGAATATAGCCATCCTAATGGATGTAAAGTAGTGTCTCATTGTGGGTTCGATTTGCATTTCCCTAATAAGTAGTGATGTCGAGCATTTGTATGTCTTTAGAGAAATGTCTATTCAGGTCTTTTGCCTATGTTTTAAATTGGTTCTTTTATTTGTTCATAGTATAATGAACTGCTACATGCAAGTTTTTATTTTTAGTAGAAGTTATCACTGCTTTATGATTTCTGGATTTCTGGATTTGTTCTTAGAGTTTTTTAATGTCTACTTTGTTTTTTTCCTGGAATTTTTTATATACAAATATTTTTTTCCTATAGAAGAAATTTGTTTATTATCACAAACTGTTATCTGGATGACATTAAGGCTGTTTTCTTCCTTTTCCTTCTGACTGCCCACTGGCAGTCAGGATTGTGGGAAGGGGTACTTTGTTTCAGATGTCCCTGGTCATGTCCAGCTGACTCTCAGCTTGGCCTGTCTCACAGGTGTCTGACTCGGTGAGTGGACAGACTGTAGTTGACCCCAAAGGCTATCTGACGGATTTAAATTCTATGATCCCGACCCACGGAGGGGATATCAAGTGAGTGCTTTGCAGAATTGATGGGTTGAGATGGGAACTCTAGTTGCCTAGAATGTTTTGGATTTTATTTGGGAAATATGCAGACAAAATGTGACATAGGGCCGGGCGCAGTGGCTCATACCTGTAATCCCAGCACTTTGGGAGGCCAAGGTGGGAGGATCTCTTGAGGCCAGGAGTTTGAGGCTACAGTGAGCTGTGATTGTGCCACTGCACTCCAGCCTGGGCGACAGAGTGAGATGCTATCTCACACACAAAAAAAAGATTCAAAAAACCCAAAATGGGCCATAGATGTTCTAAGAAATATATAGTGGATTAGTTTGGTTTTCCATTTAAGATACATCTGTATCCATTCATCGTGCACATTAAATGTTTTACAAATAGCTGGGCTAGAAAGTAGCTTGTGATTGCGCCTCTGTGTGCTGTCGGGACCTTTAGTTCCTAGACTTCGCTGCAGGGATGCCAGGCAGGCTTGGAATGGTGCCGACTGGAGTCTTGATTTGGTTTGTATCTCTTGGGACATTAGGATTAGTAGCTCATACATTGTTTCTGTGAAGTGGGCACCTCCTTTCTGGGTTTTGGGCACACCCTTGGCAGCGTGGCCTGATGCTGTGTGCATTCCCACTCTTGTAGTGATATCAAGAAGGCGAGACTGCTCCTCAAGTCTGTTCGGGAGACAAACCCTCATCACCCGCCAGCTTGGATTGCATCAGCCCGCCTGGAAGAAGTCACTGGGAAGCTACAAGTAGCTCGAAACCTTATTATGAAGGGGACGGAGATGTGCCCCAAGGTGAGGCACATTGTAGGGCATTTTCCTGGAATGCCGCACGGTTGCCAGCCCCTGTGGGAGTAAGCTCAAGCTAGAGCAAATCTGTTTGTCTTACAGTGTTGAAACTACAGACAGCAGGACAGTCTGGGAAGGATGTGGAAAGTGGGAAAGCGGTTTTTGTCCTGTTCGTTTTCACATGGAGTGAGGCCGTTCCACTATTAGTTTAGTGGCAGGATAACCTTAACTAGGAAGAACTTAAATTAGCTCTTCACCCCCCTAATGTAAGAAAGCTAATGGCTGGTGATGACTCTTAAAAGAATAATCTGGCACTTTTGTTTTTGGAGGTGGAGTGATTAGACAAGCTTTAGAAAGTGCTGTGAAACCCTCTAAGTGCCCATATCCTTTATTGTGCAGACTGGGACATTCTTGATAGGGAAGGAGGCCCTGTGAGTAATTATCCCAGGACACGCGGTGCAAATCAGAACTTCCCAGGCAGACATGCGGTCTCTGCTTTCTCTGGGGACTTGTTCTGCTGGGCAAATTGTATTTTTTTTCATGAAGTGTCATACGTGTCCCTCATTCAGATGCAGGCTCTGTGCTCCTGAGCACTGGCATAATGGAGAGCTCTGGCGTGGATGCGCTTGAGGCCCGGCTGGCTGACGGTCATAAAGTCTGGGGGCCGCAGGGTCTGCTCCAGAGCCACCTGCCTCTCCCTCGTGGCGTCCAGTCTGCCCATGGCCTCACTGCTCTTTTCTGTGGCCTAACAGAGTGAAGATGTCTGGCTAGAAGCAGCCAGGTTGCAGCCCGGGGACACGGCCAAGGCCGTGGTGGCCCAAGCTGTCCGTCATCTTCCACAGTCTGTTAGGATTTACATTCGAGCAGCAGAGCTGGAAACAGACATTCGAGCAAAGAAGCGGGTTCTTCGGAAAGGTGAGTCTTCCTCGGTGGTGCCCGTCAACAAGCAGGTGCTCCTGGGTACTCTGCGTCCCCTGAGGGAGGTGTGCTTTCTCCACTTGTGCTGCCTGTGCTCTTGGGAGCCGCTTCTCTGCTGTTGGCTCGGCTTTTGGTGAGAGTGTTGAGGAACCAGTGACATTTTCCAGGCCTTCTCCTGGGCTGGGTTCCCTCTGCCCTCGGACCCTTCTTGGGGGGGAGGGTTGCTGGGGGCGGAGTTCCTATCCTGGCTGAGATGCCTCTTTCCGGCTGTGTGGCCTGGAGTGTGTCAGGCAGTCACTCTGGTGCAGGCCTTGCCTGTCTACAAGATGAGAACAGTACTACTTCAAAACCTACCTCTTGGGTCTCTGGAGGCTGAACGAGATGGTCTCTAGGAAGCAGCAGGCTGAGCCAGCATCTGGCACGTAGTAGGCCCTTGGTGGGTGTTAGTCATTTTCTCTGCCAAGGAGACACCAGAGTTGCACATTGGTTGAACAATTTCCTGCAGCCTCTGCCATCAGCCCATGGTCAGAGAAGTGAAGAATGGTTTGCCTGCCCAGAAAACTGATCCTATCCAGGGATCCCTGCCAAGGTGGAACTTTGTGGGTAGTTTATTATTCATTACTCTGGGTTCATAAAAGGAGCACGGTTTCTCCCTCCACCAGAACTGTATAGTCCATGCCCCTTTGGAATGTTGTTCCAGAACAGATGCCAGTCAGAGGAGTAAACCTGTGCAGATGGCTTATTCTACATGAATTTGTAGCCAGGGTGAAATAAGGTATATTTTATAGGATCCAGGGCAGTTTTCAGTGAGGTTTCTGGCTCTTGTTTCTTTACATGTGTGTTTAAGTGAAGTACCGGGTAGATGTGGGTCACGTTGGGACAGGTGAGCTGAGCCTCCGGGCCGTGCAGGGCAGGGCTCTTCAGTAGGAAATTTCTTATCATCAAGTGTAGCTTCTGCCCGTTCACTGTCTGTGTTCGTTAGAGGCTGGATGAAGTCTGCTTGTGTGTAGCTTATGTTCTCCAGTTCTCCCTGGCCCTGTGCACGCGTGTGCCTGTGTGTGCGTGTGCGTACATTTGAAGGTGCTCTCCTGTCAGGTGTGGTTTCTTGGTTGCAGCCCGGTGACCCGTCGAGTGCTCAGAGCCCATCCCTCACGGTGAGGCCGGGAGCAGAGTGCTAGCACCTGTCTCGGTTTGTAGAAATCAACTTCTTTTTCAGCCAGGAAAACAGTTCTTTGATGGAGAGCACATTAAACTCCGGGTAATTAGCATTATTTGTTTAGGAAAGCTCTACTGAATTCCCCCTGCCACAGTTTGATGAATGGTCATGAATGTCTTTGTGGCCACTCCCTGCTACCACGAGGTCCGGGTTCGTTTCCAGCTGGCTTCAGGTCTGGAGGGGGACGTGCCTGTGGGGTGGGGAGCGTTGAGGGGGCTTCTGCGAAGACACCCTGGGCCTTGGGAGCAGCTCCTGGCTTTGCTGTCAGGCAGAGAAGCTGCGCTAAGGTGGAACAAACTGAATCACCAGGCTGGCCTTTGCCACTGCTCCTGACCCTGGTCCTGGCCTGCCCCTTTCCTTCGGGTATTTCTCAAGCAGCATTCTCTTTTTCTGGGGTGCCTGGGGCAAAGCTCAGTATTTGAAGGGTCTCATTTTTGAAATGAAGATGACAGCCCCCTCCATCAGTGCCTTAGGACACCTGCCAGCCCCCAGGAGCCCTGGTAGGACTTGTGTCTCTGTGAGCTCTGGGTCGCAGTTGGGCAGAGCTGACGCTCCAGGCCTTTGTTGGGAGAGCAGGCGTTTTGGGTGCTGATGGGAGGCCTTGGGCAGGCGCCTGATCTCTGAGCTTCAGGCTCTTCTCTGTGAAAGGGGGAGGTTTTCCAGGATGGGGGATGGTGGCGCCCTGGAGGGGCCAGGCCCCTGGCTGTTCCCTGTCTGCCCCTCACACGATGTGGGGAATGCTGTGTTCCCCTGCTAGTTCACGCAGAGATACGAAAGTGGAGTTGTTTTTACAGCAAAACCACGTGCTCTGGCTCACGAAGTACGGCATCTTCTGGTAGCCATCACCAGTGTGTGACGGGGCACAGGGACAGCACAGCCCTCAGTCCATCACGTGTCCTCCCTGCGGGGTCAGTGGAGTCAGGGAATCACGTTGGCCTCTGCGTGGTCACATCTTCAGAGCTGCGCGTAGGGTGCGGAACGCGTGTTTCCGTGCCAGCTTCAAGGGCATGTGGCTCCTTTGCGTGTGTTGTCGGGCGATGGTGCTTCCTCTGCCCCTGCTGATAAAGCCACTGCCCTCTGGCCGGCCCTTCCTCTCTGATGCTGCCTGCTCGTGTGTGCGTTGTTTCTTTTTGAGATTAACTTTCGAGCCTGTAGGAAATGGGGCTGATGTGCAGCACTGTGTGCCACCCTGAGCCATGGGCACCAGCTGTGCCGTCCTGTGTCCCACACTCACTCCCCCATGGGATGTTGTAGGACAAATCCCGCATGGTGTATCATTTCATCGATAAATGTTTTAATGTGTGCCTCTAAAAAGAAAAAGCTCTTTTTTACAGATATCCAAATACCATGCCATGTCTAAAACAATGGCCATGATTTTTTGACATCGTTAGACGTCCCTAGTGTTCACATTCTCCCAGCTGTCCTGTCAACACGCATCACGCCACGTGTGCAGTCGCTTTGAATCAGGATCCAAAGTCTGAACGTCTGAACATCCCCATTTGGTTGGGGTGTCTTTTCTGGGTTCTTTGTGGGGACTGGGTCGTTTCTCCCGTCACTTCCTCGTATCGGGATTTTGCTCACTGGAGCCGTGAAGTTTAACATGTGTCCTCTGTTTCTGTATCTTCCTGTAAATCGGAAGGTGGATCTGGAGGCTCCGCAGAGTCAGTTTTTTTATTTGCTTATTTATTTACTTGCATGAAAGTGTCATTGGCGACGCGGGGTCAGGAGGTGAGGTGGCTCCCGCTGCCCCTCTCATGGCGTTGAGGGTGAGTGGTCGGTCGCCCGTTGTTCTTCGTGGGGACTCACTTGTGCTCCTGCCTTGGGCAGTGGCTGGTCACCTGCCTGCACCCGTTCTCGCATGAGGGTGTGCAGGACGTTACAGTTCTGTCACTCTTTCTGCTTTTATTGCCAGAATTCTTCTTAAAGAGAACTTCCCTCTCTGTTCTACAGGGTAGATGCTTAGTTTGTTCTCCTTTCAACTGTCAGAATAATAGGTTTGTTTCCCAGTGTCGTCCAAAGTCATTGATGGCCTTTTGTTGGCATTGTCACAAACTCTTTTTTTTTTTTTTTGAGACAGAGTCTCGCTCTGTTGCCCGGGCTAGAGTGAGTGCCGTGACGTCAGCCTCGCTCACAGCAACCTCACACTCCTCAGCTCAAGTGATCCCCCCCCGCCCCCCCCGCCTCGGCCCCCCAGTGTGCTGGGATTACAGGTGTCAGCCTCTGTGCCTGGCCAGCTTGTGACTTCTTTCCCAAGATTAGTTTTGCCTGTTCTCAAGCTTCATATAAAAGGAACCAGGCGGTGTAGGCTCTTTGGGGACTGGTTCCTTTTGCTCAGCATACTTTTGAGGTATGCTCACGTGGCTGCCGTTTGCTGAGTCCTGTTGAAGTGACCCTGGCGATCCTGATACTCCCTCGCGCTCTGCCACAGCAGGACGCCCCGCACTTGTCTTGTTTGCGTCTCCCCAGACCTGCAAAGATCCAGGAAGGGTGGGTACTTGGTCCTTGACTGTCACCAGGGAAGGGTCTGGCTCACCCTGCTGGCAGCAGCTTGCTCGTGACGTGAGCCGCCTCTTTGATTTTCCTTCCTGTGACCTGATTTCTTGTTTGACCTTGCCCAGCTCTTGAGCATGTTCCAAACTCAGTTCGCTTGTGGAAAGCAGCCGTGGAGCTGGAAGAACCTGAAGATGCTAGGATCATGCTCAGCCGGGCCGTGGAGTGCTGCCCCACCAGCGTGGAGGTGAGTTGGCTGGGCTCAAGGCCACCCTCCTGCCAAGGCCTCAGCCCAAGGTCAGTGTCTGCTCGTGGCATAGGGGAGCATTGAGCTCACCTGGGCTGCGGCTTCTGGGAGTAGAAGGCAGCGTGGAGTCCCAGGACGCTGTTCCGTAATAGCTGCTAGGCCAGGCGGACAGTGGCTTCGGCGAGTCACACCCTGGTGGAAGTGCAGGAGAGAATCTTAGCTTGTCGCTGACCACTGCAGAACACTCTCTGTTGGGCGCTCTTTTAGCAGCCATGCCTGCTAATTCAGCCCAGAGTTTGTCATGGGAGCCGGCAGTGGCAGGGTGATAGAAAACACTGCTCTGTCTTTCTGCCAGCCCAGCATGAGGTCAGCTCTTTGCCTCAAAGTTAGCAGGATTTCTTTAGCTTTAAGCGTTTCAGTTCACAGCATTCTGTGCAGTGATTATTGGTCTTGGTTTTATAATACCCAGTATGTCTTTAATTATCCTAAGGGGTATTGTGCAATTCTCTAAACAAAATTAATCTTGTTTTATTTACATAAAAATAAATAGAGCCCATACACATTTGGGGATGGAATGCTGCAGCGTCAACACTGCCTAGAGCAGCAGAACTGCAGGAGGCTGAGCGCTTGTCTGTGAGGGCCGCAGCCACGTCCTGCCAACTTATGTCCAGCACCTGGTGTCAAGTCTGGCACACTGTGTGCATGTGACCAGTGTTTGTGGACATTTGACCACATCTTACCTACTTTCCTGCTAGCCTGAGTCACTAAATGTTCATAAGTCCAGAAGCTAAGTGAACAGTGGATCGGGTGAGAAGCACGGCTGTGCACATTTCATGGGCTCTGTTTAAATGGTCCTTGCGAGCTTTCACTGATGCCCTTTTCTGTGAGATGGGGGTCTTGCTGTGTTTCGCAGGTTGGTCTCAAATTCCTGGGCTCAGGTGATCCTCTCCCTCAGCCTTCCGAGTAGCTGAGACTATAGGCACACACCACTGCACGGTCCTTGCAGGTTTTTGGAAAGAACCTTGTGACAGTGCTGTGGGCCTTTGCCGTGGCTTCACCGTCTGGCTTGGAGCTGTCCTCTCAGCGCGCTGTTCTTTCTTTCTGCCGGTATCTTCTGTAGCTCTGGCTTGCTCTGGCGAGGCTGGAGACCTATGAAAATGCCCGCAAAGTCTTGAACAAAGCGCGTGAGAACATTCCTACAGACCGGCACATCTGGATCACGGCTGCCAAGCTGGAGGAAGCCAATGGGAACACACAGATGGTGGAGAAGATCATCGACCGAGCCATCACCTCGCTGCGGGCCAACGGTGTGGAGATCAACCGCGAGCAGTGGATTCAGGTAGGCTGCAGCCAGGCCTTGTGGGGTCTGCTTCAGAAGTACGTGTCCTCCTGCACGCTGGGGTCTCACGTAGGGCAGGGGCTGCTGGGTGGCTCTGGGGAGTCCCGCGCTGGCAGGAGAGGCAGGCACAGGTGTAAGCGATGCAGTCACGCGCCACTTGTCAGCGCTCTCGGAAGATTCCAGACCTGGAGCTTGTCTTAGGGTGAGTGCTTGTGAGGCGCTCTCCCTGTGCACACACAGGAGACCACACTACTTTGCTAGCAGAAACGACGTTCTCTGAAGAGAATGACAGAGAGTTTCCCTCCTCTCTGCCTTCTAACTTTTTTATGGACCTAACGCTAGGGAATTCTCTCAATTCATCTGACCTGACCGCTAGGTCTCTGTTGCCTTCCTCCAAGCAGCCGTCCGCTGAGCGAGCTCCCTGTCGTGTGGCTCTGCCAAGCGGAAAGCGTTTCCTTGTTGCCTGACACCGTGACTTCCCGAAGCTGCATTCTCCCAGGGCCCCTCCACTTCACCTCTGCCCTCTGTCCTGGAAGGTGGCCTCACACCTCCCTGCACCCTCCCTGCCCTGATGCCTCCTGTTGCCGCAGTTGCCATGGGTGATCCCAGCAACCCCGCCGTCTGCATCCTGAGCCACGTGTCGCCCCAAGCGAAAGGCGGTGCTGTCCTCTCCTCAGGAGGCTGCCTGGGCTTTAATGGCACTTCATGTCCCTGCGCTTCTCATCCCAGGAACGTTTTGTTAAGCCATGTGGCCCTCTTCTGTGTTGGCGCAGTTTTGATTTGTTTTTTAAAAATCTCAGGTGCAAGGTGTCAGGTTATTTGTCTTGCTAAAATTTAACGATCTGTTCAACCCCTTTATTTCTTTAGTCTTTTTAAATCATGTTCTTACCATTCTGATGCTCTCCATTCTTTTGTGTCAGTCCGGGTTTGCGACCGGCATCATTTTCCTTCTACCTGAAGGACTTTGATTTTTTTTTTTTTTGGAAACTGAGTCTCACTCTGTTGCCCAGGCTAGAATGCAGCGGGGTCGTCACAGCTCACTGCAGCCTCAGACTCCTGGGCTCAGGGATCCTCCCGCCCTAGCCTCCCAGTAGCTGGGACTACAGGTGTGCACCACCATGCCTGCTAATTTTTTTTAAAAACATTTTAGAGTCAGCATCTCGCTGTGTTGCTCATTCTGGTCTCGAACTCCTGGCCTCAAGTGATCCTCTTGCCTCGGCCTCCCAGAGTGCTGGGATTACAGGCATGAGCCACCGTGCCCGGCCTCGCTTACTTTATTTCTTCAAATCTGCAGTGACCCATTTCTGTAGCTCATGGCTGTGGACCCTCATGTGGCTTCTCTCTGCACACCTGAAATCTGCTTTCCTGAGGTCAGGAGTACTTTCCTGCTGGCTGGCCCGCCCGACAAAATGCCTTTGGGATTGGTCCCTTGCCCGGGCTGCTGTCTCACCTCCTATGCACAGGGCTTCCCCACCCGACAGGTTGATCTCTTTGGATCAGAGTGTTTCCTCGTCTTGTCAGTTTCAAGTCTTGAGTTCCAGCCAACAAATACAAGTGATTTTGGACTTGTCTTCCACTCGTATTACTTTGGGAGTCTCTTCAGCATAGCCACGGAGTGGCCTGATACAACCTTTTGCACATAGTAGGTGCTTAAAGGTTGTTGAGGGAATGGATGCAGCTTCAGTTGCTCATGTTTATCAAGCACTGATGCACTGGGAGGCAGGGACAGACACGTCCGTGACCTGGACACGGCCAGGTGAGCGGCGTCACCCCCGGGCACCAGGTGTCTCTCGGTTCTCACCACCCAGCATGGCGTGCTCCGTGTCAGGCACCTGCAGCTCTGACTTCAAAATCAGAAACAAGGTTTTCGTCCCTCTTTCAGGATGCCGAGGAATGTGACAGGGCGGGGAGCGTAGCTACCTGCCAGGCGGTCATGCGTGCTGTGATTGGCATTGGCATTGAGGAGGAGGACCGGAAGCACACCTGGATGGAAGATGCTGACAGTGTGAGTTTGGCTACATGGATGTTTGTCCCCATCGTGGAGTCTCTGTGGGGAATGGCAGGCACCTGTTAATAGGAGGCTATTTCAAAAATCTTTTTATTAAAAAACAAACCAAGAAAACCTGGGTGCAGTGGCTCACACTTGTTATCCCAGCACTTTGGGAGGTTGAGGCAGGAGGATCACTTGAGGTCTGGAGTTCAAGACCAGCCTGGGCAGCATAGTCGAGACCATGTCTCTATAAAAAATAAAAATCTTTTTAATGCATTGTTTTAAATGTAGTTGCAATTGAAAGGAATACACAGTGTTCTGTGAGCCTGAGTTTAAGTGAAGAGCTAACGTTTTGAGTTCTTTCTAAGTGGACTCCCAGCACATTATCCCAGGCCGCGGTGAAGCGTCCGCACAGCTTCGTAGCTGTTTCCCTCTAGGGTGCCGCCCGTTCCCCATTCCTGCTGTAAATGGCTCTGAGGAAACACTCTGCGTACAAAATGTTTGCCTTCTTTGAGATGATTTCTGTGGACTGGGGTTCCAGAGAAAGATTAGGGGACCAAAATTGATAAACGTATTTAAGATATTTAATACAGATGTGGCCCTCTTTTTTTAGCTTTTCATTTGGAAATGAAAATAATTTCAGACATATAGGAATATTGCCAAGCTGTGCAAAGAATTCTTCTCTGATGGTCACCCAGCTTTACCTGTTCTACCCCATTTGCTTTGTTCTCTCTTCACACACGAGCACATACCCTGTCGCGTTTTCCTCAGATGTTGAGCGTGAGCGTAGGTGTGATGCCCCTTCACCTGTAGACACGGCAGCGTGCGTTTCTGTGAAAGAAGATGTTCTCTCACACAACGGCTGTCACCTCACACGACAGTTATCAAAACCAGGAAGTTAGAGTTGGGACAGGGCTCTTGGGAAACTCGCAGACCTTAGTCAAGCCTGACCCGCAGCTGGGTTCTGTGCGGAGCCCCACGGGCCGGGCTGCGGGAGAGCCCAGCCTCTCTGTTTTTCACGAGTCTGAAATTTTTTTATGTCCTTTGAGGCGTATTTATTCTTTCTTTTTTTTTTTAAATTTTTTGAGGACCACAGGCCAGTAATTTTGTAGAATCCTCTTTGATCTGGGTGTTTGTGGGGTTTCCTGCTGGGTGGAAGGAGGTCTCGCCCCTGTGAGGAGGCCGTGGGATCCCGGCGTGCCCTGTGCAGGTGCAAGTTCCCGTTCAGCTCTGAGCAGTCGGCTCAGGTGCTGGCGGCCAGGTGACTCCACTGTAAGGGTACTGTTTTTTCCTTTGTTGTTAGTAAATGTTTATGGGGAGACAGTTTGAGACTTTGTAAATATTCTGTTTCTTGCCAAATTTTGACTGACTAGTTTGAGGATCCTTAATGATGTTTTTTGGCCTGAATCAGGTATTACCATGGTGTTTTCCAAATGTTGATTTTCTAAATACAGTTTCTCCTATATTTTATTAGTTGGAATTCTACAATAATGAAGAGCTTTCCTTTCTTTTTCATTTATGTGTATATTCACTTCTTATTTTTAATAGTAAATTTTTATTTTTAATCAAAGTAACACATTTTCATCGTTTCAAATGCCAAGTAGTTTTGTTTTCATTATGAAGAGAGCCAATCCCCTGCCCCGGCGTCCCTTACAGTCTACACAGTCTACAGTGTAGGCAGCCTCTCCTGGGGGAGTGATGCTCACCTCAGGTAGCTGTTCCTTCTGCTGTTTTCCTCCGTAATGCTAAATAACATTAATAAACAGCTATTCTTTTTAATTTAAAAAAGTTCCCTTTTTGTTTTTTACATTCACTCTGTACATTCAGGTGGACCAAGGGCTCCTCCTTTGGTGTGTGGGATTATGCCCCACTGCCGGCACCGTCCGTATGAATTGCACCTGGGGTCGCTTCACACCTTACGTGTGGCGTGACCCAGAGCTCAGGTGCTGGCTGTGCTGATCCTGCCACCAGGGCTGCACGGCCTGCAGATGGTCTTGTGCACACTACATGCTTAGTTCCTTAAGTGAATTAAGACGCTGGTCAATGGTAATGGGTTTTTAGAAAGATTTTCATTATGTATTGATAGCAATTTTTTTTTTTTTTTTTTTTTTTTGAGACAGAGTCTCACTTTGTTGCCCGGGCTAGAGTGAGTGCCGTGGCGTCAGCCTAGCTCACAGTAACCTCAAACTGCTGGGCTTAAGCAATCCTTCTGCCTCAGCCTCCCGAGTAGCTGGGACTACAGGCATGTGCCACCATGCCTGGCTAATTTTTTGTATACATATTTTTAGTTGGCCAGATCATTTCTTTCTATTTTTAGTAGAGACGGGGTCTCGCTCTTGCTCAGGCTGGTCTCGAACTCCTGACCTTGAGTGATCCACCTGCCTTGGCCTCCCAGAGTGCTAGGATTACAGGCATGAGCCACCGTGCCCGGCTGCGTGAGCCACTGCGCCAGGCCTGTATTGATAGCATTTAAGACTAAAAAAATTATAAAGAATAATTTAACAAAAATCCACATAGTCTCTATATTGAAAGAAAATTCCAGGCTGGGTGCGGTGGCTCACGCCTGTAATCCCAATACTTTGGGAGGCCAAGGCGGGAGGATCTCTTGAGGCCAGGAGCTTGAGACTAACCTGGACAACATAGCAAGACCCCATCTCTACAAAAAATTAGCCAGGTATGGTGGCACGCATCTGTAGTCCTAGTGATTCAGGAGCCTGAAGCAGGAGGATCACTTAAGCCCAGGAGTTCAAGGTTGCAGGGAGCTATGCTTATGCCATTGTAGTCTAGCCTGGGCAACAGAGTAGGACCTTGTTTCTAAAAAAATGAATAAATAAAAAATCCTCAATAAAGCCCTTTTATTTTGAATGCAAAATTAAATGCTTTGCTTCTTTGTTATTTTCTTTATTGCTTTTGACAGCCTTGGAAACTCTCTGTGGGGTTCTCACCCTGTAGGGAACAAGCGATGAGAGCAGAAATCCAAGAGCCATTTTAGTTTTTCTCTTATTTTTTGTTGTCTTTTTCACATGTCCTGGGGTGAGCACAGCTGTTTCTTACGCTGCTTTGTAGTGCTGGGCTAAGAACTGGTGTCCTCTGTGCTCTGAAGTGTGGCGAGACCTCTCAGTGTCCTCCCGCACAGGACCTGGCCGGGCCCCACATGCCAGACCCTGAGCAGTGTCTCGCTCCCGTGGGGTGGTAAAGCCATTCTCAGGCGATTGTGAAGATCACAGGCGGCCATGGTGGGCCTGAACGGCTTTGTAACTGACCCCCAGGACTTGGGTCAGAAGTCGCAGAGAGGGACGTAGACCAGTTTGCTCTGCCGAGGGCCCGCCCCTCACTGGCATCCTCCCCTGACCCCTTGCGGTACTCCGGGTGTGGGCACGCTGCCTGAGGCAGGGCCCTTCCTGCTCTCTGGCGGCTGAGTCAGATTGAGGCCCTGTAACTCGAGAGGCATGGGGTCTGAGTGAGGAGAGCCTAGTTACATCCCTGCTCCCGTTCCTTCCCTGTACCCGTTTCCTTGCGGGGAGTCCTTGAACACAGGGAGGCTCGCTGTCCTCCATCTGGGCATGGTCTTGGGCGGCCTGGGTGCCCTCCCTAGGTGGGGCTTGGACAGCTGTGAGCTGCCAGTCCAGGCCCACACCATTTTAACATTCACAGTTGCAAAACTTTGTTGCTGTCCCACTTCCTAGTGGCCTTTCAGATACGGACCCCTTCTTGGTGCAGAAATACGTCCCGCATCTGCGGAGTGTAGAGGGCAGTGACTTCTCTCGGGGGCAGTGCCTGTGTCCAGTGCGAGGCTGAGTGAGAGTAGGTGTCTGAGCCTATTCAAGACTCTGGGTGTCACGACCATCGTGAGAGATCAGTTAGACTAACACCTGGATGTTTTACCACTGCAAATGGTGACTGGCTTTCTTGTTTTGTTATTTGATGCTAACCAAGAAATAAAATCACTTTTTTTTTTTAAGAGACAGGTCTCGCTCTGTTACCCAGGCCCAGCCTCAAACTCCTGGGGCTCAAGTGATCCTTCTGCGTTGGGCTCTTGAGTAGCTGGGACCACAGGCATGTGCCACCACGCCCAGCTAATTTTTTTTAATTTTTAAATTTTTTGTAAAGATGGAGTTTTTGCTATATTGCCCAGGCTGGTCTTGAACTCCTGGCCTCCAGCAATCCTTCTGCCCTGGCCTCCCAAAGTGCTGGCATTATAGGCCTGAGCCATTGCACCCACCCGAAAATCACTCTTGAGTATAGAAATATAAAGTCTAAAGAAAGTAGAACAGTGATTACTATAGTTCTGTTTGAGTGGATGGGTTTTTTCTTTCTTTTTGTATTCACTTGTCTCTCATAGATTTCAAATCAGTGTAACTTTTATAATGCAAAATATATACTGCCCCTAATTTTTAAAGAAGGAACCAGTGTGCATGGTTTGCAGTTACGGTTTGTGTGTGCGAGTGCACATACGTGCACGTGCCTTGGCCATAGCCACACGTGTGGGGTGCATGAGTGTGTGTGCACCTCACTCACCTGCAGCTGGTGGCTGGTGTTCTGTGCTGACTCCTCTTGCAGGCGGAGGGGCCAGCTGGCAGCCTCACATGCTCCTATTTTGGTGTCTATGTCCCCATCCTTGGGTGTCCCTGTCCTGGGCTGTAGTTCTAATTAGATCAACCAGTGTTGTACGCTTGATAGCAGATGCCATTACTGAGAATCACCCAAGGCTGGGGAGAGCGTCACGCCACCTGTTCCATGGCCAGTGCTGGGCCACTGTTCTCATGTCTGTCTCTGCTTCAGTGCGTGGCCCACAATGCCCTGGAGTGTGCGCGAGCCATCTACGCCTACGCCCTGCAAGTGTTCCCCAGCAAGAAGAGCGTGTGGCTGCGAGCTGCTTACTTCGAGAAGAACCATGGCACCAGGTACGCGGTGGGACCTGCCTGCCCCGTGGGCTAATTAACCCCCCAGTCCCATCTGCTCCACACTAACGTTAAGCCCCTCCTCCCTGCAGATCTGCTAGTGCACCCTTGAGGTCTGGCCTTCTCCAGCGGTGGGGACAGCAGCTTTTATGACACTTAGGACTTTTGACTGGAGCTGTCTTTATAGCCCTGCCTGTGATAGGATTATCGCTGTTTCATAGTTGAAGAGCTTGGGCATCGAGGGAGCCTCCCCGAGTGCCCTGTGACTCGAGCAGTGCCAGGGGTGCTGGGTGAAGGCCGGGGCCAGCACGGCTCATGGCTGCAGCAGCGGCCAGGGCTGCGTCTGTGTTTTCCATTTAAGCTCTGCTGGCTTTGAGTTCTGGCTTGTTTCTATGCTCAGAGGAGGTCCGCAAGTTTTCTTTAATTGTACTCGGTAATTGAAAAAGCCTTTTGGGTCTGCCTTATTGGCTATAAATGTTAATTAAATTAGGCGTTGCAATTTCTTGTTTTAAATGGGCAGCTCTTAAGGGCGTCCCCAAGCACCCCTGTCAGTCCCGCCCCAAGCCCTCGGGCGCTGCTCCCTGTGCTGGGTTGGGACAGGCCTTGCTGGTTCACGGGCCCTGCAGCTGGGCTTGCTGAGCCCCCGTTTCGTTTCTTTTCTGGAGTTGTTTAATCTCAGTCTCTTCAGGGTGTCTTTCCATGTGTGCTGCCGAAGTTCTGTCCCTCTCCCCACCCCCGCCAGCTGATTTGGTGTTTCGGCATTAACTCCTTTGGGGACATTTTTGAATGACCCCAGTGGCTCACCCTGCAGAAAGTCCCCTGGGGTGTGTAAGTGCAAACCAGGGTGGTACCAGGTGTGGGCTGAGACCCGAGTAGCTCTGCTGCCCTGGACCCCTGGTTCAGTGAGCAGGTCCCTCCCACCGTGCTGGGTTCTCCGTGGTTGGCTCAGAGGGGCAGGGGAGGCAGTAGCCCGGGGCTGGTGCTCTGCCAGGCCTCACTCCACACAGCACAACTTCCTGTGCTCACTTCATCTTGCTGCTGCGCTCAGCTGAGGCTTAGAGGGGCTGTTGGTGCCAGATGTGTCCCAGGGGCAGTGGGCCGCAGGAGAGTCCAAGGGCGTCACACCTGACACCCAGGGCTGGCGGTTGTCTTGATCAACAGTGATCTAAAATCACCTTCTTCCAATCAGATCATTTTTTTGGATGCCAGAAGAATAGACCTGGGGTCATAATCTTTATTGGTGGATCCAGGGTGTACTCTGGGGTTCAAGATGAAAAGGCCTCCCCTGTCACCAGCCCCTGGAGTTATCGCTGCATCCAGGACACATGGCTGTACCTTTTACAGCCTTGTGCAGTTCCCCCACCAGGCTCTGCCACTGAGACAATGCCCTGCTTTGTGGACCCTCCGCGGTGGTTGCTTTTAGGGCCTTTATGGAGAGAGAAATTTCCCCACACTCTCCCCATTGTAAACTCTGGTGAATCATTTATAGCGTCGAACTTTGGAGCAGTAACTGTCTCTTCGTGCCCACGCCGTGGCTGTGCACATCTGTGTGCTCTGGTTTATGGCCCTGGCTGTGGTGACCGCGGCCCCTGTCTTGCAGGGAGTCCCTGGAAGCGCTGCTGCAGAGAGCTGTGGCCCACTGCCCCAAAGCGGAGGTGCTGTGGCTCATGGGTGCCAAGTCCAAGTGGCTGGCGGGGGATGTGCCCGCAGCAAGGAGCATCTTGGCTCTGGCCTTCCAGGTGGGTGAGGGTCATTGCGTCCACAGACCCTGGCCTTAGTGCCGCTGGCGCCTGAGAATGTCCGTGTGCGCGTGCCTTGGCATGTGCTGTAGTCACGGGGTGCACTGGACCTAGGCTTTGAGGGGGGCCGAGAACAGGAAAAACAGCCCAGGTGGTGGACGCTTACCTCTTGGTCCTACCGCTCAGTGTGGCCACAGAACTATTCCAGGACACAGAACCCAGGATAGCATGTGGGCTGCCTGGTGCCACCAGGGCCCCGTGAGCATGTGGAGCCACATGCCAACAGCTGCACCTGCAGGCCCGATTATGCCCGGTCATCATGGGGTGTGCAGTTTTTGAAGTACCTTATTTTTATTGTTATGTGTAATACCGTAATACTTTGTGTCAACGTGGGTGTTGGTCAAATAGTTTTGCAGCATGTGTTTTAATAAACTATAGAATGCTATATAAACGTCAGTCTGTTATCGTCACCCAGGCTGACGTCATAAAGTTTGTCCGTCCTTAAGTAAACACCCTGAGAAGGGGCTGGCCTGGGTTGGCCTTTTTCTCTCAGTCGCCTGTTTGAGAAACCCGACAGCGACAGGTTGCTGCCCTGCGCAGTCGCAGTGCTGCCTCCATCCACCTGGCGCCTGCTGCCCCTCCAGGTGGTCGTCTTGCCCTTGGCCAGCGGGCGGCTGTGCAGGTGAGGGTCAGTCTGGGCGCTGCCCGCGTGTCCGCTGGACTCTGGGTTGTGTGCAGCCCTCTCCACAGAGGGCGACACGTGGGGTGCCCTTCTGTCCTGCCCATGTGGACACACCAGGACGGTCCTTGTCAGAGGGCTCAGGGAGAAGAGTGGGGTTGGGTGCAGTGGGTCCACGTGTGTACGACGCGAGTAACCAATTCAGGGGTTTTGAGAGGGTCTGGGTGGGTCCTGGAGAAGATGGCTTGGTAGCTGCCAGCGTCGTTCGAGCGGTGCGGAGGCCTCCTCTGTACCAGAGTGGAATGGATGTGTGTGTTTCCAGGTGAGTCTGGGTTCTTGGGCTGGGGTCTGCTCTGTCATCTCCCAGCCCAGGAGGGGCTCAAGCCGGACCAGTCCTGCAGCAGAGCGAGGCCCGCGTGGTTCCAGCCGCCTGCTTTTGATTAAGTGTGATGGAGCACAGGCCCTGCTCTGACCCCGCGGGCGCGGCTGTGCTTGCCCTGCAGGCCAACCCTAACAGCGAGGAGATCTGGCTGGCGGCCGTGAAGCTGGAGTCCGAGAACAACGAGTACGAGCGGGCCCGGAGGCTGCTGGCCAAGGCGCGGAGCAGTGCACCCACCGCCCGGGTGAGCCGACTGCAGGGCGTGTGCACCTGGCCGGAGCCTGGCCCCTGTGTTACGGGAGGGGTGAGATGCGGGCAGGCAGGCCGGGCCGAGCACAGACCCCTCCTTGTCCCTGGGCTAAAGCGTGTTCCCGTGTTCACCCCCACCTGCTGTGCACACAGAAGAACGGTGGGAGGCTTGCAGAAGCGCACGCGGTAGGGCAGAGTAGAGGTGCTAAGGACGAGGGTGCGGTGTGTGTCTGCCACGCAGGTGTTCATGAAGTCCGTGAAGCTGGAGTGGGTGTTAGGTGGCATCGCGGCTGCGCAGGAGCTGTGCGAGGAGGCACTGCGGCCCTACGAGGACTTCCCCAAGCTGTGGATGATGAAGGGGCAGATCGAAGAGCAGGAGGGGCAGATGGAGAGAGCCCGGGAAGCCTACAGCCAGGGGGTGAGCCTCAGCTGCACCCCTAGGGAGGATGGGGGCTGGTGGTTAGCGCCTCGCTAGTGCCAGCTAACGGTCTGTGGACGCTGGGCTGGCGCCTGGTCCCTGCTCTGAGTCCTGCACTCACTTTCTGCAAAGGCGCACATGCCAGTTGCACTCAGGCAGTGCAGGATGTGGCACGCCTAAGGTGAAGGCTGGCGTGTACACACCTGTATGCACGTGTGCACAGCACAAGCATACACATAATCCCTCACACATGTGCATGTGTGCACAGCACAGCCACATACACACCCCACACGCAGAGCATGAAGTGGTGTCTCTCCCTGGACACAGGCAGCCCTGAGCTGCTCCCATCACAGGTGAGAAGCCGGCCATGGCCATCTCAGTACTTCACAGACACCACCTGAGCTCCTCTTTTACTTGATTTCTTGGCTGCAGTTGAAGAAATGTCCCCACTCCACACCCCTGTGGCTTTTGCTCTCCCGGCTGGAGGAGAAGATTGGGCAGCTTACTCGGGCACGGGCCATTTTGGAGAAGTCCCGTCTGAAGAACCCGAAGAATCCGGGGCTGTGGTGAGTCCTAGGGGTTCTGGGCAGCCTGGGCCGTTGGTCGAGCTCACCCTTGGGGCTGTCCTCACCTAGCTGCGTGTGTGGGAGTCTCTGGGCTCCCGGGGTGGGGGCGGCAGGCGCTGGCCACCAGGAATCCCGGTTCCTGCCGTGGAGAGTTCGGTCTAGATGCTGGGACAGGCCTGGAGATGGTCTGATGCTGTTTGACGAGGGCTCTGATGAGGGCACCTGGGGGAGTGAGGGGCTAGTGACACCTGGGACGAGGAAAGGACGCAGCGGAGAGAGCAGAGCGTGGGCGTTTGCCGGGGGAAGGTGGCACACACTGCTGGACGCGGGCTGCTCTGGGTGCCTCTGGCGTGACGCCTGGTCTCCCCGTGCAGCCTGTGCTCATTCTGGCCGCCTTCGCCTGCGTCCGGGTGACGTTGGGGTCGGAGGTCTCGCTGTGGGGCAGCTGCCGGCGGGCCTGGCGGGATGTGGGCACTGGCGCCTGGCTTCTCTGGTGGGTGAGCTCTGTTCTGCAGAACAGAATTCGAGCTGCTGCTGGGTCCAGGGCCCTCTCAGGCAAGGCTTCCCAGACGCCAGCAGAACATCAGCTGTCTGTTGTGCGCCGGTTGCTGGAACTGCGTCCCGGCTGTCTCCTCAGGCTGGAGTCTGTGCGGCTGGAGCACCGTGCGGGGCTGAAGAACATCGCCAGCACGCTCATGGCCAAGGCGTTGCAGGACTGCCCCAGCTCCGGTAAGCGGGGCCTCCTGGCCTCCCGGACGCGGCAGGGAGTGGCCTTCCTGGGAGCCGTGACTCCGACCAGTCCGGTGTTGCAGCTGCCCTGGTCACCTGACGTTTGAACTAAATTCCTGGTCTCAACGTGGGACGGTTTGATTCCATGTTCTGAAGCGCTACCATTTATTTTTCTTTTGAAGTTTAACTTTCATTCTACTCAAAGTGGTGGAAATGCAGGATGAACAGATTTGGAGGAAAGAGGAGGAATGGAGATCGCCTGTGGGCGCACTGCCTAGGTTCACTACTCTTGGCCTGTTTACATTGTTGCACTTTGTGTTACTGCTCAGAGTTCAAGTCGTGTTGTGTACTGAATTTTGTAGCTTTTTTTTAAAGCTGAAAATTTTGTGAGAATTTTGTATTCTCATTGAATCTTCAAGGATATAAATGTGGCTGGGTGTGGTGGCTCACACCTGTAATCCCAGCACACTGGGAGGCCAAGGTTGGAGAATCACCTCTGGAGGCCAAGAGTTCAGACCACCCTGAGCAACATAGCGAGACCCTGTCTCTACAAAACATACAGAACCTAGCTGAGTGTGGTGGCGCATGCCTGTAGTCCCAGCTACTCAGGAGGCTGAGGCAGGAGGATCCCTTGGACCCAGGACTGTGCGGTTACAGTGAGCTGTGATGACACCACTGCACTCCAGTCTGGCCACAGAGTGAGACTCTGTCTCAGGAAAAAAAGCAGTAAATGTTTTTAGTGGCATCGTATAGTCGTGTGGATGTGTCAGGCATACACCACTCACCTGCTGGCCACCTGTCGGACATTTAGGTGACCTCCAGTGTTTAATCTGACGCTGCTCTGAGCTGACTGTCTTTCCACACGGGTCTTTACTAGTATTTCTGGTGGTTTTGTTACGATAAATGCTTAGGTGTGAAACCCCTGAGTCAGTGGGAATGAACCCTTACAGGTGGGCGATGCTTCCGGCCCGGGGACCCCCAGCGGGCTGTCGGTTCTGTGCTGTCAGGGCTGCCGTCCTCCCGTGGGCAGCTGCGTGGGCGGAGCTCTCGGCCACAAGCTCTGTCAGCAGTGCGGGGGCCCAGCCGCGGTGTGAGATGTCGGGTTAGAATCCCTGCAGGCCCCTCTCAGGGCTGCCTGTGCAGGTTGGGCGTGTTTCTTAAACCAGAGGTGAGAGCTGAGGTGCAGGTCTTTGTTCCTGAATTTCAGGTATCCTGTGGTCTGAAGCCATCTTCCTTGAGGCAAGGCCCCAGAGGAAGACCAAGAGCGTGGACGCCCTGAAGAAGTGTGAGCATGACCCGCACGTGCTCCTGGCTGTGGCCAAGTGAGTGAGGAGTACTCACGGGGCCGCCCGTGGCTCCCCGCCTCTCCCTGGTGGTCCGGAAGGCGCTGGGCGGGCGGGCTCCCCTGGTCTGGGCTGCGGCGGTGTCTGCGGATGAGTCGGTTTGCTTCCCCCTCCCAGGGTGGCGCATCTGCGGGCAGAGAAGACCACGCCCCGCGCTGCCAGGGTCACCTGGGCTTCGGTCCCAAACCCCCAGAGAGAGGGGCCTTCTCGAGGGCTCCCTGGCACCTTCCTCTCTCGAGAGTTCCCCTGGGTGTGTCTGGTCCTTCTTCTGTTCTGGCATCTTCTTGGGGGGACTGCTCTCTCCGTCTCTGCCACTTTTCAGTTTATACCTGCACGTGGCCTGGGTTCCAAGATGGATAAATTTGCTGGTGTTGGTCCGCACCGAATTTAAGTAATAAGCGTACAGACTGCAAGGAACTTCAGCCAAGAAATTTGTTTTTATTGTGTTAGGGCAAGAAATCAGACGCTTTCAGCTCTGTGACCCCAGAAACAATCCAGAACAGTTGACTCGACCTGCCCCGCGTGCTGGGGGTGTGGAGATGGCTGTCGCAGGCCACCTCTCGCCGTGCATGGTTGGAAGGGGAGGAAGAGGTCAGCGAGGGGCTCGTACCGTGTGCTGGACACGGGCGTGCTGGCTGCTGGTCAGGGGCTCCCTGGGGACGCAGCTCTGGAAGCTGGAAGGGCAGCGCACGTGGCCATGTGGCAGAGGGTGCGGCTGTCCACGCGCAGCGCAGGCCACGGCCTGTGGGGCTGGGATGGTTGGGTGAGGGCGTGGCTGGGCCGGTGCCTGCAGGGCCTTGAGAGCCATCCTGACTCACAGGGTCTCTGCCTGCTGCTAGAAAGAGGGAAATGGCCTGAGAAGAGCTGGACCTGAGAGTGGTGGGCCAGGAGGTTGGGAGGTGACTGGGGGCATGCAGGGGGTTGTCAGGAGGAACCTTGGTCCCCACTTGGGTTCCTGAGGCTGCTGTGCAGGACGGCAGCCTGCCGGGCGGGGGCCGTGTGTCTGGCCCCAGAAGCTCCCGTGCACGCCTGGTGCCATGCATGGTGGCGCGCCGAGACTTCCCTTCTCCACCAGCCCTGGGCGCGGAGCCCTCACGTCCTGCCTGGGCACTGCCCTCTGGTGCCTGTGGCCCCCAACAGGGAACAGGTCTCTTGTGGTCCGGCTGTCATCTGCCTGGGGTCCCTGGGTCCTGCTTTTGTGCTTCCGTTCCCGAGTGACTTTCGTGTGACACTCTGATAGGGCAGCCATAAAACCTCATAAAAGGCTCTGTTAAGGTAAATAAGTCACTCCTCGCCGCTCCCAAGCCAGTGTCCTGTGTGTCTGCTATCTGGGTTTGTGCTCTTTAAATCACAGTTTATCTAGCGCCAAGCAATTAAGAATACCACAAGGCTTAAAAAACAATCAGGTTATCAGCATGAAGTTACTCTGTTTGGTAACTGAGGCCAGGCCAAACAGCTGCCCGGCATGGAGGGCCTGGTTGTGTCCTCGTCTGCTGCGGTGCCTCTGGTGACGGGGAGGTGAGTGGAAGCAACAGAGTCCCGGCCTGTCGGGGACCCCAGCTCTCCCCTGTGCCGCCTGCTCCAGAAGTGGGAGGGCCCACGCAGACCCTAACCCTAACAGCCAGTGTGGTCCTCCGCAGCCTGTTTTTCAGGTGTCTGTGTCTGGCGGGCACCGTGGCCACATGTGCTGTGATCCCCGGGTCCCATTGGGACCGGAAGCCCGTCGTCTCAGGGCTTGCTGGGGTTGCTGCTGGAGGCTGGAGGGGCGGAAGGATCCAGCAGCTATCTTACTGAGGAGCAGGCCGAAACTTCAAAGTCTTAATTTAGATTTTTGTCAGGTTTAGTTTGATCTCCTTGTATTTGACCCAGAGAAAAATAATAATTTTAAGGAGTTTGAAAACCTTACTCTGTATGTGATTTTTTTGTTGTAAGCAGCAGTCGGTTGGACGCTTGAAGGACGGCTTCAGGGTAACAGCCTCGGGCAGGTTCCAGGTGGCCCAGGCCTGAGCCTGAGCCTCCCTGGGCTGCGGGAGAAGGCAGGCGCCGAGACCCGGGCGCCCTCCCCGCACTGCTCACGGTCGGGTCACGGCACAGCCCTGAGCACCGTGGCCACTTACTCTGGGTTCCCACCACCCTCCTCCTGGAACAGGCTGTTTTGGAGCGAGCGGAAGATCACCAAGGCCAGGGAGTGGTTCCACCGCACTGTGAAGATCGACTCAGACCTGGGGGACGCCTGGGCCTTCTTCTACAAGTTTGAGCTGCAGCACGGCACTGAGGTGAGGCCCCGCTGTCGGTGCCTTCTGGGACTCAGTGGGTTCCCCCAGCCAGGAGGTGGCCGAGACCAGCATGCTCTGCGCTGGGGGTGCACGGGCAGGGACAGAGCCCGGGGGCCTCCACAGCCTCCCAAGGCAGCCTCTGCCTCCACCGCTGTGTTTTGGTTACGGCCTTAGGGCCCCATGCCCTGAAATTTAGAGGCTTGGTCCATTTTAAGTGGCTTATCAGCACATTTTAATGAGTTGTTTGTGATTGGGGCCTTGGCCCGGGGGTGGCCTTCTGGAGAAGCCTGGGCAGCAGCCCCCTGTCCCCACTCCCCCCAGAGCCAAGCGTCAGAGCTGTGCTCACAGGGACTGGGGTGCAGTCGGGCTGTCCTGGGGTCCTCCCTGGGAAGCAGTAAGCCAGACCGTGTTGAATCTGGTCAACTCAGAGGGTGGACGTGGGCTCTTGTGTGAGGCTCAGACTTGGGAGCCTGGCTCAGTTCCACACCGTGAGCCAAGGCTGGGCATCCACGCGCCCCAGGAGGAGGGGCTGTCTGGAGGGACACACCTGAAAGACGGTGAAAGACAACTTTGCCTCCTGGTGCAGGAAGCCTGCCTGAGTCCCCCAGCCACCCAAGCTGCGGTTGGTGCTGTTGGGGCCAGGTCTGCGTGGGGGCAGGTGTGAGGCCGGTGAGGGTCGGGGGTCGGCCAGGGAGGAGCCCTGCCTGAAGTGCTGTGTGCCCCCAGGAGCAGCAGGGGGAGGTGAGGAAGCGCTGTGAGAACGCGGAGCCTCGGCACGGGGAGCTGTGGTGCGCCGTGTCCAAGGACATCGCCAACTGGCAGAGGAAGATCGGGGAGATCCTCGTGCTGGTGGCCGGCCGCATCAAGAACACTTTCTGATTGTCCAGTGTCCGTGGGGTGGGGCCTTGGAGTGGCACCTGGCAGAGACAGGGCAAAGGCCTCCAAGCTGCCTGTCCTCCTTCATTAAAGAGTTTTTATGTAGCTGTCGGGGTTGGCGACCTGCTGGTTTTCTTGGGGGACCCTTTCCTGGCTTGTGCTTTTGCTGCCCTGGCCTGGCCTTCCCACTGTCCTGGGCGGGTGGCGGCCTCCTGCAGCCCACGGCCTGTGTCTCAGCGGGAGCACCACCCAGCCAGGAGTCACCCAGGTTTTGCGGAGAAGGTAGTGGGGTTCGGGCACTCTGGGTAAACGCCCTGTGTGGGAACAGCTGGAGTAGTGGGGGCGCCAGGTCACAGGTCTGCAGACAGGAGGTCAGAAGCGCGTGGGAACCAAACCGTAGCACCAAGGCGCCAACAGGAGCCCCCACTGCCACCTGCAGAGAACGTCCCCAGTCTTGATCTGGGACAGCTGGGGCCTCCCCGAGGCCTGAGTGCAGACAGCAGAGCCCACCTCCGCCTGGGGGTACCTCTCCATCCCCGACACGCCCCCCCCCCGCCCCCGCTGCGTGTGTGGAATGAAAACGTCACTAGTAAGAGGTTTTCTCACTTTTGCAGGTGAATTTCTTTTTGCCAATTTATAATCAGCAATTTTATCCTAAAGCACTTGTAATAGTTTTCATCTCTAGGTTGAAAATTGTGTTGCCTGGGCGACCTGGCTTCTTGTCAGCCTTTGAGCTGTGTGAGGATAAAGGACTTCCTCGGACCCTGAATCCACGCGTGTGTTCATTCCGGAGCCAGCCTGTCGGAAGGGGGCGTGTAGGCCATGGGTGGAGCGGTCGGGCTGGAGGTCACGGCTGGTCCAGAGGCTGTGGGTGGACAGTCTCTGAGCTTGTCCAGGGGACGGGGTGCCATCAGGTGGGATGAAGAGGAGGCTAGCCAGCCGGCTGAGTCCCTGTTCCCAGACACTCCTTGTCGGAGAGTAGCCCCAGAGGGACCCTGTGTGTCTCGTGGTACCGATGGCGGGGCCTGCGGGGGTGGTCAGTTGCAGACCCGCAGCTCAGACCTGCTACACTGGGGGGCTGTGCTAGGCCTTGTGGCCCCTGCCCTGCTGCGGACAGCTGAGAATGGCCGAGGTTGGGGGAGCCCCGGGGAGTGCCCACGAGAGGAGCATTCGCCTCACCGTCAGCACCTGGGGTGGGGCCCCATGTGCTGGAAGGTGGGGGTCCACCTTCTCTGTGGTTCTGCAAACCTTGAGGACATGGCCAGCCCAGGGGCAAAGGACCAGCCACCCCTATGTGGGGTCAGGAACTGCTGGTTGGTCGGTGCTGGACAGGTAACCTGGGATGGGTCTGGATCTGGAAGTCCGTCCTCCCTGCCCTCCCAAGGAGTGGCTGCCAGAGCTTCCTGGATGTTTGACTGAAACAGGAGTTTCCTTTGCTCTCTCTTGGAGAGAGAGGGGCATGAGGGAGTCTTTGCATTTTCTCTGAAGAATGAGTCCTACAGCTTTTGGAGTTTGAAGGCCAGCATGTCCCTTTACAGATGTGGAAACTAAGGTCCAGGCAGGGGCAGTGACTTGGCTGCAGCCCCCAGGGCTGCTGGTGGCCTTTAGTGCCTTGGCACGGCCTCCATCGTGGGCCAGGCAGGGGCCATGCTCGGTGGGTGTCGAGGAGTCACAGGGAGAGGAACCTGTCAGGCCACGTTCTGATGAGGCCTCCTGCAGGGCCCTTGGAACGTTCCGGAGCATCTGTACTCATCTGTGGGGGCTTTTCTCAAATACTTTGAGGTGGTCAAACTACAATCACATCACTTAACAGTGGGGACAGTTGTGAGAAATGCATTGTTAGGTGATCTCGTTGTGTGAACACCGTAGAGTGAGTGCATTTAGAGAAACCCAGACGGCATGGCCTGCCGCACACCTGGGCCTGCCACACACCTGGGCCACCTCACACCGAGGCTGTGGCACAGCCCACTGCTTCTAGGCTACAAGCCTGGACGGCGTGTGATACTCTGAATACCGCAGGCAGCTGTAACACAATGGAAAGTATTTGTGCGTTGAGACATAGAAGCAGCACAGTAAAAATACAGAATTATAATCTTTGTCGGCCAGGCTGGAGTGCAGTGATGCGATCACAGCTCACTGCAGCCTCAAACTCCTGGGCTTAAGCCATCCTCCTGCCTCAGCCTCCCCAGTAGCTGGGACTACAGGTGTGTCCTATAATACTGGACTACAGGAGTGGCCCCACCACTCCCAGTCCAGTATTATAATCTTACAGGACCACCTTTGTATGTGACTGTGCTTGTGTGGATCACCAGCTTCTCCCTGCGAGAGCGAGCACACCTTAGCTCTCCCTCGGCTGGTTGTGTTCCAGTGTTGCTCTTGCTCTGTGGCATCTCTCTGCCGCCCACCAGGGCCAGTGCTCACACCCGGGCACTGTGGCACAGCAGGCGTCACAGTAACAACCTCGGGATGTGGCCTCCCCTGGTGAAAGACCCCCCTCAGCCCAGGAGTGGTGAGGCTGGGCTAGTGGTGGGACCCCAGGAAGTCCCAAATCTCAGGCCCTGCTGGGGCAGGACCCCCTGAATGGCAGGGTGCAGGGCCTTGCAGCTGTGGGGCGAGCAGTTAGGGCCCACCAGGGTCTACCTATCAGCCAGGTCCCTGGGAGAGGCAGTACTTGCCACTGGGCAGGCCCCAGCCTCACCTGGCTCCCCACCCCCACCACTGGACCCTGCACCGCCCTCTGCCCACTGGGCACCCCACCCACTCCGTGACAGAGCAGGGTCTCCCTGGGGCTGGCGACTGAATCCGAGACCAACAGCAGCCCTGGATCCTCTGGGACAGGTGGCTGCTGGGCTCCAGGGTCAGGTTAATTGAAGCGATTGGATAGGAGGTGGGGAGAGGGAGGGGGCAGGGCTGAGACCGCGTGGCCCTTCCTCCCTCTCCTGCTCCCTCCCTCCTTTGCTTGGAGGAGCCAACTTCAAAAGCCGCCTGCTGGATTGCCTGGCCTTGGCTGTGGGGCCTGGTGTGGCCGCACTCCCCATCTGAGGACCCCAGGACCATGTGCGTGACCCGCTGGCGGGAGTGAGGGAGGGCGAGACCCCGAGAGGCCTATGGTGAGCAGCGGCGGGCCTCTGGGGAGGGGGCTTACTTGGGCCGAGTGGCTGGGAGCAAGCACAGCCCAGGAGACGCTGCTTGTGCCCCTGCGCCCTGTTGGGAAACCCCCTGTTGGTTCCCATCACGGAGGCTGGCTGTGGGCGCGCGTGCCCTGGCCTTCCCGGCACTGTGGGAGGGGTCTCCTGGCGCTGGGCACCCTTTCCTCCCTCACGGTGCTGAGGCTGAGCTCTGGGTGGGGGGGGGGGTGCAGACAAGACTGTCTGGGACTCCCTGGGCAGCCAACCTGCCCACCTGGGGCATAGCAGGTGCTAGATGTCCCTTCAGCAACGCCCCCTGGCCTGCTCAGGAGTCAGGCTCTTGTTCTCACTGTGACCTCTGACCTGCAGCAGGCAGAGTGGGTGACGTGAACTCACCAAATTGGCCATCGTGTGTGTGTGTGTGTGTGTGTGTGTGTGTGTGTGTGTGTGTGGAGGGGAGCAGGTTACAAGAAGGGGGCCACGGCAAACCCAAACCGCATCTGCGTTTCCAGCCACAGCTGCTTCATGGTTGGGCAGGACCCTCCCCCACAAACACTCAGCTCTAGGTGAAGGTTGGGGTGCTGCTTGTTTAGGCTCCCCTGCCTGGGCTGGGAAGCCGAGTCCTGTCATCTCGGTCGGTTCGCATGATTAATTTTCCAGCCCCAGATTGGCTGGCTGCCTCTTCCCTGGGGCAGGTTTAGGGGGCTGGCCCCTTTGGAGTGGCTGGGAACCTGGGGACAGTCAGCTGTCGCCGTGGTGTTTGGGCTTCCTGTGCGATCCAGTCTGCTCTGCCCAGGGTGGGTGGGTGGGGGCTCACAGGCGCAGGCGGCTTTTGAAATTGGTCCCAACTGTTGGTTGGGACCTGATGTCGTGACCCCCTTCCTCCCCTGTTGTTTCTGGAGTCTCCCCAGCCTTCCCCTTCCAGTAGGGTATGTGGCTTGGAGCTCTGAGCCCTTGCCCCTGCCTCAGTTGGCTTGGGGGTGCAGGGAGACCCCAGTTCCCGTCTCTGTGAGCTGATTGTGATGAGTTATTGGTGGTGGGATCTGCCCAGCCACAGAGAGGAGCAGTGAGGGTCTGCCCCAGCCCCGATGTGTGCAGCCTGTGCTGTGGGCACCCAGAGGGGACCAGTGTGTTTGGGTCAGCATGGCCAGGAGTGAGGCTGTACTGAGGGGACTTCCTGCCGTACCCCCACTAAGAGCTGGCCCCACTTGAGCTGTGCAGAGCCAGGTGGGCCCTGCCCTGGGCAGTCTTGTGGGTGCACCATCCCTTGCTGGCCTCACTGGCACATAGACCACAGTGCCAGGCCCTCCTGCTACTGGACCTGTCCCTTCTGTCTCCTAGGCGGTTCTTTAGGTCTCTGTGAAATGGCCTCCCCAGCCCCTCATCACTCACCCTGCAAATCTTTGCACAGAGCATGGAGCTGTCTGGTTTGCAGGTCTATTTCTTGTCTCGGGGATTTATCCTGTCGGGCCTATGCCTGGAGCCCTTGCTGGACTGTGACAGTTCCCTTTTATGCAACTGAGCTCCCTGGCGTGCGGGCACGGGGTGCACCTTCTATGGTGGCTGAGCCAAAATGCAGGCCGGGCTGCTCCCTGTGCTGGGAGGCCAACCTGGTGTCTCCTCCAGGTCCCCCCCAGGTCTGCGCTCTGGGCGCTCCTGCTGGTGCTGCTGGGGACTGCGCCAGGCCGGGCCCGGCTCCGCTCCTGCAGCGTCCCCGACGTGCTCCGCCACTATCGCGCGGTCATCTTCGAGGACCTGCAGGCCGCCATGAGGCGGGTCGGGCCGGGGCCCAAAGGGATCTCGCCAGGCTCTAGACACCTCCATTTCGTTCGGAAAAACCTGACAGAAGCTGGGGGCTCAGGGCGGCAGGAACGGCCTGGGGTCTCCTGTGGCGCCCAGAAGGTACGGAGGAGGCGCACCCGCCCACGCCCGCCTGCCCCTCCCTCGGGGCCTCCAGATGGGGCTCCTTTCCCAGGCCCCTCCCGCCCTCACTCCCCTCCCCCCGCTTTCCGCTCTTCCCTACCCAGGAGCACAGTATCCTACTGTCCATCGCGTCCCTGGGTCGGACCCTGCGCGGGGCGGCGGCCGGGGGCCGCCGCGGGGCCCTGGAGAAAGCAGCGTGGACCGTGGCCGTGCGCACCGAGGCGGTGATGCGGCGCCACTGCAGGACGCTGCGCCAGGTGTGCGTCCTTGGGTGTGAGCCAGTCCAAACCTTCCCCCGACCCCACGGGGCCGCTGCGCCTCTCCTGGCTCCACGGCCTGGGGGCTCATATCGGACCCACTGGCCTTGCTGCGGCTCCCTTTCCCAGGGGGTGGGCGCGGGGGCCCGTGCGCACTCGCTGACCGCCCGGTCCCCGACAGCGGATCCGGCGGCTGGAGACGCGCCCGGCCCGGCGTCGCGGCGGCCAAAGGCAGCTCCTGCTGCGCGCCCTGGACGCCGTCGCCACCTGCTGGGAGAAGCTTTTCGCGCTGCGCGCCGCGGCCACCGGGGTACCCTAGCGCGGCTCGTCCGGGGCCCTGCGCGGGGCGGAGAACTAGCGGGGCTGCGGCAGAGCCTGGAAACGATCCTCGTTTTGTTGACGTCTTTTTGGCGACCTCAGCCCCTCCCTCGACGCAGCCCGCGCTCCCCGTAGGGCCCAGGATGTGGAGCAGTGAGCCCGGCCCGGCCACGGCTGGGTCCCGGAGGTGGCTCGCCCTCCACGCGCGGAGCGAGACCTCAATAAACGGAGCTGGTGCTGCGGATCCTGTTCTTCCCTTCGCCTGCGTGGCTGTGGGCCCTGGGCCGCTGCCGGCCTGCGCCTCGATGGGGCGGGGTGGGGGGGAGCGTCACTCCCGCCACACCTGGGCAGAGGCGGGGCCGCCCTCCCAGCCTTGGGCAGCAGGGGGCGGGCGCGGGACGCTGGACGCGGCCCAGGCTGGGTCGGCTCTGAGCTGGGGGGGTGGGGGGGACTCCTGGGGCCCCTAAAACGTCATGTATCCGTCCTGCTCCACTTTGGACCTAACAGGGGAGGGGGTGGAAATGGAGGGGAGGGGAAGGCTGAACTTGGCGAATTACGAGCAAAACAACCGGATAAAGGAAACAGGCCTGAAGGGAAGCCGGAGCCCGGCAGGGCCATTTCCTGCTGCCTCAGGAGGGGTGGCCAGGGCCTGGGCTCCAGGGACTGGCCCAGCCCCCTCTGCAGGACTGGCCAGGCCGGCCCCAATCTGCCGTGTGGTCCCTGGAACCCTACATTTGCTGGGCAGGATGTGGGACTGACCCCCACCCCATCCACAGCTGCAGAGAGTAGAGCAAGTAGAACACCTGACACCTGTTCGCCCCTCCCCATAAAGAGGGGCCCTGGAGGCACTGAGGCCAGCGGCACAAGCAAGAAATAACCACAGGTGATCCTGACCCTGCTTTCCACTCTCCACGGTTCCTCCCTCATGTGTGTTAATGCATTGAGCCTGCACAACAGGAACGACTGTCCCTGTTTTGTAGATGAGGAAACTGAGGCACGGGGAGGTTTCAAGACTTGCCTCGAGTCCCAAGATCAGAGCATGGTGTCTGCCATGCGCTCCCTGCCCAGAGGATGGAGAGCTGAGCTTCCTGGACTTCAGAACCTGCCTCTCCTGCAGATTCAGCCCTCCTGGCAGTCTCCCCGGCCATGTACCACGCACATGCACCTAGTAGGTCTAGTTCCTGCACTGCGTGCTCCAGGGAGGGCAGTGTGGGCAGGTGTGGGAGGTATGAAGGGGACAGGCAGGGTGCAGGGGCCCCAGTGGAGTCAAAGCTCGTGGGGGAGGAGCTTGGACTTATCCTGAGGCGGTGCAGGCAGTGGAGGGTCTTCACTGGAAGAGGGATGTTAGAGTTGGCATCTGCAAAGATTCCTGTGGCTGTGTGGACTGGGGGGGCTGCATGGTGGGGGAGGTGAGGTGAGGCTGAGGGACTGTGGCTCCCACTAAGTACCAGGGGGTTGGTGGTCCTGAGCATGAAGGGGTGAGGGGAGGTCCAGGCAACCCCAGGGTCCTGGCCTGAGTACCTGGGTGGGTCCTCATCTTGAACTTCGGAACTGCTAACAGGGAGTGGAGGTGTGTTTGAGGTGCTCCAGGGAGCTTGGGAGACGTGGACATGGACTGGGCATGGCTCACATCTCTGGACATGCTGGCATCTGGCCGGGTGTCCACGTGGAGAGAAAAAATCCAACGTGGTTGGGAACATAAGGTGTATGGCAGCAAAAAAGGGCTGGCAGGGGCAGCTGAGCTGGGGGCTGGGGTCAGAGAGTCCCGGGGTCAGGCCTGGGTACAGGCTCAGGAGGGGACAGGCCCACCATGAAGCCTCCCACTGCCCCATTTCCCCAGGGCCAGCTGGCTTCTTGCCCTTGCACCTGCCCCAGTGCGGGCCGTGGGGAGAGCACCACTCTCTTCTCCTTGGCACCTGGGAACGACCTCCTGGGCTGTTTGAAGTCTGCTTCCCACCCACAGTGCTCCCTTCCTGCTGTTCAGAGCAATCAGAGGCTGGAGAACTGGGTGGGCAACAGGGACAGCCCCCCACCAGCCACCACTGAGAAAGTTTCCAACAGAAACCACAGCCTCTTGGGGGCAGGAGGAGGCCTCAGAGTTTGGGAACACATGTGGACGCCTGAGTCCTGGGCCAGGACCACATGGATGGGCAGGAATCCCCCGCATCCTGGCCCTGTGGTCCTCCCTCATGAGGGATGGGAGCGGGGTGGGCTTTGGGCTTCTGGGACAAAGTTCACTTGTCCAGAGTGGGCACATTCCAGCCAGGCTAGGTCTGGGGGCAGGTGCAGACCTCATGAAGAGGCTCAGAGCTACCAAGAGCCACAGACTAGAAGGGCGGCTGTGGGTGCCTGCTCGGACCCTGAGGTGCTCGCTCCAGACCCAGCGGGATGCGTCCCCACAGCTCCTCTGTAGCTTCGTGAGGACGGAGGCACCTGGCCCAGGCCAGCCCACGAGCTGCTCAGTATGTATTTGTTGGCTGGAACTGAGCAGGCCAACCCAAAGATGGGAAGAGACTCACTCATGGGGCCAGAGGTCCCGGTCGTAGGGCCACAGGGGCAGACCCCACGAACCAGCCTGCATGTCCACGGACTAACTGGTGCTGCTTTCCCTGTGTGGCCCGAGCCTGGTTCTTCCTCTGCAAAACATGTTTCTGGGCCTACACAGTAATGTCCCATCCCATCCTCGTGCCTTCTCAGGGCTCAGCTGTTCCAGAAAGGTGGGGGCTGTGGCCCAGAAGGAGGGGCTGTGCCAGGGTGGCAGATGGGCCCTGCAGGGCACTGGCCATGATTGTGCAACCTCCCGCAGCCCAGGAGCCAGGCCCTCCCACGTGCAGTGCTGACAGGAGGGGCCAGGCAGGCAGGCTTTGAAGGGAGCCTGGGTCCCACGGCCTCCCCAGACTGGGAGCCTTTGAAAGAACATCTGGAACTCGGGCACCCGGCAAACTAGTCTGTGGATTTGCAGAACCAAAAGTTAATCCTGTCTTTGGCACTTGTGTGTTCCTCACCCCTGCCCCCATGCTCCTCTCTCTCGCCACTGCACCTCTCCTTCTGCAGAGGCGACAGCACCTTCCCCTCCACTGCCCACCCCCCTACTGTGCTGGATGGGGCTGGGCTGAGCAGGAGGTGGGAAAAATGGGTGGTGTCTGCTGGCCATGCCCAGGCCCCAGGAGAGCACAGGCCAGACCTGTGTCCGGGGCTGGGGAGAGGGCAGGGGAGCGTGTGAGTGATCCCAGGAGGAAACACCTGCTCCCAGACCTGGAGGATGCCTGGCCCTGTGCTGTCTGGAGCCTTGAAGTGTGCGAGGAGGCCCCTGCTCCAGCTGTGGCCGACTTGGAGACAAACAAGTCCCCCCCCCTCCCCCCCTGCCAGGAAGCACATACTGACTGGGGGGAGGTGGTGCCAGGTGCTGGGGCCCATTGTCAGTGGCCTTCAAGACCCTTGGGGAGGCCCAGGGACAGCCCCCATCCTGCCCCCTCCCCAGGAAAAGACCCAGCTTTGTAAACACAGAAACAAACAACTGTGGCTCCCCCCTCCCCATTAAAATCCGGGAAGAATCAGCAGGGAGCTCGCACCTGCTGGGGGAAGTGAGTCCTTCTTTGGGGGGAAATGGGGTGCTCAGGCCTTGGGGAAGGGCAGGGCAGCCTGCTGTGCTGCGGGGGAGGGGGAATCCTGGAGTCCGACGCTGGCTCCCGGCCACGTCCCGCTGTCGCCGGGACCTCGGCTCCAGTGTGAGGCGGGACAACCCCCTGGCTCAGTGGAGTCCTGTCGCAGGCCTTGCAGCCTCCCCCACGGCTGATCGTGATAGCTGTGGCTCAGGGAAGAGGCGGCCAGGGCTCCCCGCCAGGTGAGCAGGCCCTGTCCTTGGGCCGCCCCTGGCGCCCCCTGCCCGGCGTGAGGCCAGGGGTCGGGGCTGCGGCCCGAGATAAGCGCTGCGCCCGCCAGCCGCTTCCGCACTTGCAGCGCCGCCGCCGCGCGCTGCTTCCTGTTTTCTCGCGCTGGCGGGCGGGGTCGTGGGGCGCGGGGCGGGGTCGTGGGGGACGGGGCGGGGTCGTGGGGCGCGGGGTCGGGTCGTGGGGGACGGGGCCGGGTCGTGGGGCGCGGGGCTTCCCTGGGAGCCGAGGTGCTGGTGGTGGGCAGAGCCGGAGCAGACTGAGACACAGTGAGGAGGAAGCTTGTGCTCCCAGCCGCCCTCCCCAGGTCCTGGGCCGGGAACTGCCCGCCCCCCCGGCACGCTTGGGCAAGGCCCTCTCCTCATAGTGGACCGGAGCCCGCCCTTGCCTGGGGCAGAAGAGGTGGGTGGGCTGGGTAGAGGATCCAGCCAATCCCTGCCCAGCTTTAGTTTTGGGGGACCTGTTGGGTTTGGAGGTCAGCCTCTCCGGACTGCCCTTTGGGGGACAGCTACTCTAGCATATGGTTCAAGGTCCTCAACCAATTGTTCAAACGTGGTCATTAGAGATACAAATTTTTGTAATTTTAATGAAGACACGTTCACACAAAACCTTATACACAAATGTTCATAGCAGCATTATTAGCCAAAAAGTAGGAACGATCTAAATGTCCACTGGTGGATGAATGGATGAGTAGAATGTGGCATATCCATACAGTGATGGAATGCTACTCAGCCACGGAAGGTGTGAAGTTCTGACACACGCTCCAATGTGGATGAACCTTGCAAACCGTGCTCAGTGAGCCACGCCAGACAGTACAGGCCGCGTACCATGTGATTCCATTTGTAAGAAATGCCCAGAACAGGCAGATCCATGGAGACTGGGGAAGGGGCAGGGAGGATGGGCAGTGAAAGGTCTGCTTGGGGGGTGACGAGAAAGGTCTAAAACTAAAGCCAGCGCCGTGGCTGTGCCTGCAGTCCCAGCTGCTCAGAGGCTGCGGGGGGAGGTCGGCTGGAGCCAGGCTGCAGTGCGCCACGGCCACGCTGCGCCCAGCCGCTGCCCACCAGACTGGGCAACACAGCGAGACCTCGTGTCTTTAAAAGAAAAAAAGCTCCAAAATTAGATAGTGGTGATGATTCACAACCCTGTGAATATGCCAAAACCACTGAATTGTACACTTACAATTTTTTGTAGGTTTTATAGAATGTAAGTTAAGCAGTTGGGTTTTCTAGGGTGTTTGTCCAGTTGTGTGAGAGGGAAACGTGGTCCCTCCTACACACTTGCCCTCTTTGCCTGCCCCCGCATAGCCCTGTTGGAGCCAGGTGTGTCTCTTCATCTGGTGTGTGGCTGTGTTGGTGTCCCCAAGGGTGTCCAAGGTGGTGACCATATCTACTGGGGAGAGGGGTGTTCCACACCTACTCTCAGCCCCCACGTTCTGGTTCTGCCCTTGGCTGCCTGCTGGGGTGGGATGAACACCTTACCCAGGTCACTCCAGGGACAGGCAGGGTCCAGGCAGTGGGGCAGAGGGAGCTGTGGCTAGTGCCAGGCCGGCCTCAAGAACTTCCAGGAACTAAGGCCTGACTCACCAGGAGCAGCTGGTGCCCAGGGTTGGAGCCACTTGGCCCTGGGGCTGTGGTCCTGCCTAGGAGGGCTGTTCAGTTCTTGGGGGGTAGGGGGGTTCCCCAGGCTGGGCACTGGGAAGGGTCCTGCAGTGAGATGCCCCCACCCCCAGCGCCTGCCCACTGCTGCTGAGAAGCTGCTATTAGAACCAGCTGCCCTTCCCCCTTTCACGTCCCCTCTGGTCCTGGTCCTGGTACTTCCAGCCCCTGAGCTGGCACTCCCGCCAAATTGGGCCCCCCTACTGGCCTCCCACCCTGGCCCTTGGGGGAGGGGCCTCCAGAGGACCCCGCTCTGTCCCCTCCTCCCACAGACAATGGGCCTGTGCTGCCTCCCGCCCCTGTTGACCTGGAGGGGCAGACCCTTGGGGTGGGATGGAGTGAGGAGCCCATGGGGGAATGTGTCCTGGTGGTCACTCTGGCCTGCACCGGCCGTGTTGGTCTGTCTGGCACTCCTGTTTGTGCATCTGTGGGTGCTTCTGGGATAGGTGCAGCAAGGAAGATGCCCCAGCCTAGGCAGGGAGGCACTCAGGGCTGCTTACGTGAATTTAGGCAGCAGGACAGACTTCTGCCCGTCTTCTGTCTCCTGCCCTGGTTGGGGGGCGGATGGTCCCACACCTGAAGCTGCCACTTGCAGACTTTGGCTGCTGGGTCACCCTCTGGCTGAAGCTGTTCCCATGGAAAGGGATGCTCCTTGGGCCTGCTGACCCCGGGGCTCCAGGGGGTGGCCCAGAGCTGGAGTTGGGCCATGGGAGCTGGGTGGAGCTTGCACACTCATGGGTGGTGTGCACTTCTCCCACTGCATGAACCCAGGAAGAGTCAACACTGGTGCCTCAGAGCCCCACCTTCCAAATGTGGCTGGACGGGACCACCCTGTTTGTGTCCCTTTCAGTCTCGGCTTCCCTGCCTCCCTACTGTGTGCTTTGGAGGAGTAGCTGCTGTCCTCAGCATCCTGTGGGCTGCTCCTCTGTCCCTGTCTGTCCCTCCGCCATCTGCTGCATCTCTCTGCACCTCTGAGTACATCTCCTGCCCTCCTCAGCTTATCTGTTCCTGTCCCCTTCTGTGTGTCTCTGTCCCTTTGAGTTCTCTGTGCTCTGCTGCTGATGGCATAGGGAAGGGGGACCCAAGGGCAGCCTCCTTGCTCCACCATTTGAGGTGTGGGGCTCATGTTGGTTCATAGAGGTCACCCTGCCTCCAGGCAGTGGACCCACACATATGGACACACTGGCACACGCATATCCAGCCCCAGGCTTGCTGCATGTCCATGTGCCACATGTGCAGTCACCCATGTGGGTAGCCACCCTGGGAGTATCACTCACACACATGCAGAACTAGAGACACCCATGTTCTCAGGGGCGAGACTGAGTGGTGAGTGATTTTCCACATCAGGGTTGCGAGGATCAGCTGCACCACCCTCAGGGCATATGCTTGGGGGGAGTGGGAGGACAGGGCACGTTCCTTCCCCCAAGAGGGAGACACACAGCCCCTCCTCTTGGGTAGAAGACCTGCTTGGCCCTGGGGAGTGTGAGTGTGCAGGGGGTCACTTCTGGGGCTGCTTATTCCAACTTTCCCTGAACACACAGGATCACGCAGTGAGGGGCCTGCTCGGCAAGGGGTAGGGAAGACCGAGGGGTCGCTGTGGAAGGAGGGTGTCCAGTCCTCCTGGAGGGGCACAGGGCTACTGTGATGGGTCCTCAGAGTTGGGGGCTTGAGATGTGAGGCCTGGGCCCTCCTGCCCTGGTCACGGATGCTATCTCTGCACAAGGCTGGACAACTCACCCCTGGCAGCAGTGTGGGAGTGGCACGGTACACCGAGGGGTGGTTCTGGGTAGTCCCTGGGCGTGGAGGAAGTTTTAAGGAGGAGGTGAGGACGATGGTCCCTAGTGGGGATGGTGGATTGCTGTCTTTGCCCCAGTGGGCTTGAGTTAAAATAGCGGCTGTACAGGAGGGGAACAGGGGGCCTCAGGGTGGTGTGGACCCCACGCCTCCCACCCTCGGTCAGGGCGTGTGTCCCGGGAGGCCAGCGAGTGCCGTGGGTTTAAGCTGGGAGTCAGGCTTCGGGGAGAGTGGGAGGGAAGGGCGTGTCCAGGGCTCGCTGGGGGAACTGCTCTCCCTCCTGCTGACCGCCACCCAGGCCAGCGTGGGGAGGAACGGCCCGGGCTCTATTGTGGCCGGGGCTGCTCCTGGCCCAGGGGACCCAGCTCCGGGATCCTCCCTTACAGCAAACAAACGTCATTATTTCTCACATTTAAAAAGGCTTTGCTACAGTGATGCTTTGGATCACTGAAACCCCTCAGAAGAAAAAGTGTAAAAGTTTAATTAAAAATTAAATATACTGTATTATGTATATTAAAAAAGGCAAAGTAAAAAATACAATCTGGTTCTAGAAAATATACTGAAGAAAAAGGATTAGGCGCTTCAAAAACTTAACCCTAGCGGGGCCAGCCAACAGGTCCTAGGCCTGGGCTTCCTGGGAAAGCCCGGAACATGTGGGACCACCCTAGTCACCTTTCTGGAGTCCCCTGAGGGCAGGTGGCCCAGAAGCCTGGGGAGGTGGCGGGGCGGTGGTGCGCAAGGCCGGTAGCGTCACTGGCTCCTAAGGGGCTGTTGTTACACGTCGCCAAAACATACACCTGCGACAGAGCAGAGCAGAGATTCACAGCGGAGCGGCGGCTGCGGGAGGAGGCTGCGAGGGCAGGGCGGCGGGGGCCTAGCCGGAGATGCACGCGCTGTAGTAGACGGCGCTGCTGGCGTCGGACAGCGCCGAGATCAGGCTGCTCTCCTCGGGGCAGGTCATGGCGCGCGGGCCCAGTTTGGCCAGCGCCACGTGGTACGGGAGCCCGGCGGCGTCGGGCCGAGTCCGGTTGCAGTTGAGGTACTGGTCGAACTCGGTGAGGTCCACGTCGGCCCACAGGTCGGCGGCGGGCCCCAGCGGCTCGGCGCCCTCCAGCGGCGGGGCCTCGGGCGGCGGCGACAGGGGGCCGGGGTACGGGCCTGGCGCGCCCAGGGCGCCGTAGTACAGGCCGGGGAGCGGCGCGGCCGGGGGCGCGGTCCTGAGTGCCTCGGCCAGGGGAGCCCCGTAGCAGCCGCCGGGGTCGCGCGGCAACTCAGCGGGCGCGTAGGGCGCGCGGAAGGCCCGCAGCGCACAGTCCTCGGGCGCCGCGGGCGGTGGGAAGAAGGCAGCTTCGCTGGGCTCCAGGCCGTCCAGAGGCGAGCGCTCGGGCGTAGGCAGCCCCAGGCCGTCGAACTCGGCGCCCAGTGGGGGCAGCTCGCGGAAGGCGCGAGCCGAGCCGGGCGCGGCGGGGAAGGGCTCGGGCGGCGGCTGCGGGGGCGCTAGGCCCGGGAGCAGGAGGCCAGGCTCCAGCCGCCGGGCCTTGCGCGCCTGCTTCTTGCGGCGCGGCCGGTACTTGTAGTTGGGGTGGTCGCGCAAGTGCTGCACGCGCAGCCGTTCGGCCTCCTCCACGAAGGGCCGCTTCTCCGCCGTGTTGAGCTCCTTCCACGCTTTGCCTGCGGGTAGCGGGCGCCAGTCAGTGGGCCGCCGTCGGGCAGGCAGGAGGCCAGCCGAGCCCTGCGTGCGCCTTGGGCGCTCTGCGAAGGTATGGCACAGCACCCCCTCTCCCGGCCCCGGGTCCCTGGACCGCCCTGACCCACCCCCGCGCGGCCCCCTGCCCCGCTCCCTGTCGCCTCCCCGCCCCTCCCCGCCGCTCACCCAGCATCTTGCTGAGCACTGCGTTGTGCAGGTCCGGGTTCTGCTGAGCCAGCCGCTTGCGCTCGTCCTTTGCCCACACCATGAAGGCGTTCATGGGCCGCCGGATGCGCGACTCGTCGGCTGTCTGGCGGTCCCCGCGGCTAGCTGAGCTGAGGCCATAGCGCCCCGGGTCGGGGCTGCGCTGCGGGCTGCGCTGCGGGCTGGGCGGCGAGGCGGGCGCGGCGGGCGCGGCAAGGGCGGCGGGGGCGGCGGGGAGGCCGCGCGGCTCAGCGGCGGCCCCGGATCCCGGGGCCCATGCACAGTCGCGGCGGGCGGGCGGGTCGTCCTGTGCGCCGTAGCCGGGCGGCGATCTCTGCATTCCAGCTGGGCGCGACCTGGGCGGAACCGAGCGCGGGAGCGCGGAGGGCGGGCGGCGGGCACTGTGGGCCTGGCGCGGAGAGCGGGCAGGCGGTGACGGTGGGGACGGCGGTGGCCTCGCGCCGGGCGGGCGCCCTGATATAGCGGCGCGGGGCCAATCGGCGGTGGGGCGGGCCGGGCGGGGCGGGGCGGGGCCGCCCCCTCCCTGGGGGCTCCCTTTCTTCTCAGGCCCGGCCAGATTGCTCCAAGGCCTCCCCCGCGCAGAGTCCCCCGCACCCTCTCTGAAGGAGAGACCCCCGAGTGGGAAAGGGCTGCTGATGTGGGCTGGGGCTGTCAGACTTTCTGAGCTAAGCTGCCACCCCACCCACGGAGTCAGACCCCCGGGTGGTAATTGGGGGAGGGTGGCAGTGTCCTACTCCGGCTGCCACCCTCCTACGTGAGATCACATTGGGAGGAGGGGGCCTTATTTTAACACCGAGGTCTTGGGAGGCTGCCTTGCCAACAGCGGGTAAGTGCCTCCTTGAGCCTGGCACCTTGGGAAAAGCCCCTGTATGGGGGGGTGTGCGCTGATCCCCCAAAGGGCACTTGCGCCTCCTCCGTTCCACATGCACGTGGAACTTTCAGCACCGGGGGACTTTGAACACCTTCCCCCAAGCTGCCCAAGGGGTTGCTTTAGGAGAAGGTGGTCTTGGTGTCTCCTCCCTCCTCCACTCCCAGCAGGAAGGGAGAGGGCGCCACTCTGGACAGAGACCTTGAAGAGAAAGGAGAGCGGAGGGCTCAGAGCCCCTGGCCTCGTCCTGGCTCCTCAGGGCCTGTGGCTGGTGGGAGGCTGTGCCCGCAGGTAGCTGGCTGGCTCCCTGCCCTGCCCAGGCCGCTGCTGCAGCAAGAAAGCAAAGCTGGACGGGGAGCCAGGGAAGGCCTTCCTTCCTGGTGTCCCCGCCCCATGGCCATCTCACCTGGGAGAGTTTCTTTCCAGAGGAGCCTCTATTGGTCTTAATTTTCTTTTCTTTTTTTTTTTTAGAGATGGGCCTGGATATGTTACCTAGACTGGACTTGAACTCCTGGGCTCAAGCCATCCGCCTGCCGCAGCCTCCTGAGTATCTGGGACTATAGGTGCTCCGACTCCGTCTTTTTAATTTTCACTGTCCCCTCTCACCCCATTTGGAGGGGACCTGGGCTCCAGCAGCTGATGGGTCTCTCCCAGGGAGGTCCTTCTTCCCCCTGCCAAGCATGGCTCTGTTGGGGGGGGTAGGTTTCAGAATGTCCCACCTCACTGCATGGCCACTCGTAGCCGTGAAGCTCTGCAGCCCCCCGTGTGTCAGGAGCCTCAACCCCGAGTGTGGGGAGCCCCAGGGCTTGAGGGCACAGGTATCAGTGACGCTGGGCCTGTGTGGCCAGAGGCTCCCGGTTCTGCCCAGGTCCCCTCTAGCCCACACGTTCTGTGCTCACGAGTGGGGCTGGTCCCTGGGTCCAAGCGTCCCTCTGGGGCTGTTCCTGAACTGCCCCCAGGAGAGGCCAGTGCCCCCACAGGACACCTGACCTGGGGGCTGTTGCTATTGGGTGTCCAGCCCTTCCCCACGTCCCACGTCATGTTCTGTCACGTAGGTCTTGGTAGAGGCCTGGGTTTCCCGGGCTGGTCCCCAGAGCTCCTGTTCTTCAAGTTTGAGCCACAGGCTGCAGCACTGTGGTCAAGGACACTGAGCCAGTGCCAGCAAGTTGGGGGCAGTTGGGGCACCAGGCGTGGGGTCTCTGGCTTTTCTCAGGAGCAGTGGCTGCTGGGACGGAGGGGCTCATAGGCCTCTCCCACGTGTTGCCAGCTCCCCGTTGAGCAGGTGTCAGTGTGGGTGGGTGGCCTGGGCAGCCGGCAGGAGGGTGTTCCTTGGCTTCTGTGAAGAAGACTCCAGGTTGGGGGATGGGTCCAAAGAGCCAGGGCTGCCCCGACCTCCCCTCACCAGCACTTGGCAGAGGCCACCTTTATCCGCAGCTTCGTGGGTGCAGTCTGGGGTCACCAGGGCTGGGCTCAGCCTGGGAGGTGGCTGGTCGAGGGTGATGGTCACCAGGGCTTGGCAAAGAGGCCTCTGCACACTGGGATGGATCTGCGGTTCCCTGGGCTCCGCCTGGTCCTCTGCAGCCCCCGAGAGCCCAGATGATCCAGGCGTCTCGGAGCTTAGTGGTGGGCAGCGTCTGGCATCACCTCATTGCCCCTTGTCCCACTGTCCCCCTGCCCCCCAGAGCTGCCTTGTCTGGCGCTGGCCAGTGACCCCTGCTCTGGGCTGCACTGTGGACTCAGGTGTCCGGCCGTCACGTCCTGTGAGCCTCCTGGGGTGGCTCTGCAGGGTCAGGCTGCCACCACCCTGCACGCTGCCCGGCAGAGGTGAGGAGGCAGTGGGGGTGGGGACTGCAGTCAGGTGGCCCTAACCCTGGAGCCACAAGGCTGGGGGACTCACTAGGGCTGCACAGGGTGGTGTGGGTGTGGCCAGCTCTGCCGAGGGAGGAGCATCCGTGCCATGTGGTCCATGGGTCTGTGTGTGGTCTGCGTGGCCCGTCAGCCTGGGTGTGGGGCAAGGTGGACCCGGGAGCCGGGCGCTACCCAGGGCCTTGGGAGCCAGGCAAGCTGGACTCCCCGAGGCAGTTGGGACCCGTGGGTCGAGGACCAGGAGTCCTGCACAGTGAAGTGTGGCCCTCGGGCCCAGAAAGGGAGGGGTCACCAAGGCTTCTCTGGCCATCGAGCTGCCGCCCCAGCCCTGTTCAAAGGGGGAGCAATTCGTGAGTTTAGGGGCATCCCCGTGTCTCTGGAACCTCACCTCAGTCTGGCCTGGCCCAGGCTGGCTGCTGCCCCGCCTTGGGAAGGGGCCTGTTGGTAGCCCACAACCCCACACAGAGAGAGTCGGGGTGAGCTTGCTCTGCAAGGGTGGGGCTGGCCTGGGTATGGAGAGGACACTGTCCTCCTCGCCCGCCACCTGCTCCTCCCTCAGCCTGGACAGCCCCAGCCTCCGGGTGAGGCTGGCAAAGGATGCCGGGTAGTCCCCCTCCGCGGCTCTGGGTGGGGTCTTGGCTTGGCGCGGCTCCGGGCCGGGGGATGGTGGGACCTCCCAGGCACTGCCTGGGCACAGACCTCCCAGGCTCCCACCAGCCCGGCCCCTTCGGCTGCAGGAGCAGCGAGGCTGGGACCAATTACTGACTCCTGTGGGGCTCGAACTCTCCCACTCCCTGATGGTGGAGGGGGGTCCCTGTCGATGCAGTTTCAGGTGGAGGGGGACCTTCTGGCCTCCTGAGACCTCAGCTTTGGAGCTGGCTGCCCAGTGCAGAGCCTGTCTCCTGCCTCTCTGCACGGCAGCTGGGCCTTCCGTTGCAGCTCCTGGCCTGGGCTGACCTGGCAGAGGGTGGGGCATTGGAGGCCAGGGTCAGCCTGAGCCTCTCTCCTGGGGTCAGCGTCCCTGGGGAGGTCACCTGATGCCTCAGAGCCAGGTGAGCTCACTTGTGTATTTGTGTGTCTCCTGGCCAAGGACAGGTCTGGTTCAGGTGGATACTGGGGCCTTTGCCTCGGCACAGAGGGTTCTCCCGGCCTCGTACCCTCTGGCTGCCGGTCCCGCTGTGCACAGAGCCAGTGGGTCCGAAGTGCTGCCTTGGTTCGGGAAAGGGCAGAGGGGGGGCAGTAGGTGCCCCCTGCTTTCTGGGCACGTGCAGGCACGGGAGGTGTGAGGGTTCCAGTGCTCACGCCGGCCTGGGTGGTGGCTCTCTGGTGTCGGGTATGGGGTCAGGGTTCACGTGTTTGATTCACTACTGCCCTGTGGACCCGACAGTGGCATGCAGAGCAGGGTGTCATGCGGGCATCAGAGTGTTATTGTGCTTGTGGGGTGTCAGGCCGGTGGGGGGTGTCTAAAGGTGTGGGTTGTGGTCTGGGCAATGTAGAAGCTGTTCCTGAATTCTGGGGGTGTTACGCTGTGGTGGGCATGCGCCCAGGGTGTTATCGCAGACTGTCCACTTTTAAGGACACTGGGTGAGAGCTGGGTGTCAAGGCGTGCCGTGTGAGCCCTGGGAGGATATTGTGCAGCCTTTTGGGGGGTGTTCTGCTCTGGGGGGTGGTTGCAGGGCTCTGTGTGTCCTTGGGTGTTGCTGCGTGCTGTGTGGGCCTCCCCAAGTGCTGCGGGGCAGGAGCTCCATGGGAACCAGGCCGGGGGGCCTGGGCTGCTCTGAATTCCCATGGCAACAGCAGGGCGGGGTCAGGAAACAGCCCAGCTCAGGAAGGAAGGCTGGCTGTGCCTGAGGAGGCAGCCTAGGGCCAGCCTGGGCTGAGCAGGCGCCAGACGTTCTGTCCAGTGGTCCCACCCTTGGCCTGCCCCCCACGCTGTGTGGCTGCCCTTATGGGGCTGGGGCTGTGTGTGCCCTGGTCCCTTTGGTGGCTCTGTGGAGGCAGAGGGGAGCCCTCTGTGTGCCCTGCACTGTGGGGTGTGTGTTGGCATGCTCGGGTACCCAAGGCCCCTGGAAGGCAATGCCCACGGTGGCTTCCCTGCGCTGGGCTGGCCCGGCCCCTCCCTCCCTGCCAGACTGGGAAACAGAGGTTGGGGGGAGGCCAGTACAGGAGAGGGCCCCCTCAGGGGCCACTTCCCCACCTGGCTGCAGCTCTGCAGGGCTGGAAGCTGCTCTGCATTTCTTTTCTGTTGCTTGTGTTCTTGTCACTTTGGTGACAAGTGGCTTTGGTAGCCCAACTGGCTAGGGCTATGAAATGGGCTGGAGGAGCAGGTCTGTGTTCTTGGGGGTCACCCAGCCCATCCTGGGTGACAGGAGTCATCGCTCCATCTGCTTGTGCGTCACTGAGCACCTGTTGTGCACCGAGCCCTGCTCTAGGGACTTGGCAGAGAGCAAAACAGACCAAGTCCCTGCCCGTGGGAGGCTTCCGTTCCTGTGCGAGAAACAGCAACAAATCTACACACGTCAGAATTTGGGGTGCCAGGTATAAGAAGGGGTCTGTTCTGGGGTGCTGACTGCCTGTTCTTTCATGAGGTGACTTTTGAGGCAGCCCCTGCAGGAAACGTATGAGGGGACAGGGGTCCTCCGGAGGTGTGTTTTACACAGAGTGGGGGCATGTGGCAAGGCCCTGGGGCAGGGAAGCTGCTGTGGGCAGAGCAGCAAGGTGAGTGCTGAGGGGGCACCGAGCAGGGTCTGGGAGGGTCCTGCTTTTCTGAGTAAGACTTGGGAACGTGGAGGGGTGCGATCTGAGTTAGCTCCCGTGGCCTCAGCACAGCTGCGTGAGAACACGGGTCTGTGTGGGGCAGAGAAGGGCAGGGGCTCTGCTCCGGCAAGGGGGCTGGCCGAGGCCAGCCCTCAGCCCCTGCCCCCCAGCTGCCCAGGGGTCCTCGGGGAGGGCCGACGGGCGGGGCCCCTGGGAGGCACTGCCTCAGGGACCCTAGTGTTGGCCCCTGTGAGTCAGACCTCCGTGCTTCCCCGTTGTCGCCCCTGACCCCATGGCTGCCTGGGGCTCTGGGGAGGGGAGGGTGGAGGGGCCGCCAGGCTGGCGGGCTGACAGGGCAGGGAGGGCAGCGTTTCTGGGAATTGTGTGGGGGAAGCGCATTGTTCGAGCAAGCCTGGATCGGGCCGCCAGGGCTGCCACTGGCCTCTGGGGACGCCTCCTGCCTCCCCGAGACAGCCTCTAGGGGAGGAGGCTGGGCCTGGGCCAAGGCTGTGGGCCGGGCTGGGGACTTTCCGAGAGAGCCACTGCCCTGGCCAGGCTCTTCCCATTCCGCAGACTGTGGGACTGAGGTCCAGCGGTCTGGCTGCGGTGCTGGCAAAGCCAGGAGCGGTGGGTCTAGTCCCCGTCCCCTGTCCTCGGCTGCGGGCACTTGCAGCAGGGCACTCTCGCTGGACCTAAGTCCCTGGTCACTGCCCTGCTGTCCTCAGAGGCCAGCATGCAAGACCCCAGGACTGGCTGGGGTCACGGTGGGCTGGAGGGGCTGGTGGAGGGGGCTGCAGAGACAGCCCCGGTCCCGGGCTGGGCTGGTGAGCGCGGGGGCTCTGTGTGAGTTTGGCAGCACGAGCTTTCCCACCGCGGCCCTGCCTCAGCCAGAGGGGAAGCGCGGACGCGGTCCCTGGGGTCACGGCCAGCTTGGGCAGGCGGGGGCCGGGGGACACAAATAGGAAAATAAATGGCCTGAGCTTCCGATGTTTCCTGGACTTGGGACGGGGGAGGGGGTTGACCTCTGGGCCAAAGGTGCAGCCGGCCCAGTTGAGTGGACCCTGGGGTTTTCCCCTAGGCCCCTGTTAGGGCCACGGCTACCCTTTCAGACCTCCAAGCTGGGCCACCTCTTCCCCTCAGAGGGCCCCTGAGGGCAGACGGTGTGGGTATGTCTCTGTCCATGAAGACAAGTGTGGAGGGCCTCCTGGAGGAGGTGACAAAACCCTGATGGATGAGCCAAGGGGGGCTCAGCCCCAGGGAGACGGGGTTCCTGGTACAGAAGCCTGGTGTGGGTGTCAGTGGCCGGGGGGTCTGGGAGGGTGAGCAGGGCACTCCCTTGCCCTGTGGCGGCTCCTGGTCGGGGTCCTGTGCCCCCAGCTGCAGGTCACGTTGTCCTGGCTCCCACTCTGGGCACGGCAGGCCCGATGGCATGGAGCATGGAGCAGGAGTGTCCCCCCCACCTGCAGGCCCTTCCTCCCTTCAGGCCACATGTGTTTCCTGAGCACCTACTGGGTGCCAGACTCTGTTCTCAGGGCTGGGGATGGGGCAGAGAAGGGAGCACACGGTCCTCCCCTCTGAGTGCATCCCCTGGGAGACAGACGCCTCAACAAGCAGTTGACGGTGGCTCCGCACGCGAGTGCACGTGTGCGTGTGTGTGCATGTGTGCGTATGCATGTGCACATGTGCATGTGTGCGCATGTGTGCGTGTGCATGTGTGCACGTGTGCATATGCGTGTGTGCAAGCATGTGTGCGTGTGCATGTGTACGTGTGCTTGTGCATATGTGTGTGTGCGCACACGTGTGCATGTGCATGTGTGTGTGTGCACGTGTGCCTGTGCGTGTGTGCCCGCCAGAGATGCATCAGAGAGGAGGGTTCTTCAACGGCAGAGGGGCTGGGGTAGGCTCTGGAAGGACGGCACCCTGTTGGGGTCAATGTCCGAAGGAGAATCCAGTGGTTCTGATGTTGTCACCCTTAGGGGGAAGCTTCCTGAGGGCACAGGAGGGTCTGGTGGCCCAGGCAGCCTGTTGGGGGAAACTCGGAGGAAGAGGAAGTTCGCAGGGTCGGTAAGGTCCTGAGGGGTCTGTTCGCAGGGTCGGTAAGGTCCCGAGGGGTCTGGGGTGTGAACGCTCTGAGCACGTCCCCACAGGTCGGGAGTTAACGAGGGACCCCAGGACCAGGGATTTCTAAAGTGTGGAGCTGGGAGTTTTAGGGTTGGTCAGTGCCACAAGCCCTACAAGCGAGGGCCTCTCACCAGGACTGGCCACATTGCCCTGGCCAGGTAGCAGTGGCTTTTCCTACTGCGTCGGAGCCGGGCCAGCTGGTTTGTGGCTCACTCCCGCCACCTAGAGGCCTCTGCTCCTCACCAGCCACTGGGGCCATCACCTGCTGACCTACAGGCATGGTCGTCCCACCAGATTCCAGCCTAGCTGATTGCCCCAAATGGGTCTCCACCCTTCCCCCTGCAGAGGCTGCTTCCACTCAGGGCTGGACCATGTCAGGGGTCGGGACTCCTGTCATGGGGGGCTGTGGCCCCCAAGTGGGAAGCCCCTCCTCTGCCACCCACCCCACCTGTCCTGTCCCCTCTTTTCTCCCAATCATTGCCCTAGCATGGGCCAGGCCACCACTGGCCCTACCCACACCCATCCGATCAGGGTCCCCAGATGCCCTGATGCAGCCCGGTAGGCTGGGCCAATGCCAGGCCTCCCAGGCCCTGCAGGGACCCCCTGACCTTCCAGCCCTTGTCCTTGCGGCTACCTCTGTCTGCAGCCTTGGTGGCCCCCATGGAGGTCCCTTGAGACATCGCAGGCTCCTGTGAGCTCTGTCTCTTGTGGCCCTTCCCCAGTCCCAGGAGGTAGAGGACACCTGGCACCTTGTGGAGAAGGAAAAGGGCCCCTGGCAGGTGGCCTGGGACCTCCACCGTGGCTCAGGAAGGGACAGTGCTAGTTCCCAAATGAGGGCTCCCTCAGTGCCACGTCCTTCGCCCTCCGCCACACCATGGGGCTGTGCACACTGCAGGATTCATAGGATTATACAGGAAACCGATTATCCTAACACGTGGTTATGAAAATATTTTCTAAAACGTGTGGCACAGAAACCCGAGTGCTGCTGCTTTTATTTCTTTTTTTGAGACAGAGTCTCGCTCTGTTGCCCCGGTAGGGTGCGGTGTTGTCATCTCAGCTCACAGCAGCTTCAAACTCCTGGGCTCAAGCGATCCTCCTGTCTCAGCCTCCCAAGTAGCTGGGACTGCAGGCGCTTGCCACCATGCCCGGCTAATTTTTTCTATTTTCAGTAGAGACGGGGTCTCGCTCTGGCACAGGCTGGTCTTGAACTCCTCAGCTCAAGCTATTCTCCTGCCTTGGCCTCCCAAAGTGCTAGGATTACAGGTGTGAGCCACCACGCCCGGCCTCTGAGTGCTTCTTTCTTAACTCACTGCAAAACAACACAAGATGTGGGGTTGGGCCGAACAACTACTGCAGTTCCCAGCAGCAGTGACATGAGTGGCGTCAGAAGCAACAGTCGCTGGTGTGAAGCAGCTGTGGTTTGTGCTGTGGTCAGTCGCGGGCCTTGCTGACCAGATGTGGCTCGTGGCTTTGCTCGTAACTGAAGGACTGATGTGTTTTCCCCAGAGGTCTGCAGATAGCAGGTGGCGATTTCTTCCCGCTCAGTCATTTTTCCATCAGGAGGTTGGTCACTGACCCCTTGGACCATTGAGACCCCATCCCACTCCTCCCTCCTGCCTTACCCGGCCCCTCCACAGCTCCCAGACCCTGTCTCTGTCTCACCCCCGTCTCGACAGACCATGTCCTGCAGGGCGTTTGTCCCTCCCCACAACTTGGGGGTGGTTGCTGGGGCTGGGATAGAAACTCAGACCACCACCACACTCCCAACCCCTCGGACACCCTCTGTACCCCTGAAATGCAGCCCCCGCCCTCCTGAGCTTCCTCCCTCCTCGGGGCACCCATTGTTCCTCATGCACCCCGGCTGGCCTGCGGCCTGTACCTCTGACCTGCACAGAGGTATCACAGAGGACAAAGACCCCAGGGCCCCACCCCGGGGGGTGCAAGGGCAGAAGTCTTTGTTCTTAACCAGCCTCTTAGATAATGCTTTGAGAGTCACCGTGCCAGGGCATCTTTGTGGATTGAAACATCCAAATGAGCCAAATATTTAAAAGCATCCCTCATGCGAAGTCTCCTCACTGGGTCGGTGGACTCAGGCAGGGTCAAGGGTGGGGCCTCAGTCCGGTTTTCCAGGTGTCTGTGTGTGCTCCCTCCCCAGAACTTTGTGCTTGTCTGTCCAGAGGAGAACTCAGATGGGGACCAGCCTCACTGCTGGCTCCATGACAGCAACTTTTTCGGGGGGGGGGGCGGTGCTGGCACCTAGCACCACCTGCACAAACTCCGCTGACGGCACGGTGATGCTTTGGGGAGGCCTGTCCTGGCCCTCTCCCCTTTCTGACTTTAATCTTGGTGATGAAGCTATGTTGGGGTCACCTGGACACACACCTGCCTGCTTCGTTCTCCTCTGTGCTGACCATCTGAGTTCAAGCTTTCCACCCAAGAGGGCTGCTTCTGGTGTCTGGAGGTCTCCCCCAGCTCGAGGGTAGGGTTGCCTTTTTTTCGAATCAACTCAACCCTGTCTGTCCGAGAGGCCTGAGCGCTGGCTGGGCTGCCTCCTGTCCAGTGTCACCATGGGTGACAGGGAGCCGGCATTGAAGCCTTGCAGCCTGGATCTCTGAAGCCATGTTTTCTGGGATTCATTCTGGTTCCTGCACAAGGCAGCTCCTGTGCCGGTTCTGTGGGACCCTGGTTGGTTACTTATCAGCCATGGAGAGGGTGGTTGAAGGGTCACTGGCTCTAGCCTCTCTTGGTCCCCTTGGTATGGCTGGACCCTCAAAGGCTTCACACATGCTCAAACCATGGGATTCTGGCCACAAGGACTTGCTTGGTTGGGCTGGGCTCAGAGCTAAGGCCCCAGCTCACAGTGAGGGGCAGAATTAGAGTCAGTTGGGACACTAGAGGTGTTATCTTCATCCATCACAGAGCCTTGTGTCTTGGAAAAGCTTTGCTCTCTACAAAGAATTCCATCCTTTTCCTTATGATTAAGATGAATCTCTTCCATCATTAATAGGGGGAAAAATGAATCTCATAACTGACCATATTTCCCTTTTCACTTTGGCTGCTGGGGAGCTTATTTCTATCTAATGCCACCAAGAGCTCAAGGCATGGTCAGCCTCAGTCATCTGGCCATCCCACCTGGCACCTGGCCTCATAGTTTCTTGGTCTGAACTTCAGTGACCATGGGCCCCACAACACTATAGACATCAGCCCCTTGGTCTGCACCATCCCCCAACATCGCACCCCCTCCAGCAAACCACCCTAACCTGCTGCATTACTGAGGAGGTGGCAGGCATCTGCGGGGATGCTGCCCTGCACCTCTCCCCTTCCCAACCCGCCCAGACAGGGGAAGCCCCTTTGGCCTTCCCGGGACGAGCCAGGGCAGGGGAGAGGAGAACTGACTGCCCTGGCTCCGTTGCCTGCCCCGCGTCCGGGGGTGCATCAGCTCACATCTTGACAGCAGCCCTGTGAGGCAGACACCACTGCCGGCCCAATTTCACGGTGGGGAGACCGAGGCGCAGAGCAGCCAGCGGGCATAGCCCGGAGCGCACCCCGGCAGGCTGACTGCGGAGGCCGGGGCCTCGTCACCGCAGCCCCGGCCCTCCGGACGCCACAGCCCCACGGGAGGCCTCCGCGCGGCTCCGGGAGGGCGAAAGGCAGGACTTCCAGCGGGGCACAGCCGGCGAGGCCGCGGCGCGGGGCCGGAGGGGCCGAGGCGCGCTGCGGGGGCGCCCGCCGGCCCTGCTCTGAGGGCCGCCCCGAGAGCGGAGAGGCCGAGGGGCGGGAAGGGAACGCGGCGGCCGCGGGACCGCGAGCTCGGGCGGCGCGTCAGGACTCCACTTCCCAGGAGGCCGCGCGCGCCGCGGGGCCTCCTGGAAGTTGTGGTCCGGGGCGGGGCGAGCGCGCGCGCGCGCGGCGGGCGGGGCGGTGGGCGCAGGGACCACACTTCCCGGGATGCAACGCGCGGCCGCGGGGGCCGGGGGTTTGGGCCGGGGGTCCGCCGCCCGCGGCGGGGCTGAGTCGGCTGCGGCGGGCGCAGGAGGCGGCTGCGGCCGGGGCCGGGTTCCGGGCCGGGCGGCTGAAGCGGGCGCGGCGGGCGCGGGGGCCGCTGTTCCCGAGGCGATGATGGGCAAAGAGGAGGAGATTGCGCGGATCGCCCGGAGGCTGGACAAGATGGTGACCAAGAAGAGCGCGGTGAGGGGCGCGGGCCGCCAGGACCCCGGGACCCCCGCCCCGTCGAGACCCCGTCGAGCTCGCCGACCCCCGTCAGGGCGGGGAGACCACCTGAGGGGCAGAACGAGGCCCTGCCCCGGCAGAGACTCCCGGGACGCGGGGAGACCCCCGCCCGTGGCCAAGACCCCTGTCCTGTCCTTCACCCCCGCACTCCCGCAGAGGCCGCGATCGGGCCTGGACCTTGTCCCGGGAGCCACGCTCTGGACTCAGACCCCTCCTGCCTGGCTGAGACCCCTCAGACCCGGGCCCTGCACCCTTCCCTGTCCCCTAACTCCAGACCCCCTGCCTGGCCAGTGGACAACTTCCTAGGCCCCACCCCCACCTTACCACTCAGCCCTTTCTTACGGACGCCTGGCCCCGTGCCTTCCTCCATCCTGGCCTGGGCACCCTCATGGGGCCTCCACTGTTCCCCGACGAGCCCTGCCCCCAGCTTGAGCCCTCTCCCCCCATTGGTCTCCATGCCCTTTGCCACCTGCGAGAGTTTGGACCCCTTTTCCCTGGAGCCATAATGCCTCCTGCACCCCTTTCTGGCCGGCGCCATCCCCCTTCACAGGCTGGCCAAAGGCCTTTCCTGGCTGTGGGGCCCATTTTCTTCTCTGTCTGTCCTCACCCTACAAGAACCAGGTTTCTCTAATAAATT
>CM052436.1:208883168-208898671 GCA_028533085.1 Varecia variegata
TCCCCCCACACTGTCCCCCTCAATGTCCCCTCCACGCTGTCCCCTATGCTGTTCCCCCCAATGTCCCCCAACACTGTCCCCCCACACTGTCCCCCAACACTGTCCCCACCGCTCCCCCCACACTGTCCCCCCACCGGCTGCCTCCCTTTGGCCTCATGATTCTCTCTGCTCTGAGCACTCAGCCACCGAGGAGAGAAGTGGCTTCAAAACCGTCCCACACCTACCCTGGTGCCTCCCTCTGCCCACCTGAGGAAGGGGGTCTCGTGGGGTCGCCGGAGAGCTCACAAGGTCACTCCCACAGACAGCTCGGCAGGGAGTGGCCGCAGCTCAAACCAGGGCTCAGGGAGGTGATACCTCTGCCTGGCACGGACCCAGGAAAGGCAGGCGGGCCCCGCTCCCCTGGTGCCCCCTTCCCTCGTCAGGCCCCTCGCTGGGGAGCTGAGCACCCAGCGACCCCGGACTGACCCCACCCCTGGACAGGGCGAAAGGGAATTTAACGGGGGGACAGGAGACCACCACCTGCTCCGGCCCATCCAGAGCAGCCCCTGCCTGCGTCCCCAAACAGCCTACCTGAGGATGACGTACATGACCAGGCAGTTGCCCAGCAGGCCCCCGACACACACGGCCAGGTACAGCCCCACGATGGTGACCTTGAGCCCGAGGGGCAGGAAGGCACTGTGGCTGCTGTTGGGCAGCAGATGGGGTGGCAGCAGGCTGTGGTTGGGGGTCAGCAGGGACAGGTTGTCCTGAAGGTGGCCACCGTACAGAACCTCCCAGAACGGGGCGGGGAAGAGGGACTCCATGCTGCCGGGCACGGCACCTGGGACAGAGCACAGACAAGTGACTGCAGTACCAGACACACGCCCAGCCCAGGCCTGGGAACACGGCACACTCGGCCCAGCAGGCACAGACCCCCCGGGCAGCACACATGTGCACATGCAGGAGCACGTGGGGACCTGAGGACATGTGTGCACACACAGGGACACATGAAACACAGACACACCAGCACCCACAAGGACATGATCTTGGTTGGCTCACAGACTCACACACAGGCTGCGTGACAGCAGCCACACATAGGGACACGTGTCTACCCACAGGGACTCCCCGACACATGGCTGCTCATGCGCCCACAGGGACGCAGGGACACACGTGTGCCCACAAACAGACACGGAGATGCCCAAACCGCCCCGTGCACATGCAGACCCAAGAGAGACTGAGACACAGAACAGGGCGGCCGGGCACAGCTCCCTCCTGCCTCCAGCCCTGCCGGGCCCTTACCTCAACCTCCCTGGGGGCCGGGACCACGCACACCCCGACCCTCTGCAGCCAGCAGGCAGGGCGGGCGCAGGGCAGGGCGTGGCAGGGCCGCCGGGCTCAGCACAGGGCCTGGCTGGGGCCTGGCTGGGGTCTGGCTGGGGTGTGGCGGTGGTGGTGGCAGCAGCGGCGGCAGAAGGCGGCTCCTTCTCTGCAGACGCCAGACCAGACGCAGCCAGAAGCTGGGGGAGGGGAGGCGGCTGCAGCTCCAGAAGGGGAGGGGCTCTGCCGGCGGGAGGGGGGCCCCCCGCAGGGAAGGTGTGTCACCCCACCAAGGGCCCCACGCTGGATGGGGACAGACGGGGGACCAGGGCGCACATGCAGAGGTGGACGGGGAGGCTCAGAACCGCAGACCCAGACAGAGACACAGGGACAGAGGCACCTACAGGCTCACAGCGGCTCAGACACAGGGACAGACACACACAAGGACACACAGACTCAGACACGAGGACGGAGACTCAGGGAGACGTACACAGAGACCTGGGACCACGGCTCACACGGAGAGACAGCACCGCAGCCAGGCTCCCCGGGGTGGCCGAGCAGGCACACGGCAGCGCCCCCGCCGGCACTTCCGGCAGATCTGAGCCTGCACGGGGCAGGCAGGACGCCGGTGCGGGCGCGGTGCTGGCCCAGCGCTCTCGGCGTGGCCCGTGCCCACTCGCACGAGGCCGGCACAGGCGTGAGCTCGTTCACCCCACCACACCCACATCCGGCCTCTGCCAGGACGGCGTGAGCCGCAAAGCGTGAAACCGCCTGCCAGGGGCACAGACGGCTGGAACCCGGGTCTGTCTGTTGCTGGGGGACACCAAGAGTGTCACCACGGCAGGTCCCAGAGCGATGCCTGGTGTCAAACAGGCCCCAGCACCCGCCCCGCTGGGCAGCTCCTGTGCAGTTGCCACCTTCTCAGCACGGGGGGGCACGCACAGTCCGCTGAGATGAAAGGTCATAGGTCAAGCCATGGGGGTGACCCCTAAGCTGAGTCACCAGCTCCCACCAGTCACGGGGCTGTTCTTCCCGCCTGGGCTCTGAAGGACAGCCAGACCCTGCTCAGAGCCCCTTCTCCAACAAGGGGACCTTGTTGCTAGGCAACTGGCAGCAGCGTTGCTAGGATACTTGGCAAATCGGGAGAAGACGGCACAGGCAGATGCTCCGGGACTCAGCATCCCGACCTGTCCCCCAGGACTCACCTCTGCCTCTTCACTGCAACCGGGACGCAGGGACACGTGTGAAGACACAAGCAGGTCCACAGAGACACCCAGGGACACGTGGGGACATACATTCTGGCAAACACACACAGAGGCGCCCAAACAGGCACATGGGTGAACGCACAGAGACACGGGTACTCAGAAATGCACACGCATTCACAGGGATGCACAAACACATGGGCCACACCATGCCCACCCCAAGCTGCACGCAGGCACACAGGTAGCCACGAGGGAGGGAACAGGCAGACACAGACCAAGGCCCTGACTCCCAGGGGACACACATGCACAAACACACTCCACATGCAAAACGCAAGGCCCAACTCTGCTGACCTCTGAGCCTGGAGGGACGGGAACCTGGGCAGGCTCGATGCCCGCAGCTGCCCCCGCTGGGCTCACCAAGGTCCGAGCGGGAGCCGTGGACTCTCCGCCTGCCCATCCGCCTGCAGACCCTCATTTCCTAACAGCCTTCCACTGCCTCCCGCCCGGGACCCACGCTGGGGAGGGCAGCCACAGGCACTGTGAGGGTGGGCAGGCAAAGACCCCCCGGGGAAGGGGACACAGGAGCCCACCTGATGCTTCAGCCCAGGAGCCAGTGTCAGAGGCCAGGCAGGGTGGGCAACGGGGCGCCCCCTCTGGAGAGGGGCAGATGGGGGTTGGGAGGAGGAGGAAGGAGAAAGCAGTGAGGAAGGAGCAGGGGGCGGGAAAGACGGGGAGAGGAAGAGGAGGCAAGAGGTCAGCCAGTGCAGGTCAGACCTTGCTCCCCATCCCCCACCTCTTTCGACCCTGGTCTCTCTCGCCAGGGTCCACCTACCTGCCACACCCCAGGGACGCCCCAACCCTGCCTTGCCTGGCCTTTCAGGGGTCGAGAGCGGCCTCAGTCCCTGCGTGGGAGACAGTCGGGGTCCAGGCCCGGCCTCAGCACCTCACTCCAGAACAGTTTCCCTCCTGCAGCCCACGTGCTCCGTGTCATCCGCCCTGACACTCTTCTAGAACCAAGAACACACGTGCCAGGATGACACCTACGTTCTTCCCATGTGGGCTGGGCCTGCTCTTCCCTCCCTCACCCCTGTTCTGCGCTTACCCCTGCACAGATCCCCCCCACCCCCAGCCAGCTCCAGTCCTACCTCCTCCAGGAAGCTCCCCTGCCCTGCCCACCGGCCCCGGCCCTGGGAGCCCCGAAGCCTGGGCCAGGACTCAACCACGCTGCACCAGGCCGGGCCTGTGAGCTCCGGTAGCAGCCGGTAACCCCTGCAAGCGTGTCCCAGGGAGCCCAGCACGGGGACCAGCTGGAGGCGGACACCTGGCCCCTCACAGGCACAGCCTCAGACGGAAGGACAGGCTTGGTCACCCGGCCAGTGGATGGCCAGGAGGGGGTGCTGACCACATTCTCTGGGGTCAGCAGGGGCCCAGCCCAGGTCCGGCAGGGCTCCCACAGGGGGTCGGGTGGTGCAGAGGAAATGGCCCAGGTGCACAGGACGCCCCCTCCAGAGGGCCAAAGGCAGAGCCAGGTCTGACACAGAACATATGTGTCACGCAAGGGACACAGGGGACACGTGTTATATGACACAGCATGTGTTGTCAAAGTAAGACAACCTTAAACACACATGTCATAGGCAAAACAACATGCAGGTATACCCAGGACAGCCCAAGACATGAAGTTCACATGCATGATGACACAGAACACATGTCTACAAATTCCGGTTGAAGCCAGACGTGGGCTGTACCAGGAGGTCCTCTGTACTTGAGCCGGCCTGGCCACCCAGGCCACAGGGCAAACACGCCGCACTCCCACCCGGAGACTCAGAGCCTCAGACAGACAGGGGACCCGAGCTCCGGCCCAGGGAGCTCACTGTCCCCCCCTCTTCCCCCACAGCTCCCCACCCTGGGCTGGGCACAGGGCAGCCCCACACAGAGCAGCTGTGCCCCGGGGAACTCAATCACCAAGCCATCCTCAGCCATTTGTGCTATTAAAAAACTGAAAAAATTTTAACAGTTCTGAGTTGCATCAAAATATCTGGGAATACCGGGTGCTGTAGGCTTAAAGAAAGAGAAAAAAAAACAAAAAAAATAATAAATAAATTACTTTGTCCTGGTGATTTTAACCGTATAAAATTTATATACAATGACAAAAGAATTGAGTTACAGTTTTTAATGTAATGTTAAGTTTAATTTTGTAGTCACTTAATAAAGCTTATTAATTTGAAGGTTTTTTTTTCAAGAGTGCCATGATGTCAGCCTAGCTCACAGCAACCACAAACTCATGGCCACAAGCAATCCTCCTGCCTCAGCCTCCCGAGTAGCTGGGACTGCAGGTGCCAGCACCACGCCTAACTAATTTTTTCTATTTTTACTAGAGATGGGGTCTCGCTCTTGCTGAGGCTGGTCTTGAACTCCTGACTCAAAGCGATCCTCCCACCTCGGCCTCCCAGAGTGCTGGGATTACAGGGCAAGCCACCGCACCCGGCCTAAACATGTTTTTAGATCTCAGCATCTCCATTAGCCCTCAAAAAACCCTTATGTCCTGAGGACAGAAGCAGATGGGAGACCCTGTTCTGGCAGGCCCAGCACAGTTGCCGGGACAAGTGTGGAGAAATAGCAGGGTTAAGGCCTGGCGCAGTGGCTCACGCCTGTAATCCTAGCACTTGGGAGGCCGAGGCGGGCGGATCGTTTGAGCTCAGGAGTTCGAGACCAGCCTGAGCAAGAGCGAGACCCCGTCTCTACTAAAAATAGAAAGAAATTATCTGGCCAAATAAAAATATAGAAAAAAAATTAGCCGGGCATGGTGGCGCATGCCTGTAGTCCCAGCTACTCGGGAGGCTGAGGCAGGAGGATCGCTTAAGCCCAGGAGTTTGAGGTTGCTGTGAGCTAGGCTGACACCACGGCACTCACTCTAGCCCAGGCAACAAAGCGAGACTCTGTCTCAAAAAAAAAAAAAAGAAAAAGAAATAGCAGGGTTAGGGAAGGGAGTCGGGTAGGCCTGGGAGCACCTTGCCGGGAATTAGGAGGTGGAGTGTTAAGTTTTCCAACCCTACAAAAACAGAAAGAAGAATATAAATTCTTTCTTGCAGGAGAACAGAACATTCCCTACTTCCTGTGTGACCTCCACCCCACCACCAGGAGCCAGCTAGCCCCCACTCATGTGAGTCCCTGGCCTGGACACAGGGAAGCTGAGAGGAGGGTCCGGGTCTTGGTCTCAAAGGAGTCACCCCAGTGGAAACATAGAAGCAGCCCCAGCCTGAGTTTCCTGTATCCTGGAAGGCTGCATGGAGGAGGTGGCCTGCTGGGTGAGCCTCTCTAAGCCTTTACTGCTTCTTCCCAGAGCCCAGGGACCTTCGACAAGCCAGGCTGGTGCTGAAGCTCAGGCCACAAGCTGAAGGCAAATGCAGGAGGGGAGGCAGCAGCTCAGGAAGGGCTTTTCCACCTAGCTGTGGGAATGGGGGTGCAGGCTCTGGACACAGGGCCACAGGGCCATAGTTTGCCCTCTCCCTGAGAGGTCAGGGCGAGCTTCCAAACACAATGGGAACAGTCAACAGCCTCCTGCAGAAAGGCCAGACCCTCAGCTGAGGCCCCATCCCATAAACCAGGCTGGTCCCACTCTCAGATGCTCAGGTTCCAGACTCCCAGTCTGTGAACGCTCTGGAAGGAACACACACACCAACAGTTTATGGATTTACGATACTGTTTGCCGAACTTAAACCATGGAATGAGCAGGTGAATTAACGAATTCTAAAATACACCCGTTAATGCTTGGATAAATTATAGAATTAACTAATAAACTAAGAAATGAACTAGTTATAAGATAAAATTAATGAATGTACAAATAGATTTCAGAAATCCAAGACTTAGGACCCCAGATCCAGAAACTTAGGGTTCAGTAAAACCCAGGGGAAACCCTGGACCCCTGAGACCCCACACTTGCCCTAGAAGAGTTGAGGGGCCCCAGTTACCCCTTTCCGTGAACGCCAGTGACTGGAGATGCAGAGACGAACCGACCTCGGCCGCAAAGGTCCCCCCTCTGCCCCCCGGAGCTGAGCGCCCCGCCCCCCCCCACTAGCCCCAGAGACCTCTCAGGCCAGGAACCCGGGCCCACAGCCCCCGAACTGCAAGCCTGCCCCCGCCTGGAAAAGACGGTACCCGGCCGGGAAGGGTTCCTACTGCGGGGCGTCCCCTACTGCGGGGCGTCCCCGCGCTGTCGCCCCCGCAGCCCGCCCACGCCCCTCCGGAAGGGCCGCCCCGCCCGCGCCGGGCGGAGGGAGGGGCGGGACTCCTGGTTGCCGGGCAACAGCATCAACCCCCAGAGAGCCATGGCAGAGGGCTTCCCACCCGAGAAGGCACAAGTATGGGGTGTGGGGACCGAGGGGCGGGGACCGGGCCCTCTGCTGCTGGAGCTGAGGATGGGGAGGGGGCGTCAGCAGACGCTTGGACCGTGGCTCTGCCTCGGGCCCTCCGTGGGCCAGGCCGGGCGGGAGATGGGAAGGGCGCCGTAGGCTGGGGCCGGCTGCGGAAGGAAGGAGCCGGCTGGGCTGGGGGCTGTGCTGGGACCCTCGGGCTCCTTTCCTTACCCCCCATCTAGGCCCAGCAGGGGACAGGCCAGCATGATGGGGACCCCCCTGCATGGAGCCAGCTGTCCCCTGGGCTCTGAGCCTTCCCACACACGTGCATGCACAAACATAGCTGCAAAGACCTCCCACAGACACGTGCCACTCACACAGACACGCACAGACCCAGTTATGTCCACACACGTCTCCCCAAGGGCCTGGGTCCTCTGCCCAGGACAAAATGAAGGCCCAGGCCCTCCACCCCGTCCCTAACACTAAGGCTGAGAGTCCGGGGCCAGGGCAGGGCAGGATAGACCAGACCGGTCCCTGGGGTTCCAGTGGCGTGGGAAAGCGCTGGCTGACCGGTGACCCCGCGACGTCTCCTACGTGGTCTCCAGCCCTGGGTAGGGCCTGAGATCAACGCAAGAGGTCTCAGCATTTTCTCGGTTCAAACAGAACAGCCGTAGGGTAGGAGAGGTATTTCCTAAAACTAGCTGGTTGCAGTACCGAGGCTGAGCTGCTGGGGACGGGCACTCAGCGGAGGAATCCGCTTGGGAGAACAAGCAGAGGCCAGACGTGCGGGCCCTCAGGCCGACTTCGGCAAGTCCAGCTGGGCCAGAGCGGGAGTGTACGGTGCGGTCGGCGCCCGCTCAGGCACCGACGGGACGCGCTCTTCCCTCGGCAGGGCGGAAGGATGCAGCCGCCGGCCAAAGAGGCCGGGCGCAAGGGCACGCGGGAGCGCGCCGGGAAGGGCGCGCCAGGCGCAAGGCCGGGGAAGGGGCGCGCTAAGGGGGCGCCCGCGGCGGAGCCCCGCAAGCCGGGCTGGACCCTGACACTGGAGAGGTTGGCGGCCATGCTCCCCGCACAGCGCCACCGCCACCTGCTCTTCGGCGACCTGCTAGAGGACGTGGGCGCAGCCACCTCCATCTTCCCGCGCGAGTCGGTGGAGCTGCGGTACCGCATGCCCGACCCGCGCGTGTGGGCCCAGTCGCTCGAGCTGCCGGCCGAGCGCCAGAACCGGCTCCTCGGAGTACTCAAGGCAGCGGAAGCCCGCGGGCGAGTCCGCGCCCTGCGGCTGCGCTACGCCCGCATGCGGGTGAGGCCGGGGGGCCCGACCAGGAGGCCAGACCCGCCAGGTCCCCCGCGGGCGGAGGCAGGGCGAGGAGGTGGCCAAAAGGGGACAGACTGGGGCGCCCTGGGAGGGCGGGGAGGAACGGGGCGAAGCGCGGTGCCTGCTCAGCGACCCCGGGCACCCGCAGGAGGAGGAGATCTCGTTCCTCATCCAACGGCAGAAGTCCGCGCGCGCCGCCATCCGGCTCGAGCTACTTCTGCCGCCGCGGCTAAAGCCCACGCGGATCCCGGACCCCCTGGACCGCCAGGAGGTGCCAGCAGGCCCGGGAAGGGGCAGAGAGGGGCCCCGCCCGCCACCGCACACACCTGGCGCCAGCCTCTCTCTCCCGCAGCGGAGGCGCGTGGAGACCATCCTGGAGGAGAGCGAGGGGAGCACCTTCCCGCGGTGACGGCGACCTGGAGTGTGCAACCGCGCCCCACCCTTCTGCATAAAGTTCTCGTTCTCCGTCCTCCGAGGGCTCTCTGGTCTTTCTGCTCCCCTCCCCAGGACCACCCCCCGGAGGCGAGGAGGAGTATGGACGCTCTTCTCCCACATCCAGCCTCGCGGACATCAGGGTACAGGGAGTGGGGCTCTCTCAACAAAGTAGGGAGATGCAAGTGGGCGGCTGTCACAGCAACAGGTACAGGGACACTCTATTCCTCCAAACCGGCCCGCCCCCATCAGGCAACCTGGTGCCCTGCGGGTCCACCGGAGGACCCCAGTCTGGGGGAGGACAGGAGGAAGAGCCTGTTCCCAGCAACAGTCACACCCCAGGAGTAAAGGCAGCCTCAGGCTACGGTGGGCCCTGAGTTCGGGTCATCCCATTGGGGGTGGGGTGGGGGGCATTCTGGGCAGGCGGAGGGACTGCACAAGCTAAAGCTGGCCTTTGGAGCGTTGCCAGGGATGCCCAGAGGACCAAGAGACTGGGGAAGGAGAGCCCCTCTCTGGGAGGGCGCTGCTGCCCCAAACAGAAAGCCCACCCTCTAGTCTTCCTTTCCATCCTGAATAGCCTGGGGGCCCCACACCCCACAGAGCACAGGAAGGAAACCACCCCTATTCCATTCTGACAAACCCACAACCTACAACAAACCGCCAGACTGAAAAGCCGCCAGGTTTCTGGGCAGATCTTACTCTTCTCCCCCAGGGGGGGCTCTTTGCAGACCCCAGGACTTGTCTTGGCCACCTCTGGCTCTCCCCCCTCCCCTACCCAGCAGGCTGCCCACGGGAGGGAGCTGCAGGGACTCAGGAAAACCTGTCCCCCGCCAGGGGCTCCTGCCACCTGCCTGGAGCACAGAGCAGACCTGGAAGGAGGGCAGAGGTCAGAGCTGGGATCCAGTGGCAGCTAATGTCTCTCCCTGACCCCAGCTACAGGATGGGGACCTGTGCCCTCTGTCCCCACAGCCAGCCCTTCCCCCTGCACCTGACCCTTCACCCTTCCTGGGCTGTTGATGCCCTTGGCCTTGATCCAAGCCTAGAAGGGGGGGAGATGGGGAGGGGGCCGGGAACAGGGGGACTGGAGCAGGGGCAAAGGGACAGGGAAGAGGAGGCGATGTGTCCAGGAGCGGCAGCTACTCACAGCCTGACTCGGGGCACGAGCTGACAGCCAGTCCTGGTGTCCTCTGGCCAAGCTCCCTGAAGTCCGAGCCCCAGGACTCTGTCTCTTGGGGACTGACTGAGTTCCTAGAATGACTTCATCTATTTACTAAAATCATATATTATTTCATCACTTCTCTGAGCCTCCATTTCTTCATCTTTAAAGGGCGGGTCTCACTTGGCACAGTGGCCCCCCACGAAGTGGATGCTCCATGAGGGGAGGGGTCACTGGCGTCAGGCAGGTGCCCTGCTGGGGCCAGCAAGCCAAGTGGCCTCACTGAGAGGGCGGGGCTGGCCCATGGGGAGGGGGCTCTGGGTCCGCAGGGGAGGCTGGGGAAGGTGGCCAAGGATGTTCAGCGGGGCCTGTGGGCCCAGGCCCGCAGAAAGCCCTGTGGGAGAGCAGGGCCTGTGGGAACTGGCGGCCGTGATGAGGCAGCGGGTCCTAGGCTCAAATCCCACCCCTACCCTCAACTGCCCGGCTCACCTGGATTTGGGGGATGCTTCGTGGTGAGGGGCAGAGGCCAGGGAAGTGGAGAGCAGGCCCCAGGGTCCAGGGGACACGGGGAATGGGGGGGTGTGGAGTGGCCTGAGGTGGAGAGAAGGCACTGGCCACTGCCCATGCCACAGCTGCACCTCCTGGCATGGAGACACCACACCAAGCACTGCAGGATCAGCCAGGGGGTGTGACCTCACAGGTTCTGGCACACCTCTGTTGAGCCTCCCTGTCCTCACCCGTGCCTACCTCTCAGGACTGTCGTCTGGGCTGGATAAGCAGCAGCCCACCCGTCCAGATGGACTTCCTGGCCCCTGCCCTGCCAGCTCGGCAGTGGAGTCGGCCAGGCCCTGGGCACACAGCACCTGGAGGCAGCCTGTCCAGGGCCCCTCACCTCTGATCTCCCCTCCAGCCCTTCCCCCACCCCTTGTTGGCTCAGCAAGGCCCCCCTGGATGCAGTGCCCTCCCCACCGCTCCCCAGTCCTTTCTTGTCTGCTTCCTACCACCTGCCCCGCCCCCAGCAGTCAGCTCCAGGCTGTTCTGTCCTGCTCCCTGCTGGGTCCCACCACTTGGCACCCTACTTGCCAAATCAATGAAGAACACTTGTAAAATCACTTCCCTTGCACCTCTGAGTTCTGTTAACGTGTGCACCTACTACTTGTGCAACTGGAAGGTATTTTATGAGCAGGACCCTGACACCAGGCGCTGGCAGGGCCGGGTGCCCGAGCTGGGGCACACAGCAGCTGCACACAGCCCGGCCTAGGGGGGCCACAGACACTCTGCAGACCTTTTCCAGAGCAGGGTCAGGGCCACTCTGACCCCGCGCCAAAGCATGCCAGGATGAGGCACTCAACCCACACCTGCACCGAATCATAAAGATAAGGAAGTTGGCCGAGAGAATGGGGGATTCATGGCAAAGGAGACAGCGTGGCTGTAAAATTTAGAACATCTTGGGGCAACTGGAGGGGTCAGCAGGGACTCAGCCAGGCCCCACGCGAGACATTCGGTGTGGCTCGGGACACAAGAACCGGCACCTCCAGTTCCCACCAGCACCGCAGCACAGGACCCTCCCCTTCCTCGGGAAGACTCCCCCGCACAAGGCTCTTAGCCGCGCTGTACAAATGCGGCTCGGGGCGGTCGGTCCTTCCCAGCGGCCTCCTCTTACCCAAGCGGGGCAAGGAGCATGCGGGCCCAGCTCCCGCGCCTCCACCCTGGAGTCCCGCGGAAGCCCCACAGAATGGCACAGCAGGAGGGGCCCCGCCGAGCAGAGCGGGGGCCACGGCCGCACCCCCATCTACCGCCCGGCCCGCTCAGGCCGCCCGCAGACCAGAGGCTTCACCCCCGGCGCCTCACCTAGCGGGGCACCCCCGGCGCCCTGGGGGACGACGCGCCGCGCGGGGCGGGGCGGGTGGGCGCGCAGCCGGCCGAGCGCGGGGCGGGGCGCGGCGGGCGGGGCGGGCCCGGCGCCACCCGGCGTGAGGAAGTCCCGGCCCCTCGCTTTGGGGAAGTGCGGCCGAGGCGCCTGCGCACTGTGCCCCCGCGCCCCCTCCCCGACGACCGGGCCGGACCTCGGAGCGCGCGGCCCGGCGGCAGCGCGAGTGGCTCGGGAGCGCGGCCGGTGAGTGCGCGCGGCGCCGGGCACCGCAGCCCGGCCCCTCCCGGCTCTGACTCGGGGCCGTGAGGGACGGGAGCCTCGCGAGCCGGCGCCCGGGGTCCGCACTCCAAGGACTCCCGCAGCGGGGTCCACGTGGACCCTGGGCCGCGGGGGGGACTGGAGCCCGCCCCCCGCGCGTGGGGGAGGGGCGCTGCGGCGGGTTCCCCTTTTTCTGCAGCTCAGAGCCTGGGGAAGTGATTGCTCGAAGGTGGGGGCCGGAAGAACCCAGGTTTCCGCGTCCCCCGTCCCCCCCAGCCTGGTGGGGAGGGGCCGGGGCGGGACACCCTGTGCGCCCCCGCCCCCACCCCGTTGGCTCGGGCAGCCACTTGGCCCTGCGAGCTGTAGGGGAGGCGCTGCGCCCCCGGCCCCGGCCGATCGGGGGGCTCCTGGCGCCAGCCTCCCTCCAGAGCGCTGCAGGAGTACCTCCTGCCGTCTGACTTGAGTCCCCGCCGCTGCAGTGCACGCCCCTTCGGCTGCCAGGGTGGGGCCCGCTCCCAACTCGGCCCCTCCCGCCCCCACCCCCACTTTGGGTCGCTGGTGAGTGGGGCGCCACGGCGAGTTCCTTGAGGTAGGGGCCAGGGGCGTCAGCGGCTGGAGGGAGGGGCTCCTGAAGGAGGAGACAGGCCCCCCAGACTGGACGCTGCCAGCTGGGAGAGGAGCAAGGCGGGGGGGTCGCCACCACCACTCCAGAGGTGGGCTGGGGTGAGGGTCACGGCCAGGGAGGGGTGGCCGGGCTCCGGCCGCCAGAAGGAGGGGGCAGCAGACAGGAAAGGCACTGGGTAGAGTCGGGACTGGGAACGGGGCCTCTCTGTCAACCCCCTCCCAAAGGTTATGACATTTTTTTCTGAGATTGTCACATTTTCTTATTCTTTTTTTGGACTGGCCAGGCTTGGGGACGTTCTTTTTCCTTCTGTGGAGCAAAGTAGCAACTGCTCCTCAGGGAGCCTCTGTCCCCAGAGACCAGATTTGCTGCCTGTCTGGCCTCTCCCTTCTCAGACTTGGGGGGCAAAGCCTTGGGGGGCTGGGGAAGGGGAGGAGCCCCCCAATACCAGGATGAGGGGTAGGACCCTAGTTCAGACTCTGTATCCCCCCCGGGACAGAAGAGGGCGGCCTAGGACACCCATGGGTAGCCTGGGGACATGGGTGGCTCCAGCTGACCTGAGGAGGATGCGGGGAGCCAGGGACAGGCCACCAGGTCCAGGGCCTGCACCTGGAAAAAGGGGCTGGCTCCCTCCTCAGCAGACCCCCGGCACACGGCCCCAACCCCCTGGACGGGTCCCTTGCTCTCCTGAGAGCCTGGGTGGAGAGCGCTGCCCACAAGGGACAGTCTCAGGGTGCTGCAGCGTGAGTCCCAGAGTGGGGGTGGAGATGAGGAAGTCACCGCCGGGCTGGGTACAGCTACCAACCTCAGGCTGCCACGCCCCTTCCTTTCCCTGGAAACTTGACCCCTAAAGGAAAGCCCAGCCTCAGGGCTACTCTGTCTCCCCATCTGCTCACTGGGGGCCTGGGAGACCCACAGATCTCAGGGCAAGCGGCACAGCTGGTGAGGGGCCAAGGCCCCAGGGGACCCTGCCCCTGCCCCCGGATCTGGGTCAGGGCAGCGGCCTCTGTGCGCCCAGACCCGGGGCAGTGGGTGCCCTGAGTGTGCGAATCTCTGGCTTGTCCCCTCCTAGCAGAGCTCACACACTCAGGGCCCAGCCCAGACAGGCCAACAAGGACAGAAACACGGCTTGGCGGGAAAATGAAGATTAAGTGACGAAATAAAGCAGAACCCCGTCCTGAGCCTCCTGGCTGCCGAGGAGGGTAGTGGGCGTGCAGGGAGGCCCAGAGGGCCGTCACCTGGGCAGTGGCGGGCTCAGGTGCTCAAAACGGCCTCTGGGACGCTGACTGGCCGCCCTGCACCACTGCCTGAGGGACGCTGGGATCCACGGTAGCATCTTAGGTGGCACAAGGGCTGCTGGTGGCCTCGAGCCCTGGTGTGCCTCCACTGCAGGCATGGCCCAGCTCTAGGAAGGACGCGCACCACCTCAGGGACTCCGAGGAGGCAACAGGAGCAAGGCCAGGGCCCCCCTCTTCCCCGGCTGGCGTGCCCTGTACCCCGAGCTAGGGCCTCTGGGCAGCAGTGTCCGTAGCCTGGGGGCAGTGAAACCCTGGGTGACAGCAGGGGGTAAGGAGGTGTCATAACCCAAGAACCAAGTTCCCTGGGAGGCACATGTCCCTCTTCACCAGGGCCCTGCCCCACTTCCCACACCTTCAGGAAGTCCTGCCCTGAGTCTCACTGAAATCCTCAATGCTGCAGGCCTGACCTGCTGCCCCTGGCTGCGTCCACTGTGGCCCATAGACAGACCTGGACTCTCGGTGGGGAGCAGCGGTACCCACCTCGCTACCCCAGAGTCGGGCCAGAAACCCCCTGGGGGCCGTCTGACTGCCACCCCACGCAGCAGCCTTAGCCGAGACTCTTGGGGCCCCAGCCCCTTTGGGAGGGGCCAGGAGCCGGAAACCAAGAAAGAGGAACCCAGGCTTCCGGCTTCCCAGGGACTGGGCAGAGGGGGGGTCCCGGAACTCCTGGGGGGGCCTCATCTGGGGCCCAGCCTGGGAGGAGGAGCCAGAAGCTGCTGCAGCCCCCTCCTCCCTGACCCTGGACCCTTCACGGCCCTGGTGGGGGTCAGGGTGGGAGCAGACACCAGGCAGAGCTGGGTCTGGGTGGGGTGGGCAGGAGGAGGAGGAGGGAGGAGATACCCTCTTGAGACCCCCTCCCAGGGGACAGGTGGGGGCTGGGGTCAAAGGTTCTCAGTCGGAACCTTGGCCCCGCTCCCCAGACCCCCAGGCTGTGGTGAGGGTCCGGGAGCTGGCACCACGGAGCCTGGGCAGCCTCCTCTGCCCACCCATGCCCACCCCGCATGAGGCGGAGAAGCAGGTACGCCGCGTCCCCTCTGCCTGTCCCCTGGGGAGTGGGGGTGGGCAAGGGAGGGGCCACAAGGAGTTGGGAGACCTCCGAGCACTGGGAGGCCAGAAGGGTCCTGCCCTGGGAGCGTGGCCACCGGTGGGTGTGTCCTGGGGGTCTGGCTGGAGGCTGAGGTGGCCGTCTTCCCCCAGCACTCAGGGCCAGAGGAGGCAGACCGGCCCCCCTCAATGACCAGTCATGACGCAGCCCCTCCGGCGGCCCCCGGCCGCAACCCCTGCTGCCTGTGCTGGTGCTGCTGCTGCAGCTGCTCCTGGTACGTGACCCACCTGGGGGGGAGGGGCGGGGTGGGCTGCACACACCCGGGACGGGACCCTCTGCTGGCTCCTGAGGCATCCCCCGCAGGCCGGACCCCTGCCTCCTACAGCACCAGCCTGTCCAGGGTTGTCGGGCCCTGGTGGCCAGTGGTCAGTGCCTGGCCCCCAGGAGGCTTGCGCGTGGCTCCTGCACCTGGTGCCGTATGCACACGTGCGCCCACACGCTCAGTGCATGCTTGCTTGTCCATGCCACTGTGATCCCCTAGGCTGGGCCCTGGGCCCTGCAGGCCGTGCGGAGTGGAGGGTTGTGTGAGGGAGCAGCTCACCCAGCAGCCTGCTTGCCGCAGAGAAGAGCACTGGGGTACCTGAGTGTCCG
>CM052436.1:208899171-208921128 GCA_028533085.1 Varecia variegata
GCGTGGAGGGGACGGTGGGGGGGAGGACAGGACCCTTCCCACAGAATGTGCTGTGGCAAACAGAGGGTAGCGGAGACCCAGGCAGAAGGGGCGTTTCGTGGGTGGAGGAAACGGTGGCCCCGCCCATCCAGACAAGGGACAGCTGAAGGGGCTGGACGGCAGGTGGGGTCTTCGATGGCAGGTGGGGGACTTTGTTCTCCAGGCAGTGGGCGCCGTGGGAGGCCCTGAGTGAGAACACGGCACGGCGAGAATGCAGTTCCTTACTGAGGCAGGGTGAATCCTGAAGAAAGTGGTTCTTCCTTAGAACCTCAAAGGCCCCCAGCCAGTGGTGTCAGGTAGGGAAGGTGTCGGTGGAGGCAGGACAGGGAAGTGGGGTGTCCAGGCCCTGCCTCCCCAGCCCCATCCTCTGAGCGTCCCTGAGAAAACCTTGTTCCCCTCTGGTCCTTCTTTTTCCCATCTGGAAAGTGTGGAAGGTGGATCATATAACCACATGTATGTGCATGTGTGTGTACATGTGTGTGTCATGCATGGTCGGACAGCAGGGTGGGAAGGGCAGCTGCGCCCTCCCCAGTGCCACCCCCCAGGGGAGGATCCTGGGGAGACACTTCCATGATGCACCCGGCCCTTTGTGGCTGGAGAGCGCGTCGCGGGTCAGAAGCGCGCAGCCTGGGGAGGTCCGTGCGTCTTGACCACCCTTCCTGGCGTTAGTGCTTCTCTTCTCTGTCTCTCCTCCGCAGTGGGGCTTAAGACTCTCAGAGCCACTTCCTGGATTAAAGCAAACAAGGAAGGCCATCTTGCGCTCAGAGTCCCCAGAGAGAATGGCGTCAGGAACTGCTAGCCACACTGGCCTGGAGGAAACACACATTATGCTTTGAGCCAGTGGCCTGGGGTGGAGTCCAGGAGTCAGAAACACCTGGTTCTGAGCCCTGTTCTGCCTCCTGCGGGCTCCAAGGTCTTAAAGAAGCAACTTAGATCCTCAGTTTCCTCCTTGATACAGTAGGGATCAAATAGCATTTTTGTAAATCTTAAGTGAGGTAAAATCCATGTGAAGACCTTGGTGCAGGTATTGGCCATGATCATTTTCATTATTATTTGGTTGTACTTGAGGCCTTTTTGTGCTTATTCATAATTCCTCTCTAAGAGGCAGAACTAAACCCCAGTTGGAAACCTGGCAGCTAAAGTGATGTAGAATATTGTTATCTCTGGTGCTGCTGCTGCCACCACCACCATCATCATCACTACCATCATCCTCATCACCATCATCATCATCACCACCACCATCATCACCCTCATTATCATCATCACTACCATCACCCTCATCACCATCACCACCACCATCATCATCATCACCATCACCATCACCCTCATCACCATCACCACCACCATCATCATCATCACCATCACCATCACCCTCATCACCATCACCACCATCACTGTTATCACCATCAACATCATCATCACCATCAACATCATCATCACCATCAACATCATCATCATCACCATTATCACCTTCATCATCATCACTATCACCTTCATCATCATCACTATCACCACCACCATCGTCACCATCACCATCATTATAACTACCTCCCACTACTGTTACCACCACTGCCACCACCATCACCATCATAATTCCTCCTCTAGTATTATAACCATTAATTCATTCAATAAAAATTTATTACTCACTTACAACTTTCCTAGCCCTGTTCCAGGTACTTGGATACACTCAGACCCCATCAGCATCATCCCGTCCCTGTCCCCATTTTCTGTCTCCACTGCTAGACAGCAGTGTGGACTGGGGTCTTCGATGTGCTCTTGCAGACTCTGGAGCCCTCAGAATCCTCTGGCAGCTGTGGGGCCAGCATTTGAGTCCATGAGGGGTTTTGGGGAGACTCAAAAGGGAGAAGGACAAGCTCTTTCTCTTATTATTCTGCCCCTTTGCTGCCGTGCAGAGCCCACTGCGTGCTCCACCCCACATGCCCCCGCTGCTCCAAAGCAGACCAGTCTTCAAGTTGGAACCCTTTTGGGTGTGTCAGAATCACTCAGGGAGCTTGTTACAGAGTTTGATTCCAGGCTCCATCCCCTGAGGTGACTCAGTGGGTCTCGGTTTGGGTCCAGGAGCCTACCATTTAACCAGCCCCTTGGGGACGTGGATGTCAAGGGACCCAGAGATGGTGTCCCTCACTGGGGCCCAAAAAGATGAACCCCTCGCCCTTTGCTGCCAGGTCCAGCCAGGGTGGCCAAATGCAGCCCTGTCCTCCCTGTCCTCTGCAGACACACCAAGATGAAGACGGCCACCAACATCTACATCTTTAACCTGGCCCTGGCAGATACCCTGGTCTTGCTGACGCTGCCTTTCCAGGGCACAGACATCCTCCTGGGCTTCTGGCCATTTGGGAATGCCCTGTGCAAGGCAGTCATTGCCATCGACTACTACAACATGTTCACCAGCACCTTCACACTGACTGCCATGAGCGTGGACCGCTACGTCGCCATCTGCCACCCCATCCGTGCCCTTGACGTCCGAACGTCCAGCAAAGCCCAGGCTGTGAACGTGGCCATCTGGGCCCTGGCCTCCGTGGTTGGTGTTCCTGTTGCCATCATGGGCTCGGCACAGGTCGAGGATGAAGGTTGGTGGGCGGCTCCTCCTCCCCGGACCAGGCTCCCTGGGCTTCCGGGGGCTCCTCCGAGCCGCCTGCCCTCCGTGTCTCCTGGGCCCACTCTGACCCCGTTTCTCTTCCTGCAGAGATCGAGTGCCTGGTGGAGATTCCCACCCCACAGGACTACTGGGGCCCCGTGTTTTCTGTCTGCATCTTCCTCTTCTCCTTCATCATTCCCGTGCTCATCATCTCCGTCTGCTACAGCCTCATGATCCGGCGGCTCCGTGGCGTGCGCCTGCTCTCGGGCTCCCGTGAGAAGGACCGGAATCTGCGGCGCATCACGCGGCTGGTGCTGGTGGTGGTGGCCGTGTTCGTGGGCTGCTGGACGCCCGTGCAGGTCTTCGTGCTGGTCCAGGGCCTGGGCGTCCAGCCGGGCAGCGAGACTGCCGTGGCCGTTCTGCGCTTCTGCACAGCCCTGGGCTACATCAACAGCTGCCTCAACCCTGTCCTCTACGCCTTCCTGGACGAGAACTTCAAGGCCTGCTTCCGAAAGTTCTGCTGTGCATCTGCCCTGCGCCGGGAAACGCAGGTGTCTGACCGCGTGCGCAGCATTGCCAAGGATGTGGCCCTGGCCTGCAAGACCTCTGAGACGGTGCCGCGGCCCGCATGACTAGGCGTGGACCTGCCCATGGTGCCTGTCAGCCCCCAGAGCCCGTCCACGCCCAACACGGAGCTCACACAGGTCACTGCCCTCTAGGCTGACGCAACCTGACCCCTGAGCTTTCCCTTCGGCCCAGGGACACTCGGTCCCCAAGGAGGACCTCGTGGCATCATGGGACAGGTCACAGCTGCCTCCGTGGCCCCAGTCAGATTGAAGCTGCCCTCCCAGTGCAGGGCTAGGAGGGCACAAGGACTCCAGCTGGAAGCACCCACCGCCCTGCAGACGTGCCTGGCTGGAGCCCACGCACTTGCCTCCACGCTCCAGGTGACCTCGGGGCCTGTCCCCTTGCGGAGTCTGACCCTGCGTGTGACCCTGCAGGTGTGACAGCCGTTGTGTAGCCGTGTGCACCCACATGCCGCCTGATGTTTGCACCGCGGGGCTCTGGCTGCCGTCAGCCCTGTGGCGTCTGCGCGGGGCAGCTGACGGGCTTGGGGCTGCCCAGGAACTGCAGCGTTGCTTTGGGGCCGGACTCGCCCTGAGGTTGGAGCTACCACACCTGTTCCGACCCCTCCTGTACAGCCAGCGTTGCCGAAGGAGGGGGTGTCGGGGCGGCTGTCAGCCCCGGGCTGGAGGCCCTGAGTGGGGCCGGGCAGCTGCTTTTCTCAACGCTCCCCCGCGCTGCGGGGTGCGCACTTGCCGACTGCTCGTGCCCGGCTGCGGCGCGGCTCGGGGCCTGATGCCCGCTTCCCTGCAGGACACCAGCGGGAGGCCCTGGCCCTTTCCAGAACTGTGACGAGCTGTCACACCACGGACTGTCCGGTGACGTGGCTGGGAGGAAGGCGCCAAGGCAGACGCCCTGTGTTCCCAGTCGTGGCTGCTCTGTGTGGGGCAAGGCCGGAACGTTCTCTGGGCACCCCCACGTCCTCCGAGGCCTCCCCTCGCGGCCTCTCCTTTGCTTGAAATCGGAGATCAGCGGCTGCGCTGGGCTGTCGGGGAGGCTGTGTGACTGAGAGCCCGGCGGTCTTGGCAAGTGGCCGCGTCGTGTCCTGCCACACCCAGCGACCACCTGCTTCGTCACCAGCCTCCGGAGTCTCCGGGTGAGGCCTGAGCTTGCTGCCGAGTCAGACGATGGCTTCTCACGCAGAGCCTGAGGGACGGGCCTGCGGGTCTTGCTTGAGCCAAGCTGCGAGGACCCCCGGGGCTCCGGGAACACTGCGGGGCTGTCTCGGTACCTTGGGATGCCCAGGACTCACCCCACCTGGTCTGCAGGTGGAAGCTGCAGGTTGGTGTCTCTTCCTGCAAGTGAACTATTGAAATGCCTGCAACATTGAAAAGACTCTGTTTTTTTTTTTTTTTTTTACTGAGACCTTGGCCAGGTTTCCTCAGGCACCTGCGAAAAACAGGAAGCCTGGCTGTCTCTGCCACAGGGCCTGGGCTGCCTCCTGCCTCAGAGAGCCACGATCGTGGGGGTTGTCCCTGGGGAGGCCGGGCTCTCTCCCGATGCCTGAGGCAGGAGGCTCTGAGGGCAGGAGCTGGCTGCCTGCACTGTTTTCTTGCCAAGGCTAAAAATTCGTGAATTTGTGCTGGTATAATTTGCATCTTCGTGTATCATGCATGCGACAAGGCTCATCCCCCGTGCACTGGAGCCGTCTCTGCAGCAGTGACGGAGCCCCGGCAAACACCTGCTCACTGACCGACCCGGGCTCTCCCTGAGGCTGGAGCTTCCAAGTCCTGCGGAGGGGACCGGCTGGTGGCCCAGGGGTGGGAGGGGCTGTGAGGTCTGGTCAGGGAGCCCTCCCACCTGCCCTGTGGGGGTCCCCGGAGGCACAGCCCGGGGAGAGGTGAGTCTAGTTCACGGTGTGTTGGCAGGGGCTGCTTCTTTTTCTTCAGCACAGATAGTTTCTCCCTCAACAACCGAGGACTGCCCCTCTCTCCTGCCCTCTGGGGAGGGAGGTCCCTGTCCCCCCTGGGGGGCGGGGTTCCTTCATCTCCTCTCAGCCCAAGCCCACAGCTGCCCGCGTCCCTTCCCTGAGCAGGTCCGAGGACAGTCTGGGTGGACGATGAGCAGACGGCCCCTTGGAAGCTGAGCAGCCTCTGTGCTGGGCTCGTCCGGCTCTGCCCAGGCCGTGGGAGTGCTCGTCTCCAGGGCTGGTTTTGTGCGAGTTTTGGGGACGGGCACTGTCATACCCCGGCTGCCATGACAAAGCACCAGAGACCAGGCGGCTTGGAAACGGCCGACTTTATTCCCCGCAGTTCTGTGGGCTCAGCTTCGCTGCCCCAGCTTGCGGAGGGCCGTCCTGTCGCCGTGTCAGCTCCGGAGTGTCCCTGACCCCACGCAGAAGGGTCCACCCTCATGGCCTGACCCCCCCAAGGCCCCACTCCTGATCCCTCCCATTAGGGGTCAGGGTTTCAACACGTGAATCTGGGGGGACAGACACCGTCCATAGCAGACACATCGCTGTGAAAGCAAACGTTCAGCGTCGAGGGAGAAGGTGGGCTGTAGACAGGCCACGCGGTGCCCGTGGCCCGGGGACGCCGAGGTCCTGGCCGGGGGCCACGCGGTGCCCGTGGCCCGGGGACGCCGAGGTCCTGGCCGGGGGCCCAGCGTGGGGTCCTGGGCCGCTGACCGTCCCCCGCAGGGGTGGGTCCAGGGCCAACACCACAGCTGGCGTCTGCCAGGAGCCAGGTCCCGCAGGGGCGAGGGGCCGCGGGAGGGGTGGGGGTCTGTGGAACTGTGCCCCCTCTTCCTCCCCTGCACCCCCTCCCCTGCTGCTGGGCTTGGTCAAGTCCTCTGGCTTCTCCGAGCCTCAGTTTCCTGCTCTGGGCAAGGGGGGCTGTGGAGCCTTCCTTGTGGGGTGTGGGGGAAGGCTGGGGGTCCCGAGGGCTCAGGGGTCCCACCCACCTCAGGAAAGCCTGGGGTCACCAGTTGATTTGGACTCTGCCCATCAGGGGGTCCCAGCGGGGATGGCAGTGAGGTTTGGGGTCTGGAAGCCGGGACAGGTTCTCGCAGAGCTGGGGGCAGGGCGGAGTGAGCCCCCCAGTGTCCGGAACTCCTCAGTGCAGGGCACAGTCCCTGGCGAGAGCTTGGCTCCCCCCTCCCTGTTGGCTGGCTGTGGCTCCCTAGTCCTTGCGTCTTGCTGGGCCCTGGGGGGGTCCACTCTGTCCTTGGCTGGGGGTGGCTGTGCCTGATCCGCCTTAGTCCCCAGGGGAAGACACTGGGCTCCCTTGCTGGGCTGGGGGGACGGGTCTGGTTCTCCGAGGAAGCCTGGTGGGCACCGTCCCTGCTGTGTTGTCCTGCTGGGGCCAGAGGGCAGATGGGGGCGGGGGGGGGCCCTGGGGGCCGAGGCCTCTTGCCTGGCCCGGTGCCCCCTCTGCTCCTCAGGCCCCCCCCCCCTTTCTGTCTGCTCCTTTCACGCAGCCCTGTGTTCGTACCTCCCGGCCTCACACCTGCCTCACACCTGCCAGCCGTGTAGGAGGCGGGAGTGTCAGCTCCTCTCCTCAAGGAGCTCCCAGGGACAGGGACGGGAGGACGTGGTAATTAGGCTTTGCGAGCTGTGACTGTGGCTGTGACTGCCGTCCCTGCGGAGGTGGGTGCGGGGCTGACTCAGAGTCCGCAGCCCCGCGTGGGGCTGGCCTGGGCGACTCGCTTCCAAGGCAGAGTGTGGTGCAGGGACGGGAGGGACTCCTGAGACTCCGTCACCAACGGCCTGAGGCTCCCTCCTGGCTCCCTGGGATGGCACAGCCGCGGTGGACGCCTTCTTGGGGACGTCTCCTCCAGCCCCGCCCGGCCTGTGGCTGACCAGAGTCCTGGCCAATGTCTCCGCTGGACTCTCACTAGCAGCCCTGGGCAGAGCCACCCAGACGAGCCAGTTCGCAATCCCCGACCCACAGCAGCTGTGACGTAATAAACGTGGCTTTAGGCCGCTCAGTTCTGGAGAAGTTTGTTGTGCCGTCGGGGGCACTGGACCGAGGGGGCTCCCGGGCCGTTCCGGGCAGGGGACCGCGGGGCAGTGCTGTGGCCCCGGCAGTCCCAGGCAGGGACCCGCGGGCTGGTCACTGGTGGGTCCTGCCTGCCGGCTGGATGGACCGGTCGGCACTCCGGGTCACGAGGACGGAAACCATCCCGGGCAACTCGCCACGCGGCAAGGCTGGAACCAGCCGAGAGCCGGGGGCTGAGGGGGTCTGGCCACGGCACACCTGGGTGGTCTTCCAGGACCTGCCCCTGGCCTCTGAGCAGCCTGCGCTGCGGGACCCTCCGCCCCAGGGTGTCGGCTCCCGCTGGCTATGTCCAGGCCCCAGGCCACACCTGGGGGGGAAGGAGCTCAGGTGACAGATGGCCCCAGACTGTGGGGGCCCAGAGGTCCTGGCAGAAGGGCCCCCTGTCCTGTAGCAGACTATGAGGAGGCCATAGGCCATGGCATGGGGACAGGAAGGGGCACAGGCCACCATGCGGGAGCACAGGGCAGACGGGCCTCCTGGGGAAGTGAGGGCGGGTCTCGGGGTCTCGTTTGGCGTGTGCAGCCTCAGCACCAACCGCAGTGGCAGCGTTGCTGCCCGGGGTACCCACGCTTCTGTCATCTCCCGGTCCTGTCTTGGAGGAGCCCGAGGGGTCCTGCCTGTGGGCGCCAGTGCTCCAGGACAAGATCACAGCTCAGGGTCCCTCCCCGCAAGACCTCTGTGTTTGGGGCGTTCAGGTCCCCGGAGAGGACACGGGAGATGTCTGGGGGGCCGTCTGTCTGCCTGTCTCCCTGAGGGCGGGGGGCCCAGGATGCCCGCCGTGTGGGGACCTTCTGCCAGGACCCGAGTCCCTGCTGTGCCACCCAGGGGCTGTCCAGGGAGCAGGGGCGTGGACGGGACTTGGTTGTCCTGCAGGTCCGGTGGCCGGTCTCCGAGGCTCTTTGTGTGTGGAGAGGACAAGACGGGGCTGGGGACAGGCAGGGTACTCCCCGGCGGGGGGCGCTCGGGCCCCTCAGCACCGGAACACGGCGTGGAAATTCTTGCGGAAGCTGTCGTCCAGGAAGGCGTAGAGGAAGGGGTTGAGGCACGAGTTGGCGTAGCTGAGGCTGGTGATGACGTACGACACGCCGATGACCAGTGACGTCTGGGGCAGGTCCGTGGTCAGGGCCACGACGGAGGCCAGGTGGAAGGGCGTCCAGCACAGGAGGCACACGGCCAGCACCACCAGGACCAGGACGGTCACCTTGCGCCGGGCCTTGCTCAGAGCCTTGGCGCCAGAGCGGAGCCGCAGGGCCCTTAGCCGGCGCAGCAGGTCGGTGTAGAGGACGCAGACGGTGCACACGGGCACCAGGAAGCCCAGGACCAGGGTGTAGACGCGGCTGGCCTTGAACCAGGCCCGCTCGGGCCGTGGGAAGCTCAGCCCGCAGCTGGGGACCTGCAGCTCGTTGCTGTAGACGCCAGCGAAGGAGAAGAAGGGCAGGACCAGGACCGTCACGCCCAGCCAGACACACAGGCTGGCCACCTTTGCCGCGCGGTAGGTGCGCCAGGGCGTGCGGCGGGACCGCACGGTGGCCAGCACCACCAGGTAGCGGTCCACGCTCATCACAGCCAGGAAGTAGACGCTGGAGAAGATGTTGTAGTGGTCGGCGGTCAGCACCAGCTTGCAGAGCAGCCCCCCGAAGGGCCAGCGCTGCAGCAGGTGCTCGGCGACGCTGGCCGGCAGCACCAGCGTGAAGAGCCCGTCGGCGACGGCCAGGTTCAGGATGAACACGTTGGTCACCGTCTTCATCTTGGGCGCCCTGAGGATCACACAGATGACGGCCGTGTTGCTGGTCAGCCCCACGGCGCAGATGGTGGAGTACACCACGGGCAGGACCACGTACAGGGCGGGCAGTGGCTCGGGGAAGGTGGCGTTGGGCCTGGTGCCGTTGTCCTGAGAGACGTTGGTGCCCATCTCGGCAGGGAAGGGGACACCCCTGCCGTCGAGGGGTTCTGGGTGCCAGGTGGCCTGCATCGTGGGCTGGGGCTGCTGGCGGTTGGTGCCCCGGCAGGCGAGGGTGCCTCGGAGCCGGGTGTCTGGGCAGGGGCCTCCCTGGCCTGATTCTAGGGAAGAAACAACCAGAAACTCTGGGATCTGGCCGTGAGAGTAGCAGCCACCCCGAGTTCTCTGGCAAAGGCTGTGGCCACTTTGCCAGGTCACGGGCACACAGGGTCACTCTGTCCAACGGGGTCTTGGGGCCGGAAGGAGCCTGGTGGGGCACGGGGGGCCTCCTCCACCCTCCTCCGGGGGGCACTTTGGGCAGCTCAGTTCCCTTCCCCAAAGCCCCTCCTGGCAACAGGGGACTCGAATGTGCCCACCTGCCGCTGCCCTGGCTGTCCCCAGGGTGCCATCGAAACAAAACCAAGGTGGTCCCTGGGCAAACGCACCTCCCGACGCATCTGCAGCCCTGAACCCCAAATGCCTCCTTCCTGGTGCCCCAGAGCTCGCGCCCTCCCAGCGCCTCCCTGTGCCCCGCTCTTCTCTCCACTGACCTGCCTGGGGCTTCGTGGCCAGAAGTTGGTGGCCTTGGTGTCCTCTTGGCAGTGGCTGCAGCAGGCGGTGGCAGGGGTGCGGGGGCAGGCGTGGCCCTCACCAACACACCCTGGCTGGGGTCCCCGTCTGCTCTGCCCGCCCGGGGTTGGGGGAGCTTCCAGGACCTGCCTGGTTGCCTCCGCGGCACGGGCTCCCGGGAGGCTCCGGGTGGCAGAGCCTCAGAGCCTCGGGGGAGGGAGGGAGGCGGGTCCCACTGCTGACGCAGAGCCCCGGGAGGCGGGGGGCAGGGGGGCCGTGCTGCAGTGGCGCCTGCGGTTGGCTGTCCCCGGCCTCCTCGGCACTCACTCACCCAGGCGGACTCCTGGTGGGCGGCTGCGGTGCGTGTCCGGGGCTTTGCATGTGTGTGCCTGCGTGTCGGGAAGGCACGCGTGCAGGGGCCTCTGGCTGTGGGTTACTTGGCCCTGGGCACCCTCGTCTGTGCACACGGGAGCCGTGTCGGGTCTCATGTCTGACCCCGTGCGGGTGCGTGGTGTGTGCCTGGTGCGTGTGTGTGTGTGTGTGTGTGTGTGTGTGGGCCTGGGTCTGCCTGCGTGGGGTTTCTGCGGGTGGGCTCTGCACCGTGTCTGAGGTGGTCTGTGTGTGCCCTCAGCTGAGTGTGGGGTCTGGGGGTCTCTTTGTCCTCATGTGGAGGCAGAACTTGGCCACAGACAATCCCACTTCTCTCCTGTCTTTTGCTAAAAGAGGAGCACGGACTCCCGCGGAAGCAGGGCGGCCGTGAGCGGCTGCAGAGAGGTCCTTTGGGCCACCCTGGCGCCCCCTGAGCTACCACCGGCCACCACCGGGCGAGTCTGCTTGGGTGCTGAGAGCTGTGCTCTGCTCTGGGCTGGTCCCCACCTCCCTCCCGTCCCTCCTCGGCTAGATGGCGGCTTGCGCAGCCCCAGTCTGTGGACCGCGGGCGGGGCTGGCGCTGACCCGGTGGCCTGCGTGGGTGGCTGCCCCCGGGCAGCTCCCAGCGAGGACGGCGGGGTGGGCGGGTCAGGGCTGTGTGTTTCCAGTCTGGGGAGATGCGGCTGCAACCACTGCGCTGGGCTGTCCCCCACACCCACACCCAGCTCCTGTCACGGGGCGTCACCGCCCGGCCCTCGCGCCCCTCCAGCCCCCTGAGCCCCGAGGACAGGTCTGGCCGGGTGGGGGCGGCTTGCTCAGGTGTCTCCATGCCGCCCTTTTGTCCAAGATCAGGGCTGGCTGGGGGCTGTGGGTGTGTCCCCCAGGGAACATGGGGCCTGCGCTGTCACCTAGGAGGAGACAGGAGCCCTCTGAGGTCGGGGGAGAGGCTGCACGGGGGTGAACTTGGTGATTTGGGGGTGTTTGTGGGCTGGGGCAGCGGTACCGGTTCAGTTCGCTGCTCTTGGATACCAGAGAAGTGGCAGAGAGAGGGTCAGGCCTGGCGCACGGCGGCCGTGTCCCCCGGACTGCTGTGGCAGGGGTTGGCAGTGGGGGCTGGGCTGGTCTTGGCTGGGGAGCACATGACCGACCACGGCCTTGACCCAGTGCACCCAGCTGCTGTCCTGGGGGCCTCCGTGGGAAAGGAGCTGGGGTCCCTCCCTGAGCGCCCTGGAAGGAGCCCAGCTGTGCTGCTGCTCCCCTGCCCGGGCCCCTGTGCCGCCCTGAGCCCTCCTGCCCTTTGCCCCCGGACCCCACCTGCCACCCACACTCTCTGCGGAGCTGCTCCTTCCAGGTGGGTCTTTCCTCAAGCCCCAGGAGGGGGGAGCCCAGCGTCCTCCCATGGGGGTTTCTCACGATGCTCTGGCTTCCTTTGAAGTTATCCATGGCCTGGGGTTCCCCCCCCCCCACTCCACCAGTGTCTGGATGAGCCTGGGACCCTGACCCGCCCCAGATTCTATCTCTGCCCTCTTGAGCCTGTCCCCAGGGCTGGTCTGGCCCCTCACCAGCCCGGGACATTAGCAGTGGGATGGGGTGGGGGGATGGGAGGGACGGGGACCCCAGGTGGGGGGATGGGAGGGATGGGGATGCTGGGGGCGGATGGGGACCCTGGTGGGGGATGGGGACCCCAGGTGGGGGGATGGGGACGCTGGGGGGGCCTGGGGACCCTTGCAGCAGCAGGGACAAGCAGACTGAGGGGTACCAGAGGTGGGTGCCATGCTCAGGACCCCGGAGGCCGGTTGTAGGTGCTGGGTCATCCTGGCCCCAGGGCAGGGTCTCCGGGGGCCCCTCTGCCCCCAGCAGTGCCTCACTTAGACCCTGCACGGCCAGGTCTGCGGACCCCGAGTCTGTGCTCCCACCCTGGAGGCTCAGAGAGGTGACTTTGTTCTGCCCCCAGGTTGGGCCTCGTTCCAGCCAACTGTGAGCAGGTGAGCATCTCTCTGTGGAAATGATTTCCGTTTTCAGAAATGAATTGGCCTTTTCAGATCACCCCGAGAGGCGTTTTTGGGGTGTGGAGAGGCCAGGGAGGGAGCCGTGCTAAGCTCTGTCTGGTGGAGGGTGGGGGCCTGGGCGCCCCGGCGTGTCTGGGGGTGCCGGGACGGGGCCACGGGTCAGCGTGCATCTGAACAGGGCCGTGTGCGGCCGCGTGGGGGTCTCTTGCAGGCACCCGGAGGGGAGGCAGACCACACGCGTGCGCTGGAGGGGCCAAGCCCGGTGACTGTGTCCGGGTGTGGAGTGCCGGGACCCCAGACGGCCGGAGCACTGGGCGAGCTCAAGCTTCATTCTCATCGTCATTTCACGGAGGGTGGCAGCCGCCCCCCCACCCCCTCCCGCAGTGCTGCCTGCGGCTCAGGTCCTCACACGCGTGCACCGGTGTGCGCCCGCACACGCAGCAGACATACAGACACAGGTGAAAACACTTGGGTGCGTGTTGACCACTTCAGCTCGGGTAGGGGGTGGGCGCTGCCCGCCGCGGAGTTCAGGCCCGTCTGCCCTGCTCCCTGCCCCCACCCGCTCCTGGGGACAGGCCACTAGGGCCAGCAAGAGGCCCTGGCCCCATCTGCCTCTGAGCAGGTAATCCGGGTGCTTCGCTCTTGAGAAAAGTGACAGTGATTCCGGGCCAGTTTCCCCGGGATTCGGGATTCGAGGTGGATTCTCAGGGAGGCAGAGAGAACACAATGCATCTGTAAAACTGTTTCTCACCCTGAGACTCAGGACGCCCACCAGGCCCCTGGGCACCTGCCGCCTCTCTCCTGCCAGCCAGCACTGAGCCGTCCGTCCGGGGAGCCCCTGGCTCGGGGGTTCTGTCTCCCCGACTCTCCGTGCAGACGCGACCCACAGGCCCTGGGCTCGGGGCAGGTGAGAGGGTTTCCTGCCGGGGCTTCTCAGCCACCTCCCAAAGACCCCACCCTTAGGGCCCGAGTCCTTCACCGGCTTCACAGATGTTTGCCCAGGAATGTAGCAGTGAACAGAGGAAAAACTGCTCTCCCTGGGCTGACCCTGCAGGGGGGCGGCAGACGGTGGAGGGGGAATGAGGCCAGTGTGTGTAGAGGGAGCGGCTGGGGAGAAACAGCAGGGAGGCTGGCAGGGGAGGTGAGGGCCTCAGGCCAGAGGTGGGTGGAGAAGCCAGTGCAGGGGCCCCGCCCTTGGGAGTTGTGGGGGGCAGGCAGGTCGGAGGTCAGGATGGCAGGACAAGTCCTGTGGGCAGCACCGTGACCAAGGCCTTCGGAGGGGGGTTGGCAGAGCCGCTGGGGCACGGAGCCCCCCACTTCTGCTCTACGGCTGTGCCTGCCCTGCCCATGTGCCCCCACCCTACGTGGCGCGTGTGGGCGGCAGGTCCCGCTCGGGGAACCATCGTGACTTGCACACGCAAACAGGAAGGAGGCACAGTTGCTCCCCGCAGGGCCCAGGCTGGGTCTCAGGGCTGGGGGTGGGTTGTTTGAGTCAATCACCGAAGCCCTGGCTCCGCTCGCTGCTTCCTCCCTCCCCCACAAAGCCCCATCTAGGCAGGGGAGGGCGGCCCCAAGGGGCAATCTTCCCCAGCCCCAGCAAGCAGGACGCCCTGTGCCGGGGCCTCCAGGCCCTCCCACCTCCACCTGCAGCTCTTCCCAGAGGGCTTTGCTGAGGAGGCGACACTGAGCCTGTCTCTGGTGGTCTCTGCACACGCAGTGGTGCTCAGCGTGGCTGGAGAGTCCCCTGTGGGTAGGAGAGGGCTGAGGGGTCTCGCCTGTCCCCAGGCTGGAGGCAGCTGTGGTCACGTGACCCCGGTGGGAGGGTAGTCGGGCGCTCAGCGCACGTGGACATGCATGAGGGTGGGCAGTGGGGGCCGGCGGCTGTCCTCCTGCTCTCTGTGGCCCCCGCGTCCGTCGTGGTCGGGGGTGCCGCGGGGCGTCGGGACCTGATCCTGGCCGGGGTCGGGGCTGCACCTGGGGCTGCAGGGGCCAGGACAGGGGCGGAGGCACCCTCGGCCCTGGGGACCCGCCCGGGCCTCCTGCTGGTGGGGCTGCCCTGGCCGCACTTCCGCTCCGTTGCCCCCGTGTACCTGTCGGTCTGCGAAGCGACATCGCTGGGCCCCACCGAGCGCCACGGCCCAGGCTCGGTGCTGGGAGCCCAGACTGGGCTGGACCTGGGGGCTGGGGTGGCACCTCTGTCCAGGGTCATGGAAGGGCCCCTCTTGCTACCACCCTGGCAGTGTCAGGAGAGGGGCCGAGGCTGACCCCAGGCCCCGGTGAGGACTGCAGCTCTATCCAACCCGGAACCTTCGGCCAGGCAGTGGCGGGAGCTACTTCCAGAGTCTGGGGTGTGGGGGCTTTGGTCTGAGTCGGGGCTCCGGTCTGGGAAGCAAAGGAGACTCTACGGTCAGAAGGGGCTTCAGTTTCTCCATTCGTCCTGGCCCTTTTGGCCACAGGCCCTGCAGGACACACACATCTGTCCTTCCTGCCCAGCCCTCCCTGGAGTCCTGGACTGGGGCCTGGGTCCCCTCTGTCCCCATCCCAGTGTGCTCGGTCAGTGTGGCAGGGACAGACTGCTTGGGCCCCTCCCCCAGGGTCCCGGACGGCTTCCTCCCTCCACCCCCAGGGATGGCAGGTGGAGGGGCTTTTGCCCGGAGAGGAAGAACAGAAAGAAGCAGGTTTTCAAAGTCTTGAGGTTGCCACGGCAACCGAATCCCTGCTGGGGCTGGGCGGCTGTATACAAGTGGGTGCGATGTCCGTGTTGGAGCTGGGTGTGCGAGCTGGCACGCGCGGGCGACTCCAGGCTGGTGCCGTGGTGCAGTGAGCTGTGGTGTGAGGTGGGGTGTGGCCTGGACAGGGCTCAGTTTCCCTGCCTGCCACCTCGGCCTCCATCCAGCTCCAAGATGTGTGTCTGCAGCTGGGAAGGGCAGGAGGGCCGGGAGCTGGATTTGTGCCCCCCACGCCGGGCCCTGTGCTGGGTCCCCGCCCGGCCTGCCGGTCACGCCGCAGACGTGAGAATCTAGCCGGGCTCACCTGTGGCTACCATGGGTTTTGGTCCTCAAGGGGGTGGACGGAGGCTTAAATCCAGGACTGGCCAATGCCCTCACCTTCTGCCCACAGAGCTGTGGTCTCAGTCGTTGTGGACAAGGCCAGTCAGCGAGGAGGGGAGGCTGTGCCGTGTCTCCTGCTGGCTCTTGTGGCCACCAAACTGCCACCCGAGCCAGGCCTGGGGTCAGGGGGCACGTTGCCCGCTGCCCACGGCTCCTGGCGTTCACAGCTGCGGGTAAACAATTCTAACACCGAGTTGCGGTCTCCTTGGCTTCCGGAATCTGGAGCTCAACGGGGCTTTGGCCCATTGGCACTCTGTGGCCCTCGCCTTGCCGACCCAGGGAACCTGAGGAGTTGGGACGTCATCCTGAGCCAGCGTGCGGTGTAGGCCGCGTCCCCGTCCGCCGCGTGCTTGTGGGCTATTTAGAAGAGCACACGCAGTGACAGAATTTAGCTGGACGGCTTCAACACGGAAGCGAGGAGCGTGGTCTGGGCCAAACCCGGACGGTCAGGGCTGGACGGAGCCTGGGCTGGGCGGGGCGGGGCAGCCAGGCTCAGGCTGGGGTCCCTGAGGGGAGATGAGGGTCCCCTGGGGCTGAGGGCACAAGGAGCTTCCCGGCTCCCATCTTGGAGGGGAGCAAAGTCCAGACAAGCCTGGGGAGGACACAGAGGTGGGGGGTGGGCAGGAGGCCACCATGGCCCCTCCACGGGCTTGGGGGGGCCCCGCTCGGCTCCTGCCCCGGTCGGGGCCTCCTTCCTACGCCCAGAGCACCCCAGGCTCCTCACGGCCCTTCTGTGTCTCCCCGCTGTCCGTGCTGTGCCTGGGGTGTGGACCCGGGGTTCTTCCTTCCCAGGCCTCCTGTGCAGCTTGAGGAGCCTCCTGCCCAGCCCAGGTGGGCGGGGGCCGTGGAGTCGCCCCCAAGGCCAGGCCCCACCCCCACGCGTGGGCAAGTCAGGGCCTTGCTCTCCTGCGGCCATGGCGACCTGGTGTTGGGGGTGCCCTCTCGAGAGCCCTGCCCTGGTGACCCTGTGACCTCCCACATGCCCTCCGTGGGAGGAGGACGACCCAGCGTCTGGGCATGTCTGGACCGTCCAGGTTTCCGCACTGGGTGTCCCACCTCCCTGGAAACCTCTTGGTCCGGGACAGCCGTGTCAGTGGGGTCACCTGGGGGACACGAGACGGTGTCCCCAGGGGAGGCTGTGGGGGCGTGAGAGCATCTTGATGTGGGAGGGGCGCTGCCCCCAGCATGGTGGGGGGGCTTCTGTGCACCCCGTTTGCCAGTTCCTGAGACCCAAGCACCCACTGTCCATCTCCAGTTCTGGATGCTTCTGCGTGTCAGCCGCTGACAGCTAAAAGCACGTCTGTGTGTGTTTTGTCTCCACAGTGACCCGGGAGGCAGCAGGGCTGTTGCCCCGTTTTGTGGATGGGACGAGGCTCTGATGAAGGGTCTCCCTGGCATGCGCTTGCCGACCGAGGGCCACAGGGCACTAGGCTTCCTCGCGGAGCTGCCGCCACCCTGGGCCCCCTGGGAACTCAGAGCCGGTTCCTCCGGGGCTCTGGAACGTGACGCGTGCGGGAGCCACCCCGCAGCGGAGGCCTCAGACCCGCTGCTCGTCACCGTGGACACCGTGGACACTCGAGACACTGGAGGCAGAGCTGGGCGCGGCCCCTGCCCCCTGCCTGCCCACCTGGGTGTGCCCGGCTGCTGCCTGGGACCCGGCCCGAGACTGCTCCGCCGCACAAGCCGTGCTCACCGCGTGCAGCCCGGGCTCTGTTGTGGCACGGTCTGGGCAGACAGCCCCGCAGACCTGCGCTCTGGACCAGGGTCAGGCACATAGGACCGTGGCCTCGCCTGTCCCCTCCGGGAGGCAGACCAGGAGTGCAGGTCTGGAGCTGGCTCTGTCCCTCCTGTGTGACCCAGGCCAGTTACCCAAACTCTGAGCCTCCGTGTCATCTGTCAAACTGGGGTCACAATTCTCCCGCCTCCGAGTGAGGAAAGGATCGGGCTGAGGTCACGCGGCCCCAGGCTTGCACGGGCTGTCCCAGGAGCCCCGCCTGCCCACACTGCTCTGGCCGTGGTCTGGGGTTTCAGCCTTGGGCCTGGGCAGCTCATGTGGGCACCTGGAGGGAACACTGACCTCAAGTCAGCTGAGTAGCACAGGAGGCTGGCGAGGGGCAGGCTGCAGCAGGGAGGACTTCCTGGAGGTGGTGTGTGTGTGTGTGTGTGTGTGTGTGTGTGATTCTCAGCTTGTGCAGGGAACCAGCAGATCAGGAGGCCAGGCCCTGGCCTCAGGCCTGCAGCTGTGCAGTGCAGGGTAGCACTTTACAGACTGGCTCTCCCAGGAGGCCTCCGGGACCAGCCCTGCCCAACCCCAGAGGGAGAGGGCCGGGTCCCCTGGTTCCTGGCGGGGCCGGGTCCTGTAGGACGCAGCCCGATGCTGACCCCCAGTGGCCAGTTCTGAGCATGCTGCAGGGGAGACGGGACGGTTGGGGGGGAGCCTGGGGCCGTGTCCGTGACCCCAGCCCAGTGCCCCGGCACCTTCCTAGAGCCTGGCCTGGGTGCACCCAAGGGAGGCCCCGCGCTGAGCCCCAGGCCTGGCCGCAGGGTGGCTGTGCACGTTCAGCACCGTCTGCGTGCGGGCAGGGCACGGGAGGGCAGATGCTGAGGGTGCAGAGCTCTGTGGTTTGGGCATTGGCCCCTCCACGACTCAGGCTGAAACGTGACCCCAGGGTGGACGTGCGGACAGGCAGGGCCTTTAGGGAGAGCTTGGGTCCTGAGGACTCTGCCCTGGGAGTGGGTTAATCCATTCATGGGTTGACGGGTTATGGGGCAGTGCGGCTGGGGGCTTCCAGGAAGAGGGACCTGGGCCAGCATGTTCACAGGCTCGGCCCCCTACCTGCACCACCCTTTGCCACCTCGGACGCCACAGGGTCCCTGCCAGCAGGACGGCTGTCACCACATGTGGCCCCTTAGCCTTGGACTTCCCAGCCTCCAGACTGTAGGACATAAATTCCATTTCTTATAAATTACCCAGTTTCAGGCATTCTGTTAGAGCAACAGAACACAGACTAAGAGGAGGGACAAGTCAGTCCCTTCCCCCAAGGAGCCCATTCTGCTGCCGGGAGACCCAAACACACAGCCGTGACTTGGTCACACCGGAGGCTCATTTGGTGACGGCCTCGGCCTTGGGGGGTTGGGCAGGCTCCTGGGGAGGTGGCATCTTTCAGGCGAGTGGGGCGTGGCCCAGGGGGGAGCTACGGGGGGGTGGCATGAGTGAGGCTGGTGGGAGCCCCAAGTGTCGGGTGGCTGAGTCGGGGTGGGGAGGCTAGCGGCAGGTGGGTGGACCGTGGGGCGACCACAGCAGTGGGGCCACAGAGAGTGTTAGGCGGAGGAGTGACAGGGCCACGTTTATGCTCCAAAGCAATCGTTCTGGCCACTGGGTGGAGGGTGGCTGGAAGGACTGAGGCCAGAAGCAGGTGACAGAAAGGACTGCAGCCGCTGAGACCCCAGCCTGCCCTGAGAGGAGGGCCCTGGCGGGCAGGGCCTGGGGCCGTGGGGGCAGCATGACCCGGAGGGGCGTTCCGGATGCCGGCGTCTGTTGGGACAGACGGTCAGGCTGATGTTGGGGTCTGAGGGCTGGAATCGCACGTCTGCCAGTTGGTCTCAGGCAAGCTACTTCCGCCCTTTGACCTTCCGCCTTACGTCTGCAGTGGGGAGAGCAGTGCCTGCCTTGGCCAGGGTGGGACGGGGTGCTGCTGGGACGGAGCCTTGGAATCTGGAAACACCATCCACTCACCACCCCCTCTACTCAACTCAGGCTGCCTCGCCCAGCACCGTGGCCTCCCTGAGCCTTGGTTCATTCCTGATTCCGTCTCCCCACCCCGCAGGCCACAAGGATGTCATTCTAGTTCTGGGCAGCGGGGCCCAGAGAGCTCCAGACGGTCACACCTGCCCAGGTGTGCTCACCTGTCGGTGATGCTTAGTGGGAGCCGAGATTAGCACTTGGGGATGTTTGCTGGGGACTGAAGCCAAAGGAGCAGCAGCTTCCTGGAAAGATGACTCTGTCCTTTTGGATGTCGGAGCCCTGGAGCTGTGGGTGCCAGACAGACATCCGCCTCGCACGTGTCGCCAGGTGGAGACCAGAGACCCCGGAGCGCCGGGTGCGCTGGCGGAGGTGGGTGGGGTGGGGGGCAGAACCCCGGGCTGGGGAGGAGGAGCCCAGGAAAGAATGGGAGAAGGAACAGCCAGAGGGGTAGGAAGGGACCCAGAGGCCCCGAGGACTGTGGCCATGTGGAGGGAGGGGCCCCAACTCTGGGAGGGACGCAGAGCGGCCCAGACACACCGTGGGGTGCGGGGGGAGTGACATGTGGCTCCGAGACTTCGGGGAGGGCTCTGGCTCCGGCTGCCAGAAAGAGGGAAGAAAAGCGCAGATTTGGTGGCAGCCGTCCTGCGAGCTGGTTCCCGGGGGACAGCGTCACTGACGTCACAGCTGGTCTGAATTAAGTGAGTTTTATATCCAGAAGGGAGTACGATGACCACAGAATTCAAAGCAGCAACTTACTCTTCACTTAGCAGCAATTTGTAAAAGAACCAAGTCAATTCTACATCACAAATCAAACTCAGGGTAAGTGTGTGCACAATTTCAACAGTAGGCAAATATTCTCAGTGGTGAAAATTAAGGCTTGTGTCAGAGCTCGGTGAGCTAATCTGACACAGGGTGTTTTTGCCTGTGGACTATTTACGCCCACGGTTCTCCGTCTCGGATGGTGTTAGAATCACCTGGGCTCCCACCGCCCTCCCCAGCTTCGCGGTTCCTGGTCTGGTTGGGGCCTGGCATTGGTATTCAAAGCCCTCCCAGGTGTTTTTAACCCGGGGCAGGAACGGGCTCACCTTGTATTTCAGACAAGCCTGGAGCCCTGAGGTTTCCACCTCGCAGACTTCCCTCCGAGGACCCTCGGCCCTCGGGGGCAGCAACTCCTTGGAGAAGACCTGGGACCTTCTCCTGCGACAAAGGTACCAAAGTTCTTACCCAGGTTTAGGCCGTTCTCTGATCCCTGAAGCCTTTCTAGCCTCCCCGACACGGACTTCTTTTGCAGTTTCATATCGGGTCACGTTGTTAACCCAAGGCAATTGTAATTGCTCTATTTGTTCCACTGCTCCCAAATTTCCACGTAGTTTCTAGTGAATGATGATCCATCTGGGAGGCCGTGTTAAGCCTGACACCACAGGCGTGCCGTCGAGACCGCGTGCTCCGGGCCAGGCTGCAGGCTCGAGTCCAGCTCCCCGAAGCCCTGGGAAGCCCAGTGCCCCTCGAGCCCCGTCTGTGACGGGCGGTGACAGCACCTGCCCACGGCGGACGAGAGTCACACGCTCTCCTTGGGACGAGCCGAGAGACCCTGAGCACGTCCCATCCCCGAGTGCCCTGTCGGTGGCTGGAGAGGGGCAGGGGGCAGAGGGGCGGCCTGGGGTCAGCCGCACCCTCCTCTCGTCCGACCTCCGGCCACTTCCCGCGGCCCCCACCGCCTGGCCGGGCAGAGGGGCCGGTGACGGCCCCCCTGCTGCTGTGCAGCTTGGGCGGGTGCCCGGCAGCTGCCTGCACAGGCTCGAGCGGTGCGTGGTGGGCTTCGGGGGTCCTGTCAACATGGCCACAGAGTGGGGCTGAGCTGCCCCCAAGGACCCCACACCCTGTTTCAGGGACTGTCCCCTCCTAGCCCACAGGACACGTTCTGGGGTGAGATCGCCAACGGTCTCCTGATGTGGCAGGAGCAGGAAGGGGTGGAGCTGGACAAGGGCCTGGGTTTGTGTTTGACCTCTGTGCCTCAGTTTCCCCTTCTGGCCCTGGCCTGGACTTGCTCCTGGTTGTGGTCAAGTTCCTGGGAAACAGGTTCCGAGATGGGATTTTGAGTGCGGGAAGGTCATGGAGTCTCTGGGGACCGAGCCGTGACAGGGTGTCCCGGAGCCACTGCAGGGCTGTGTTGAGCCATGATTGACGTGTTTAAGGCGGCAACTGATGCTTTGCGTGTGCCTGTGTGTGCGTTTGTGAGACGCGTGTGTGTGAATGTCCAAGTGCACGCGTGTTTCCTCTTCTCCTGTGCCAGTGCCCCACACCCTCCCCCGCGTGGTTCGGTCTTCTTGGTTCTGGAGGTTCTGATAAGCGTCAGGGCGTCTCGCGGATTCACCCGCGTTGTCCCCGCGGCCGGCCACTCGGAGCCTCCGCCACGCACTCGTGTGCCATTCGCTTGTTTCCTTCCGTGACGAGCCTGGTCACAGCTTGTCCCCATTTTAATGATTGGGTTGGTCGTTCTGTGAGGAAAAACCCAAACTGTTCTTCCTCTGCTCTTAGCACAACAGTCAACACAGAAAACCTCTGTGCCCAAATGTGTGAGTTTTTTCCCCAAACACGTGAGTCCCCTCCTCCACCACACAATCCATTCAGTTGTGCCGCGGACACCCCCTGGGCTCCCCCAGTTCAGTCCCGACACCTGCCTGGAGGTGGCGTCAGATCGCACAGGTGGAGGGCTCAGTCCCACAGACTGCCCCCCACTTGCGATGCCAGTGGAAGCCCCAAGTGCTTCCGACTGACCGGCTAGGGATCGGGGTTCCCAGGACCCCCCTTGGGCTGGATTAATTTGCTAGAGCCCCTCACAGAACTCGGGGAGTCACCTAGGTTTACCAGTTTATCATGAGGGATATCACAGAGGATGCAGGTAACAGCCACATGGAAGAGCTGTGTGGGGGGTGTGGGGGGGAGCTCCCTGCC
>CM052436.1:208921628-208962345 GCA_028533085.1 Varecia variegata
AAACTACGTTTATGAACAACCGCCTGAGCACCCTGCCAGTGAAACAGAGATGACCCCGACCTTCCTCACAGAGGCTGAGCCGGACCCACGTCCAGCTCAGCACAGCAGGGCAAACCAAGCCCCAAGGTGAGAGTCTGACACCCCATGAGGGTGGAGAGGCCACCGCGTGGACGTCACACCCGTGGCCACCACGTCCTGGGCGTGGGGGACCTCAGTGCGGTGGGAACTGTGGATTCCCCGTTTCCGAATTTCCACACGGAGCCCCTCCCGGGTCTCTGAGGACCGGCCGCCCCTCAGCAGACGGCTGCGGACAGGAAGGCGGTGCCCCTGGGGCTGGGACAGGAAGGTTGAACTCACCCTCGGGGCCTCACGTCGGAGTGAGGACAAGGAGGTCGCACTCACTTCGGGTCTGAGGCCAGGCAGGCCGGCGGCAGGGAGGCGACGCTAATATGGGGGCGACGCTAACATGGCGGCACAGCGTCCTCTCAGGCCACGTTGCAACGCCGCGTGCAGAGCCGCGGGGCATGACGGGCGCTCCGCCCCCTGCCAGCCTGCGCCTGCGCTGCAGCCCTCGCGCTCATGGCGGGTGACGGTGGCTAGCTCTCCCTCCTGGCCTTGCTGGGGAAACAGTTAAATTCCGAGTTCAGCGTCTTCAGAGCCAGAATCTGAAATTCAAACTCCGAGGGGCTCACTGTCCTGTGTCTTTCAGAAAAACGGGGAGGGAGGGAACAATTAAGGGGAAAACATGGAATGAAATAAGTGTAGATATAAACTTTACAACTGACATCAAAATTCATTCAAAATCATCCTCAGACTTAAACTGCCATGCAAACCTTTAAAGATTCTGGGAAAAAACAAAGAAGAAAATTTATGTGGCCTTGAGTTTGGTGATAGGTTTTAACACACAACAACAACAAAAAAATCTGATCCACAACAGAAAAAATAATACCGTGGCTGTTATAACATTCAATATTTATACTCTGTGAAAGACCAAGTTCAGAGAATAAAAAGACAAGCCACAGAATGATAAGAAATATGTACAAAATACATACCAGAGGAACAATTCACATGCTACATATAAAAAGAAGTCTTAAAACTCAACAATAAGAAGACAAACACCCCGATTAAAAAGGGGTACAGATCTCAACACACACCTGACCAGAGAAGATACACAGATGGCAAATAATCATACTAAAAGATGCTCAGCATCATATATCGTTAAGGAATAGCAGATTACAGCAGCAATGAGATACCACAGCACGCCTGCTAGAATGACTAAACTCTTTAAAAAAAAAAAAAAGGACAAACCATTGCTGGAGGAAAGGCAGGAATTCTCATTCATTGCTGGTAGAATTGTTATAGTATGAATGTCATGCCAAAAATCATTAACCTGCCATTCTGCTTTAATCTGCCATTTTGCTTCTCTAAACCTGCTTGCTCCTGCTTGCTACCCCAACACAGAAATTCCTGAGTATGACACCCATATTTTGTGTAAACAAGATAAGGCCCAGAGCCCAAACTGCCCAGGGCATGGTACACCTAAGATAGGAAAATGACCTCTTGGAATGAGACCAATCAAGAGCAGGAACGATGGCCTGGAACTGGACCAATCGGGAGCCCACCCGATCAGCAACTTTTAGAGAAGCCAATGAACTAAGGGGGCAGGGGGGTGGTGTGCCCAGCCTGTCGTGTGGAACCAGCGTGTCGTGTGAAGCCTGCAAAAGAGTATAAAAGCTTAATTTTACCCCAGGGCGAGGTCCTAGTTCGTGGAGAGGCCACTGCGTTGGTGCTCGAGGACTTGGACCCTGGCTCAAGCTAGTAAATAAACTCCTTTGCCATTTGCAGGCTCGAGACTCCGCCTCTCTGTTCCTGGGGCCGAGGGGAACCGGCTCTAACGGAATGCATAATGGTACACAGTCACTTTGGAAGACAGCATAGAAGACTAGAACATGCCACCCCAAGATATAGCTCTTTTTCTTGTTATTGTTTTGGACAGGGTCTCTGTCACCCAGGCGAGAGTGCAGTGGCACGATCACAGATCACTGTCACCTTGAACTTCCAGGATGGAGCGATCCTCAGCCTCCCAAGTAGCTGGGACTACAGGCATGAGCCACCACTGCCAAATAATTTTTTATGTGTGTGTACAGATGGGTCCTTGCTATACTGCCCCAGCTAGTCTTGAACTCCTGGGCTCCAGGGAGCCTCCTGCCTTGGCCTCCCAAAGTGTTGGGATCATAGGCATGAGCCACCATGCCCAGCCCAGCATAAGGATTATTTTGAGAGACTGCAGACACAGGAGAAGGTCTGAAAACAGGCCAGAAGTTACCTTTTTGTCAGGGAAATTTACGTCTGTGAAGGAGACGTACTTCCATTTGTAAAGGTGTCTCCCTCTCATAGCAAGAAGAGAAGGATGACTAAATCATGAGAGAGTCTTAGCAATGCGGAAGGCACCACTTAAGTCTGAACAACAATGCTTGCTCTTGCTTACCTTGCTTTTCCTGGTTACCTCCCTACTACTGAACCCCACAACACCCATTCTTTCTTTGTTTCACTTGAAGATAGTATGTAAGCCTGAACTCAGAGCCAACTGTTGGAGATTTACTCATTTTTCCTGGCTGTTTCCTCCCATGCATACATAAAGAAAGCATTACTAAATTATACTAGTGAAAGCATGGTAATGTAAATTAAAATAAAACCCTAAGCCCCATGCCAATTGAATGGACCCCTCTTAGCCAAGCAAACCTCAGAGAAACCTTACAACTGAGTTCCAGGAGTTTAGGTACAAAGGAAACTACGTTTATGAACAACCACGTCAACACCCTGTCAGTAAAACAGAGACGACACCCAACTTCCTCACAAAGGCTGAGGCGAAACCCACGTCCAGCTCAGCACAGCAGTGCAAACCAAGTGCCAAGGTGACAGTCTGATACCCCATTAGGGTGGAGAGGCCACCGCGGGGATGTCACACCCGTGGCCACCACGTCCTGGGCACGGGGGACCTCAGTGTGGTGGAAACTGTGGGTTCTCCATTCCAAATGTCCACATGGAGCCCCTCCGGGTCTCTGAGGACCGGCCGCCCCTCAGCAGGCAGCTGCGGACAGGAAGGCTGAACTCACTGTCACCTCAGGTGTGGGGACGGAGGGCCTCACTCGCTGATGGGGCTGCGGCTGAGGGGCTGATGTCCTCTCACACAGGGCTGGAGCCAGAGGGCAGGACAGGCGCCCGCCTCCTGACCATCTGTACTTTCTGCTATTTCCTCTTTCATGCAGAACTTCAAGGACACCCTGGGGTAAGCCAAATAAAGTTTAAGTGCTAATTTGGACATTCTCATGCAAATACAGTACAGCCCTGGGTTAGGTCTTCTCTCTCCAAGTCAAAGAGCAGTGAAGAGCCGCAAGCACAACGTCCACAGCTGTGTGGAGTCAGGGCGCAAGTGCCCCCCATGGCAACATGGCCTCTGATGGGGAGCTGGGCCTAGGGCAGGGGCTGAGGTCCCAACAGAACGCAAAGGGAGGGAGAGCTTCCTGGTGCTCAGGCAGCAGCAGCGAACCAGAAAGCAGGGATTTCTGCAGACAGAACAAGGAAGCTCAATGAGTCCCAGAAAACACGTCTCACATGTGCTGGCCCCTGGTTTGATGACCAGCTTCCCTCATCCCAGTGTGAAGTCAGCCAGTAACCATCCCCAACTCCAACCTCATCAGCAATTACGGACAAGCAAATGTGAGTCTACAGCAGTTTAAAAAAAAAAAAAAGGGACAGCAAGAAATGAAAGACCAGTATGATCAACCTGACAGTCACCTCCAGAGAAATAAGTCCCCCAGGCCCCGTCCTCTTCTGGGCCCCACATCCTCCTCTGTTCAAGGACGAGGCAGACTTCTCAGTCCCAATCATCCTATTTTCAGACAATGAAGCATACTTTTTTAAAAATTCTAATTAGGATGCTCAGAAAGGTAGAAGATACTGCATGCACAGAAAGTAATAATCTATGAAGAAAATTCAGAGATCAACAAAGACAGCTTGAAATTCTTTTAAAATGATTAAATGTCAGAATAAAAAATTGGAAGACAGAATATAAGAAATATCCCAAAAACCACATAAATAAAACAGCAAATAATAAAACATAAGATAAAAGGTAAGCTCTTGGGGAGATGGGTCCAAGAGTTCCAACATCCAAGTAACACTTGTGCTCGGAAAAGAGAAGTGAAAACATGGAGGGAGGCACTTATCAAAGAAAGTAGAAAGACTATCATAAAAAAATGGCCAGAGCTTAAAGGAGATCTTGTTCTTTAAACTGAAAGACGTAACAGCAAGATGAATTAAAAAGACCCATACTTAGGACCATCACTGTGAAATTTCAGAACACAAAGACAAAAAAACAAAAACCTAAAAAACCACCATAAAATCTCTAAGAAAGGAAAAATTGTTTATCTGTAAAGGAATAAACATCAGAATGACATCTGACTAAACAACATGAAATGCTACAAAAACATGATATGATGACTTCAAATTTCTAAGAAAGTTATTTTCAACTGGGAATTCTGTCCCTGCCATATATTGTTAATCGAATGTGAGGGGAGACTAAAGAAATTTTTAGAACATATAAGAGTCAGACAATTTCTCTCGTAGGCACCCTTTTACGAAAAGTTAATTGAAGATCATCTCCAACAAAATAAGGAAGTCAAGAAAGGAAAAATAAGACCTGCAATTCAAAAGGGAGCAAACCCAGGGAAGCACTTATGGGAACTCTGGGGAAGAAGGCTCCATCCCAACTCAAACCCAATCCTGTACCCCTACCCCCAATTCCTAACTCTAGCCCCCAACCCCTAAACCCTAACCCTGTAACCCTAAATCCCTGGATGTGGCAATCCTAAGCAGATAAGCCACAACACCACATGCTTTCTTACCGTAAATCAATATACTTTTCAAGTTTTTACTTGGGTGCTGTTTATTAGATTCCAAATATCTAAAAAAGTTGATTTTGCCTTCCCCCCCCACCTTAATTGTTGCCTCAGTGGAAGTACCAATTCTTGAACTCCCTACTTGTCATTTTCTGTTACATCAGTCAGCCTGTTTATATTATCTCAAGTTCACACCCTTCAATCAATGGAGTTCACTAATTCTTTACATTATGTTTTTCATGTCTCTGAAATCGGACATTTCATCTTCAATTCTGGCAATATAGCTTCCATGTAGCAGACACTTAAGAATTTATATATGAATCAAAGTAATTGAAGCAAATACTTTTCTGCCCCTTAAGACAGATGCCATTATCAAGATATTCTTTGAACATTCTCAAAATATGGGAAAATTCTGCCAAAATATTAATGCAAAGACCTTCAAACCCCTATTCTCTTATGTACTTGGAGCTAACCACTTTTCTATTTGCTTATTCCAATTTTACTTTTTTTTTTTTTTTTTTTGACAGGGTCTTACTCTGTCACCTGTGCTAGAGTACAGTGGCGTCACCATAGCAACCTCAAACTCCTGGGCTCGACTGATCCTCCTGCCTTGGCCTCTCAAAGTGCTAGGATTACAGGCATGACCCACCACACCCACACCACAATTTCACACTTTCTAATTAAAAATGCCATCCCTACATCTACTGTGAATGTTACAGAATTAAGCAATACTAATATCTAGTAAAAGTAAACACATAAAGAAAAAAGTCTATTTTTTAAGATTTTGTAAAGAATGTACTCAAGAATTTAAATCCCACACAGGACACAGAAACAATGCTGAGGATAAAATATCTTAACTATCTTTATTGATATCATTTCTATTCATCCATGTATATAAGCTCACTAAAATCCATGTTTCGAATTTCTTGGATTTTTCCCTAGTAAGTTCCAGACTAACAAAAGTATTTTCACATACGTATTTGATTCTTACATACTGAACATCTATTAATTTGAAATTTGTTTTGCATATACGTCTAGGGCTTTACCACTTTTCAAGACAAAAGTCACATATTAAAATACAGACTACTCAAAACATAAAAGTATACAGTTGTCAAGAATGTGATGTACAATATAGATCTTGCAGATAATACAGACTACATTATGATTTGTCTGTTTGAAAACAGAAAACAGTGTATTATACTGAATTCTGCAGTCAGGTGCACAAGAAAACTTATTTACAATCCTCCTTTCTTTTTATAAGATAAATATCAAACTATTTCTCACATATATTACAACCATATTTTGTAAACCAAATTTTGGTTTAAAAATCACAAAGTGACAACATATAAATACAAAATGCTAGGAAACGTTTAACATCTAAGGGAAAAAACATGTCTTATGCATTGTAATGATTTCTACAATCTAGCATAAAGGCAAATTTGATTTTTAAAAAACACAGCCCATATACAATTATGGAAAAAATTTAGTCAAGCCACCTACTACAACAAATTTCACGGGTATCATTCATTTATTATGTCCAAAAATTTTTATGTACTGTAGAAGTCTCTACGTAACAATTAGAATAATGTCAGTAAGGATCTGCAAACTATGAAGTATTAGCAAGTCAACTTAAATCATGCATTTCTCTCTGAAAGAATGAAGCTTAACTTTGAGTTAAAAGGTAACAACTATGAACTTTCTTTAAAATAACTTAAGTTCACCAAACTAGGGCAATATACATGTTTTCCCAGCTATGCATGCAGACTGTATCGTAAAAATGATTACGTTACTAAAAAAAGTAGAAAAGATTCAAAATAATCACAACTCAGTTAAGCCGGTGAAACCACAGAGACATCAAAGCCCAGCAACTTCCAAGAGTCTAAGGGTTAAAAATTAATTATAAAATCTGGATACTTAATCCTATGTCAACACTCTAAATTTAGGTTTAATGTTAACAATTTATACTACTACTCCTGTCTCTGGGTAAAAAAAAAATGTTCTGGAATAAACAATGTAACTTCAAATCATTCTGCTATCTGACTACTAGAAAGACTGCTTTTCTTCTAGCCCCACAATTTGGTAAGATAGAAAGCTCTCCACACACAAGTCCTGGTGAAGACTGATTTCATAAGTCGCTGTGAGTTACACTGTTCTAATACAACTGAGCTACTAAAATACAAATATTTGTTCTTAAGAAAAATTACAAAACTAACAAATCTCTTTTTCTCCAGAATTATAAAAGATAAAATCTATGAATCAGTACTCTAATATGATCACAGAAAAATAGCAAACTGAAGTTAAAAAGCACAGGCTGTCTATAATATAGGCCCCAATCTATTTTCTGCCATCTTAATATTTTCTACCGGTTCTAAGGATTGTGTCAACACCTAGAAACCCGTTACAGTCTTTAAAGTTGGGTAAATAATCAGCCCTATGGTTAGGGTAAAAGTAATTTACCTTACTGCTTACGCACACAGGAAAACTTGTTTCCTTTTTCAGGATATTCTTTTAGGGATTACTTGACAGTGGTTCTTTTAAAGGTAACAAAGGGGTCAGAAAAAGACTCCTTGAAATTCTTTTGGAATTCCCAGAAAGACATCCTGCAATTTGATCTTTTATTCTTCCTCCCTCATCACAGTTTTTCCTTTTAAAAATTACAATTGACAAATAAAAATTAATTAATTTACTTAAAATCAGGGAAGGCTTCTCAATAATGTTTTTCCCTCTAGAAAACTAAGAAGTTCAGTGAAACTCAGTGCCAGTAATTAAGAGGTTGTTATCATAAAATTCAAACTTGGACACAGGTGTGGCATACCCAGAAAAATTTTTAGACATTTACAAACCGGTGCTTTGTTTCACACTTTATAAGCAACACAGGTTAGTTTCAGCTTCAGTTTTCATTTTTAATGCATAAAATCTTGTGCATCTTGTGAAAGGGACAGACATCAACTAGTCTCCACCATGTCCACGTTAGTGTTTCACCAGAACTAAAACAGAAATACCCTCTACCCTTCTCTAAGAAGATCCTCTCTGCTTTGGGAAAATATTCTTCTATGCAGTGTAGATCTTGTCGGATTATGTAAAGAAATCACACCACTGAATCAAAATTTTAGAGGACAATCAAGAACTAGAAAAAGAAGACTACAGTGTGGACAAGGACACAGTCCCCTCCCCACAGCGTCTGCTCCCTGGCGTCCCCTCCACAGCAGACAGGCGGCACACGTGGCAGACCTGGCGATCTGCTCTTCCTCATCTCCCTCTCCAACAGGAGATTTATTTTTCTCTGTAATAAAGCAAGTAGTATTTCAGGGGATCTGGTAGAGGGAGGCTCAGGACTTTCTGGCGTAGGAAGTTCACAGGGGGGTCTGGCTTCGTTTCAGGTGGGGTCTTCTCTTCTTCTTCCCGCCGTTCCTCTTCCAAGTCTTCACAGCTGTTGTCATCAGAAGGGTTGGAAATCCGACTGGCAAAAACCTCTTTGTCCAAAAAGACAATCGTTTCCATTCGACGGCGGCGAACTCTCCTTCGTTTAAACCTGGGGGTGTTCTTTAGTCCATTTCCATTTTTGCTCACTGCTTCCTGATGAATGACCTTCTTAATGGCGGCCCGGATGGCAATGCGAGCCAGGTCCTGGAGGCTGCGAACTGCCACCGGAGCTGCAGTGCAAAGAAGAGGCTGTCAAGCGCATCTGAGTGACACCACCACAAAGCCTGAACACCTAAAATCCTAACGTCATTTGAATTCACTGGCAAATTTACAAGTATGTTACAAGAATATGAGAGTACACTAAGCAAATGTCAACTGGTGCTCTAATTTGCATTCATATGGTACTTTTCTAAAGATATTTTCAAATGCACTAAATCTTAACTTCGAAGAAAAGGAAGCAATGTTGTTTGTCTAACCAATCAGTGGCAGCACTAAAACCTGGGTTACAGTGTTTCTTTGACAGCCAAGTTTCATTACTCTATTCACAGTATTCATTCATATATTAATACTCATCCACTAGTAATACCGTGACTATGTCTCCAATATTCTTTTATCAATTTTAATATTTTCATAGTTATTTACAAATTGAATATTTGTTCCTTTCCTATGAAAGTAGAGAAATGCAAAACCCAAATATTTTTAAGAAAAACAAAAACTTCGAAGCACGCCAAAGAGAAAGAACATTTGGCAATTAAATTAAAGCTTACTGCTTAGTGCAGGCAATACACACATAGCAATATACGGGCATTTCTCAAAGAGAAAGAAATTACATTCAACTGAAAATCAGCATCACTTTTTCCGTCCAGTACCCAACATCTCCAAAGAGAAACAGTCTGCACTATAGGAAGGCTCTTGTGTTACAAACATTCATGACCAAAATCGAGCCTGCCCAGTATCTTGGCAATCCCCACTGTTCTATGGGAGCCCTCAAGCACGTCTGTGCCCCGGATCTCGGAGCACCTTCTCTCTCCTGCTTTTCTGTCTCTGAGGACAAGAGGTCCCTTCGCCAGGATGGGCTTCAGGAGCTCCTTCGTCTTCAATCCTGCCCCTCTGCTGAGCCCTGTGATCATGTCTCTTGACCTGGCTTCCTCCTCAAACACCACCATCTTTACTTCCCTCACCAACTTCCCTCCACATCGTTTCTAGAGCCACGCGTGCCCCCGAGATGCCGAAATGACTCCTCCTTGGGCCATCAGACTCTCGACTGCCAGCGCTGACCTCTCCAGCTCTCCGAGGTGCCTGCCTGGCATGACCGACCTGGCTTGCCATTCCCCTGGCCCACGTCAGCCCCTTGGCCCGACTTCCCCAGCTCATCTCTCTCGCTGGCTCCTCCTCTTCTACCTGGGCTGGTGGTGCTCCCCAAGGCTCCAATTTCCATCATTCTCCTCTCAGTGTCCCTGCTAATGTTTGGTTTGACATCCAATCTGTGGGTGTAAATAACAGAGACCCGCTAACGGCCCCCAACATTCTAATCCAGTCCCGACTGGGGTCCTGAGCCTGCCACAGACCCGAGTCTACAACAGACGGTGGGTGCCTCAGGCTCACATATCCTTTCTCAGAAAGGTCGTATGTGTTCCTGAATCCTTTCCACTGTAGAGGCGGGTGTCTCAGTTTTGATCTTTATCTCTTGCCTGAAAAATCCCAACAGATTCCTAACTGAACCTGCCTTCCGTGAGTTGATCATCCACTCAACGTGAAACCTCACCCACCCACCCTGCAACGCACAGGTCTGTACTCACATGACCTCACTACGTGCTGTCTTGACTCACAGAGTTTTTCTCTCCCACTGTCTTCATCGACATGACTTTACTAATCTAGGAAACTCTGGTCCAGGAGGTAAGAGTTGCAAAGAACTTTCCTGTTCGCTTCAGGAACTCTAAACAGCACCACAGGAATGTCCGTCATCCAACAGTCTCTTTGAAGCCTTACAGCGAGTGTCCCAAGGTGGCACCACATTGTCATGACTCCTACCCAGGCCTCATCAAACCCTCACAGGGGAGACACTCATTTTCAACCAGGCTCTCAAAAAGTCTCATAAATGCCCCAGTGGTGCCCTTCCTTTCCCAAACTCTGTCAGGTCTCTGGAAGCGCAGGCCCTCCCTAACCAAGAGCAGCATTTGCTTAAAGAGGTTATTCTGGTGAGATTTTCAGGGAGCATGCATTTGACAAATTCACCCTCCACCTAACCACCAAGGTTACCTAGGATACAGACGTGCTGTACCCATTATTTAAAACACCCGGTGGCTGTCCACAGACTAAGTGACAAACTCGACTCTAACACGCGTACCAGTCTAGTTCCCCACACGTCCCAACTCTCCACATAGGGGCACGTGCATCTTAACTTTTGCCCTGCCTCTGATGACACTTTTCCTTCCTTTCTTCTCTCTTTGGGAAATTCCTTTTTACCCCTGAAGTCCAAGCATAGACATCATCCTGTCAAACCTTCCCTAATCCCTCTAACGTCTTTGTGTACCTACTGCTGCTCATTATTCAAATTTCAAGGGCTGTGTCTGTTGCAGAGGACTTGTACTTAGCAGAGACCAAAGCAAAGTCTAACTATTTGATAAATGATTCTTCATAAATTAAAAAACATTTCTGGAAGATATTCACCAAAATCTATAGTTTTTGGGTGGTGGAATTATGCATAATTTCTCCTCTAGTTTTTTTTTTTTTTTTTTGCGTTTTCCAAATTTCCTAAATGATCAGAGAGCATGCTGAATAGTTTCACTTTAAATATAATCAATTGGCATTAAGTTGATTGAATTATAAGACGTTGGGGTGGGTGTTGGCCCCGTGCTCAGTTTGCATCCTGAGACGACGAGACGCAAAGGCTCAGCTGTGTGAGGCTCCGTGGAAAGTCTCCCAGCCACACACCAGTAGAGGCTGGAATGTGCTCTCTGTCCTCCTCTGCGCGCAAGGCAGCAGGGCCAGGCGCCCTGGGGAGCAGACAGTCCTGCGACTCTGTAGGGAGCCCTGTGGTTTGATGGCTCTCTCTGCAGAGGAGGCTAATAGTCGAAGTCCCCACACAACAGAATTAGCTCCCTTTTGTGTGGGTCCTCTGCTTTCAATGGCATGACCAGCAACAGCTTTTTGTGTAATAGACTTAAAAAAAAAAAAAAGGCTAAAAAGACTAATATAGGCTAAAAATAGATTAGAATTAAAAAGAATCTTTTTTAGAGATGGGGTCTCGCTCGCTCTGTCGCCCAGGCTGGAGTGCACTGACCAGATCACAGCTCACTGCAGCCTGAAACTCTCCCACTTCAGCTTCCAGAACAGCTGGGACTACAGGTGTCAGTCACTGCACCCGGCCCATGATTGTAATTTTTAAAATGCCTGAAATCACTTGTAGAATTTTAAAGTTTCAGTGGCGGGAAAATGCTCTTTCATATCAAAGGGTTCCTTGTAAATTTTGTTTACTTTAAAATTCTAATGAGATTAAAAACATCTAAAGAGATAAAGTTCAGTGTACTTACGTAATTGGACAAGTCTTGATTTTCCTGACTCTGAACGGCAGGGCTGGATCAGAGGAGCAAAAGAAACAGCCAGAATCTTCTTGGTCTCCCAAGCTGAAGGGCCTGTGCGCGTGATCTTAGTCAACTGTTCCAAAGATAAAATGAGAATATTCAAAAGATTTGGCTACTAGGTAGCTTATATTTAAATATAATCATCCCTATATATTCTAAAAGTATACAGATACAATACAATGAAACAACCTGACAACACAGACCCTGATGTGACGTGCCATGAAGCTATGCTAGGAACGTTCTGGCAAAAATGCTTAGCCCGACTGTATTCACACCTAGACTTAACTTCTGTCTACAGGCAACACATATGACAGGAAAAAACTGTATGATAGAAAGAAACCACTTAAAAGATAACAAGAAGCAACAATCAGATCAGGAACGTGGGGATTCTTACAAGACAATGTTCTTGGGCTCTCCAAAGAAAGTAAACACTGTGGGCAGAAAGTAGGGAGCAGAGCTGTTCTACAGAAAAGTAAAGTCAGAAAAAAATTCTGAGTATTCCTCCTTTAGAATTTGGAAACTTGTAAATATTTTACAAAGTTATAAAACCTAAAATGGCAATTCCTAAAAAATGAAAGAACATAACAACCAGCTACAACACTCCAACATTTACTGAATCTTGTTTTTCTCTGGGAGGCAATAAGAACGTGATAAGCACCAAATAAGAGACATTGCTACAGAATCACCGTTACTTTCTTAGAGCAAACCTGTCATCCGGGACATCTAGGTGATTATCCTCATTCTTTGAAGACAAATACTGAAGTGTTTAAACAAGCCTTGCCCTAGCATCAGCCTTAAGAAAACAGTGAAATTCTGTGGCTAACACACTGCACTGTAGGTTATCAAAACATTTCTTTTGAATTAAAACACTGGGAGCACCAGACAATCCAATCAGACCACACAGCCCTCTTGTGTTCTGTGTGACCGGGCCAGTCTCCAAATGGCCTGAACAGCTCCCAGGACTACTCTGGGTCAGCTCTGTCATGCTACGATTATACACTAGTCATTTCTAAAAATATCTAAGCCAGTAAATCCTCTACAAACTAAGACTCTATGTCATGAATCTTAGAGCTAAAAAGAATAAGCAGCCATGTACTAGGTAAACATCAACAAACTAATCATATTCTTATATACTAGCAAAAACATTTTTCAGAAACATTTTTAAAAGGAGAATTTCTAATTATAATGAACATCAAATATTTTTATATAATCAATAAGTAATGTAAGAAACCTTATAGAAAACTATAAACTCCTATTTTATATTGTTAGATAACCTGGTGAAATATCATAAAGATGTCCACAATTCTCAAATTAATCTAGATATCACAATTCCAATCAAAACATTTTTGCACCACGACAAAGATTTCTAATATCATTTGTTTCAGACAAGACATTTGGAACAATATTCTGAGAAGAAAGAGCAAAGATGAGGTGTGTAAGCCGTGCCAAGCACTCCAGCCAGCGACAGCGGGAATCACGCAGGCAGCGGTCAGCGAGGGCTGGGACCAACTCCTCTTTCCTGCTGCTGACAGCACTGCCTTTCGAAGGGCAACTGGCAAGAATTTTAAAATGCAAAGTCTTTGACCAAGCACCTCTGCTTTTGAGATTGTACCTGGAGGCTCAAATACATATAACATACATAAAACAAAACTACAAATCCTTATCTCATATGGCTAGATGGGCAGACAGAGTAGAATTGGTGTGTAGCTTCACTGAAGAAGGGTTAGAAAGAGGTGTGTTTGCTTATATATCTTTTTAAATAAAGAGATAAACTAAAAGCAAAATCGAAAAGTGGTTATCCAAAGGTGAACAGAACAGAGTGGAGGGGGTGTGTGTGGAAAACATTCTGAGTGTTCCTTATTTAGACTTTGGAAACTTATAAATATTTTACAAAGCCACAAAACAAAATAAAACCTAAAATGTCAATCCCTAAAAAGTTAAAGTAAACAAATGAGCTAACTGGGTGTCAGGTTAGTGGCATAACCTTACAGAGAAATATTATTTTAAGTGACTTTAAAACATAGTAACTTGATTGTACATCCATAGTGGATTATAAGGGGAAAAAAGGCCAAAAACCCCCCTGGAAGAACAAGTAAAACATCACCAGAGGTATGTAATCTGCAAAATCCAGACTGTAGAAAACTCTGTAAGACAAATGACCTGATTCCTTCAACAAATAAATTGCAAGGAAAAAATGAGAAGGAAGGAAGGAAGAACCTAGATATTAAGAAACAACTTAAGAGATGCATGAACCAAATGCAATACATGAACCTTAAACGGGATCCTCATTCAAACAAACTATTGAAGAAACTTTTGAGGCAATAAGGAAAATTTGAACAAGAATTGAATATTTGAAGATATTAACAAATTGCTATTAATTTTTATAGGTTGATAACGGTTTTGTAATGAATAAAAAAAGAGCCCCTATTTTTCATAGATACATAATGAAATATTTATAGATGAAATATTCTAAAAATTAAGGATATCCATTAAGGTTTTTATATTATATATAACAATAACAGTGAAATACTATACACACCCCACCTAATGCCTGATAAGAGGAGCTAGTTAATAAACTTAGTCAACAACTCAACAGGCTACTACATAAGCACCAAAATGATGATGCAGAATATTAAATGACTTGAAATCATATTCATGTACTCTAAGTAAAACCCTGTAAGTATACACCAGTATGTACAATGACCTTTTTGAAAAAGGAAGCATACAAATTAAGTTTTACAAGAATCACATACAGTCATTAGGGTAGGACTTGTGAGTTTTTCTTATTCATAATTTATGAATTTTCTAAAATGATTACTTTTTGAACAAAATAAATGCTAACAATTAAAAATTGCAGAAAAATGTACAATCTCCTATTTTATATCATTTCTGTTTTTTCTAATTCTTTGTGACTGAGACATTCTTCCTGATGACCAATTCATGTCTGAGTAATCTGCTCATTTAGTATAATCTATTTTCCCCAGTGAAACATAGTGTCTAAAACATAGACAAACATGCATGACCAAATACAAAATTTGGACAAGATTCCCACTAAGCAGGGATTCCTGTAAAATGCTCACCATCAAGGTATTTAATAATTAGACTAACAATCAGAATAGAATTACTCTAATAATTTTATATATAATAATTGGAATACTAGAACAGGTAGAATAAGCATTAGAATTACAATCAGAATAGCTGGGGAGGAAGAAGGGGCAGAGGGGGAGGAAGGAGAGGGGAGAGGCAGGAGAGAAAGCAAGGAAAGGGAGAAGGCAGAGAAGAAGGAGAAGAGGAGGAGAGAGCGAAAGGAGAGGGTGGAAAGGGCTTCAGTGCAGGCTCTGAGGTGCCCACCTGAGTCAGGTTCTGGCTCCACACAGGGTATCTGTCTGACCTGGCAAGCTCCCTCAACCGTCCCTGCCTCTGTTTCCTAATTTGCAAAATGGAAGAAGTTGTTAAAAGGGTCACTATATGCAAACTGCTTGGAATAGACTTTGGGAACCAGTGTGCAAACATGTCCGTCATGCAGGGAACCTGACCTTCTCTTCCAACGGCATGACGAGGACGCCTCCCACTTTGAGCAGATTCTTCATGTACTCTTCATGCTCCTTCTGCACGCCAGCCCCACAGTACACCCGATCATACTGGGCACAATCAGGAGAAATCTCCAAGCAATTGCCAGTAACAAAGGAAGGCTCACAGAAGTCAAACCTGGAAGTAAAAAATGTTTTCTGTAACTAAATGTATCACAACGCAACAAGTCTACACAGGTTGCGTGTTAACTGTAAAATCCCACAGCAATATAATACAGTTTACAGAGCCAGAAGCTGGAAGCCACACTTCCAAAAAGAATTACACTATATAAATAGAACCCAAGAAACTTCACACAATAGTATGGAAGTGAATGTCATAAACATGATCCAAATTTAAGGCAGTCTCCAATCATCATTGTCTTCACTCTGTTTTCACCGTCTTATTCAAGATCTACTACATAACAAGACAAGGGGAAATGGATTCAGTTCTTTAAAAAATTTTAATCCATAAAATAAGACCTTTAATGTCTTATTTAAAAATGGCAAGAGCTAGTTATATATGTATTGTTTTGAGACAAATGCAATAATTTTATATTAGAAACAATTAGGTGACAAAAGATTGTCTTCGTTCAAAGTATGAAAATTGAGCAAAACAAATATTTTGTTTTCTTCTCTTACCATATTGGTGAGAAATTGCCTTTATATAAGTTTCATAGTCACAAAACTCTAAAGTCCTTAAAAACACAGACTATTTTTTGAAACTTAGAACGGACACATAGGATCACCCTACCAAAGTTTAATCACATTTGAGGGCACACAAATACCAATAAAATGATTTCTTCCTGTCTGATCAAAAGTTTATTAAATGATAATTCACACTCTCTGACCCAATGGACATAATCTGATCTTACTTGTCGAAGCTTTCGCTTGTTCTGATGAAAAAGTCCAGTTTCTGCTTTGCATATTCTATCACATCTGAGTGAAGTTCCACCCCATGGTTTACACCAAAAGGACCTAAAAGTTTTGAGAATGAGAAAACTTTTACAACTTGGGCTCGAAATCTTGCTCATTTATTTTTATCAATTACAACACAACTGATTTAGCACATATGATTACAGAAGTCTCATCACGTTACCCCTAGCCACCACATCATAAATAACTTGTGTTGATGCCTGGGCTTCTCTGCTCTCAAACTTTTAAAGAATCATTTGAAAAGGGAAAAAAGCCAAGAGTTCAGAGTCTTACTAATGAACTAAAAAAGAAACATGTATTTGCAAGTGAAACTAACACAGGTCTCACCTGTTTGTCCAGAGGTGGCATTTAAGACGACTGTTTTCCCCGAAAGGTCCCCAAAACACTCAGATGTAGGCATTTTAATAATGCTCACAGAATAGGTTTCAATCGTCATTAAAATAAAACTATGATTCTAAGTCACAATGAAACATTTTTTACATCAAAGGAAATTTATCAGTAATTTGAAACACAACTGTGAGAAATGTTAGGAGCCCAAGAAAGTGCTCCCTCCACATAAAACTGTCCCTAGGTGAAATCTGGGTGAGCAGAGAACAAACTGTTGACACTCAGCTTAGATGTATCTCCACGTTGTGGAAACCCATTTCCATGAACGTAACAGTCAGGCCACAACTCAGCTGTGCTGATGAAGGGTAGAACAGTGGTCACCTTTCTGGAAGGGGTCGGGTATGAGAGCCCTCGGGTATGAGGGACACTGATTCCACTCTGTATCTTGTCCTGGGTGGTGACTGCGGGGAGGTGGATGCACATGAGAAAACTCACCAAGCTGCATGCTTCACGCTTGTTCATCTACTATAGCTAAGTTATACCTCAATTTTTAAAAATCTGCATGTGAAAATCAACAGGGCATGTAGGAAAATATTTAGTAGACATACATACTACAATCATAGTGTAGCACTCAACCCTACAATCCAACAGAAATACTGGTAAATAAGCAATCTTCTGTGCACCCTACACCGTCACATTGTGCCACCTGGTGTATCTGGTCCCTTCCTAGTGCAACAGCCACCACCCCAGGCCCAGGCTTCCTGGCCCCTTTTGGACAACTGTGCCTGCTGCTGTTTTCTCCAACATGTTTCACACACAGAGCTACTGCTAAAACATCTCCTCATCAAAACACATCCTACAGAAGAGGTCATATTTTCACTATTTACCACCTCAAATCCTAAATTATTCCAACCTTCAAGACCTTCTGCCAACTCACTAACTTCAAATCCCATTACTCTAGCATGGGAGCACCGTGCCAGAGACCAGGAAAAGCTGCTTGTTTTTTTCCATTCATCATATTTTCATTAGCCCCTCTCCTTCACTATCAAACACTTATTATGTAGTTAATTCTAATAACAGATATGGGACATGGTTCCTATTCCCAAGAAGCTTAATACCAAATAGTGGTAACATATCCCTCAACCCACCCCCTCAATAAAAAGATGACTAGCAGGGAGTGTCAGGAAGGCGGCACCCCTGGCAAAGCAGCTCCCATGTCACACGGCACTTTCCGGCAGGGTGCCCAGGAGCTACCAGCTCTAAGTAGCTACCGTATCCTCTCCCGGTTGATGAGAAACAAAGGAAAGGACAACCCTGAGCAAAGGGGAGAGAAACCCACAGAACAAGCACAGGAACGCGGCTGACCCAGGATGCAGTTCAGACCAGGTGAAAGGTGGGGGTCACAGTAAGGGTCTCTGCATTAGATGAAAGACTTCAGGCTTCACATTTGTAGGCACTGGGGGGCCAATGAGGTTTTACTCTGGAATGATTTTACACAAAGTGATAAGAAGGTTGAATAAGCTGGAGCATCTGGACACAAATCACTGTCCAGCCAGGTGTGCACCCTGAGAGCAAACCCTAAAGCCATTTCCTTCAGAAACCTTAAAGCAGCACGTAACATCACCTACAGCAGAAACAGGCTTTTCTTCCTCCAGAACTCTCCTGCCCTGACATCCAACAAAATTCCCAGTAAATTAGGGGGCTTGGAAAAGAGAAGCAACGGTATGAAACTGCAAGCCCTTTCTTTCTTTTTTTTCTTTTTTTTTTTTTTTTGAGACAGAGCCTCGCTTTGTTGCCTGGGCTAGAGTGAGTGCCGTGGCGTCAGCCTAGCTCACAGCAACCTCAAACTCCTGGGCTCAAGCGATCCTCCTGCCTCAGCCTCCTGAGTAGCTGGGACTACAGGCATGCGCAACCATGCCCGGCTAATTTTTCTATATATATTTTTAGCTGTCCATATAATTTCTTTCTATTTTTAGTAGAGAAAGGGTCCCGCTCTTGCTCAGGCTGGTCTCGAACTCCTGAGCTCAAACAATCCGCCCGCCTCGGCCTCCCACAGTGCTAGGATTACAGGCGTGAGGCACCGTGCCCGGCCAGGGTGTAAGCCCTTTCTTTATAACTTCTAGGGCAACAGTCTCCAACCTTTTTGGCAGTAGGGACCGGTTTCATGGAAGACAATTTTACTACAGAGTAGCAGGGGCGGGAGGGGTGCCGGTGGAGCTCAGGAGGTGACGGCAGCCGCCACGGGGAACAGCTGTAAACACGCTCGCCAGCCACTCACCTCCTGCTGTGCACATGCCACCACACCCGGCTAATTTTTCTATTTTTTGTAGAGACGACAGGGTCTTGCTATATTGCTTTGGCTGGTCTTGAACTCCTGACCTCAAGTGATCCTCCCACTTCAGCCTCCACAGTGCTAGGATTACAGCCCTGAGCCACCACACCAGGCCTGTAGACATTCTTGATGTTTCTCTCACAACCACAGCCAGTGAGCGCATCAGCCGATCCTGTCAGTTCCAACACCAAAAACACAGACTGCAGCCCCCATGTACCAGCTTGACCCAGTGCCACTCCCACAGCCTGCCACCACGGCAGCCTGGCCTTGCTTCCTCTTCAGAACAATCTTTGACAGCGTAGATCAGCTCCTGTCCCTCCTGTGGCAAAACCACTCCACCTCACTCAGACTAAAAACAGACATGTGTCCCCCACTGTAGCATCTTACACGAAGTGGGACTTCCATAAATCCTCAGTCATTTGCTACTATTCTTATTAATATTAAAAATAACCATACTCTCATCTACATTCTCATAATTTATCTGTCTGGGAAAATAAGCTAAACGGCTTCAAATAAGATAAGCTGTGACAGCCAGGTGTGGTGGCTCACACCTATAATCCTCGCACTTCAGGAGGCTAAGGTGGGAGGACTAGCAGAGAGGATGGCAAGTTCAAGAACAGCCTGAGCAAGAGTGAGACCCCATCTCCACAAAAAATAGAAAAATTAGTTGGGTGTGGCAGTGTGTGCCCGTAGTCCCAGCTACTCAGGAGAGTGAGGCAGGAGGATGCTTGAGCCCAGAACTTTGAGGTTGCCGTGAGCTGTGATGACACCACTGCACTCTAGCCTGAGCGGCAGAGCAAGACCTTGGGAAATCCCTTCAATCCATGAAATTTATTGAAAAATAAACAATTTACAGGTACTAATCTTTTAGTATTAAAACAGCAAAACAAACAAAAACTGCTTGGAAGAACTTTACCTCCCAAAGGACATTAAAGTTAATTATCCTCACTTGAGAGACAGTAACAAGGAAGACTGAGTGATTAAATTAAATCAAGAAGTCACAGTGAGATTGAGACTCACACAACTCTCCTGGTTCTCCCTGTCATGAGACAGACCGCGCCAGTGCAGGCGGCAGGAGACAGGGAACAGGAGACGCCCTCGGGAGGACTCACGGACTGCGAGGTGCGCACAGGCCCCCGTCATCGTCCCTCTGTCCACCACCCACTGACATCCAGTGACAACATCGGGGAACTGCTAAAAAGTGTGCACCAGGGCTGGCCATCAGCAGACTGTATTTTCTGTGGAAGGAGATACCTCCACAGAGGAGCTTTTAGACTCTCTTTCCAGACTTACCTAGAATGAGGCCCACCATAGAGCTGAGGTACCCAGTGCCACTGCCCAGGTTCAGAAACGAGAGTCCAGGCTGCAGATCCAGGGCTTCCATCACCTCCGAGTAGATGCACGGGGCCGAAAGGTGAATGTTTCCATGCTTCCACGCCAAGTCTTTATAAGCATTTTCTTTAAATTCTTCAAGATAATAATCTGCACGATCGATAGCTCGGAAAGCCTGCTCCACCAGCTCAGTGCGGATATACTGGGCTTCCTTCAGATTGTCTATCAACTCGTCGTTGTCCTCGCCAGCACTCACAGCACCACCCATGCTCAAGATGACACCTGGGCAACACTACAAGTAAACAGTTTTAAAAGAGCTATTTACATTAAAGGTATGAGCAGAATAATAACAGTTCTGAACACCTATCAACTTCAAATTCTGAATTCTGAAAATAATAGATGAAATATCTTTTGTCAACACCCAGACTGACACCCAGAAAAGCCTCCAGACAAGCCATATATAGAAAAAAAAAAAATCCCAGTTCAATTCGAAATTCAGGTAAACAATACTAAAATAATTAATAATATGTGTCTGAACTTCACATGTAAGTTGTGTCCTGTATTTTATCTGGGACCCTACACCCTCCGCGTACACACAAATACCCACCCAAGTCAAGCAATCCATTCAATCTGTTGATTTGGATACTTTGATAGTCAAATTTTAGGCAAAAACATCATCAAAAGTCTCTTCCCAAACAGAACATATTCTGACAAACACCTCATTGTAACAAAACAAAATCAGTTTCAAAGCTTAAGAGTAGGAGGGGCTGCTACGCCCCTTCTGCGCTCTATGTAGCCTTCCCAGCTCTTTACAAACACAAAGTATGCTTCTTGCCTTCTCCCACACTGCCTTCCAGAAGAAAAAGGGCAGCATGTGTCCCTCTGAGCCCAACTGTTAATATACAATTACCTTCATCTAATTCACAGGAAATGCTCTTCCTAAAACTATAAAAATATCCTTTCTGATTTTATAATTATCCCGTTTTCTAAGTAACGGCTTTACTTCACCCGAGACGGCAATGCTTTTTAAAATATCTGATACAAATTGTTGGGGGAAAAAAAGACCACCAAACCTCACGAAGACTGACACATTTTCTGAATCAGGATAATCTTCCCAACAACCTACTATAACATTATTACTATAAAGTTTATACTTGTTTTCCTCCTCCACAATCCTCTAGATTTCTAACAGCAGAGAATCACAAAGAAATATTGAGGGGAGATATGCCATACTCACCCATGCACACAACTGGCAATAGTAATGGGAGAGGTTTTCCCAGAAATGAAAATTCAACAGTCACATGAATGAATCATCAGTTTCTTACAACAGGTGGACAAGGTATGTGAAGAATATGGTTTAACCCAAATTCTCTTCTATTTTATAGTCAGATATTCACAATCAAGATTTTAGAGCTGAATATTAAATTTTTCAAATCACTAGGGTGGTCCCATTACTAAATTTTCACAGCCTTTTAAAGTTCTTTCAGAGCCCTTGTTTGATTATGGTCCATGGCCGGTTAACTCAGACGGATGGAATTAAGTCCTAATGAGGTCAGGTTTAATCCTGGATATAAACCACTCAGTTTTGAGGCTACACCCCTAGTCTAGCTCAGTCACCTTAAAATTTGGGCCACTGGTTAAAAGCGGAGTCAGTTTGGATGCTCAGGGTGTATTTAGGAGACCTGGAAATCATGCATCCTCCTCCTCTGCGCTGAGTCAGGAAAGCTACCTCTTCACCCAGAAGCCTAAATACAAAGTTCTAGCATTCTATCTTGATACCATCATCTTATCTTCAGACGGTAACCTCCAACTGTACATTGGGTATGTTTCATTTTCTACTAAGTACCGACCACTTATTTTAAACATTTCCTCAATTTGAAAGTTTACACCGTAACAAAAGGAAAGCTTTTTAGTAAAAATAGCTACCATATTTTTACAGGTACCACCTGCGAGTCACAGCCTCACTAAAACCTCACAACATAAGGAGGCAAACCGAAGGCGGTCAACGAATTTGCTCTGACCACACAGCCAGTGCGTGAAGGGGGCTGGATTCAAACCCAGGACTGTCTGGCTAGGGGCCTGTGTTCTTTATACCACACCAACACAGCTTTTTAAAATTCTCAAAACAGCAACATTTTTTACCACACATGTTGTTAATCTTCTGACTGCAGAGTAAGCCCATCTATTGACACTGGTAGGATGCTTGTGGTGGAGGTGGCAAACCTGTGGCCTTAAGGCCATGTATGGCCTTCCAGGCCCTTAAGTGCAGCCTTTTCACTGAATCCAAACTTTACGGAACAAATCCTTTTATCTTTTAATAAGGGGTGCAGCAGAGAAAAATGAAGTTTTTCTGGTCTCTTTTGGTGCTTAAAAAAGAACAATCTTGAAATCAGAAAGCTGCAAGTTCTCCACCCCTGAATGGGGTGTGATATTTATTATTAGCTCTCCTTGTAATCTAATACTCCCTCCCACTGGAAACCATCACTGCTTACAACTAACCATGGATGTGATCATTTATGAAGTCACCAAAATTACCAACAACAAACACAGATACCTTTGCCAAAGCAAATATTATCACTTTCACCTAGATTCTACAATCCAGTAAAATCCAAGAATTGGTGGAGAATCATTTTTAGGATGCTGCACTTGATCACACTTTGCACTTTATTATTTGCTGTAATCCCTAATATTAATATAGTTCACTACTCTGTACTAACTAGCCACAGTCCAATAGGACAACCTGACCGCTCCTTCCAATACTAACTGCCAGGGCACATGAGGAAGACCTGTGCAGCAGCAGCAGGCGCAGGAAGCTCTCAGGATTGACAACTGAGGAGGCTGTGACTGTGGCTTTGTCAGTGTGTAAGCATGAAGCTCCGATGATGGGAATCACAATTCTAGTCTATGCTGGGTTTACCAACCTACACTGGGAGGACCACATTCCAACCTGGATGTCACTTCTTAAGCAGAATATGGGCAAATATGTGGAAGATGAGCTGGGGAAAAATACCCAAAACCACACCTTCTTCAGGAAAATGATGGAAAAAACCAAGACTTCTCATTTTGAAAACCAAAACTCTTACAAGCAATGCAAAAGGACTTTTCTCAAACACAGATGGTACCAAACTTAGGATGGTTCGACTTATAATTTTTTTTCACGATGTGTTTATGTGGACGCAACCCCCTCCCAAGTCCAGGAGCATTTGGAAGTCCGTCTACACTACCCATAGGCCTGACAAAAGCCAGACCAGTGGGACACGGGTGGAGACAATGCCTACTAAACACACAAAAAAGCTTTCTAACAACTGGAATTGCATATAATGACATGAGCCCTCTCTTAGAACACCCCAGCCAAGTCCCAGCGGAGACACAAGCAAGGGTGAGGCCGGGGTGTGAAGGACTGACCTCAGCAGCTGAATCCCATTAACTCTGAGGTCCCCTCTCACCTGACCATATGGTTCTATGTCCCCCAAGCAGAGCCACGACAATTTCTGATTTGTTTAAAAGCACCTCAACTTCACTAATTCTTGCAGGGCATTCTACCACATGCCCAGAATGGAGTTGTTTGGTCATTCCTTCCTGAGAAGAAAAAAGAAAACTATTCCAGGCACCCGAGTAAAGAGGACTCGGGCAGATACTGAAATGACTTATTCGAGGTGCAACGCTGGAGCAAACACGGACTCAGCGCCACAGCCCTGTCGCAAAAACAAAGGCGCCAGGCCTCGGCGAGTCTCCTTCCTGCAACCACCAAAGGTCTTTCTCACACGCCTGACCCGAAGTCGCAACGCCCGGCTCCAATTCTCAGCAGCCCCAGCGCGCTGCGGGGAGCGGGGCAACTATTCTGTCACGGACTTGCCGTCTTCCGAACAGGTCCGCGGCAGAAATCGCTCTGAACCTGAACTCTCCACTTGCCTCAGCACCAGGCGCAACGTCTCCTACTTAGTGAGTCTGGGGTAAGACGGTCCCGGAGTGTGAGCAACGGGCGCCGGGACAGACGACGGCAAAGCGCGAGCGCCCCGAAGGCCAAACGGGCCGCGGAGAGAAAGGGGGAGCGGTCGGGGCGCTCGGTGACCGGAGAGCCCAGAGGGGCCGGAGAGGAGGGACGGGCCGCGGGTAGACACCGCCCGCCCGCCGCAGGCCGGGCCGAGGGGCGGCAGCGGCGGCGGTTGTACCTCGGGGCTCGGCCGGCCCGCGGGTTCGGGCCGCCTGCGCAGCGACCTGCAGCTCCTCGGGCGCGTCCCTCGCGCGTCCTCGTCCCGGGGGCGCCGCGCCGACCTCCGCCGCTGTAAACATCCGCCGCCGCGCCTGCGCTTGCGCGCGCGACGGCCCGACTGCGCGTGCGCTCCGGGTCTGGCGCTTAAAGGGGCAACGGCGCTGCCGAGTGGGCCCGATCCTCCCAGGCTGTCCGCGCCCGCCCGCCCGCTCCGCGGCGCGCTCGCTGCCTTCCCGGCGGGGTCCGCGTCCTCGTGCGCGCGGCCGGCGCGGTGCTCGCCGGGCGGGTGGCCCCTGCGCAGACTGCCCGACGAGCGCTGCCCGTGCAGCTGGCGGGGGGCTGCTCTGCGTCTCCACAGTGACGGTGCCTGTGTTCGCGTCCCGGGATGCCGGGTTCGGGGCCGGGGCTCTCCTCGTGCCACTGCCCTCCCTGCTCCGCCACCTCGGTGCCCGGGCCGCGTAACCCCTTTGGACCACCCGCCCAGCCAGCTCGGTGCAATCGGCCCTGCCCGAACCTCGCACGGGGTTGTCCGAGTGGGCTTTGGCAGCAGAACGCTTTCCTCGAGCAGTGTCACGAGCCGTCCCACGCACGGGGCAGGCACAAGCGTCGCCCGTCCCCACCTTCCTCCTGCCCCGCGGTCCTCTCCAGTCCCCGGCGCTCCCAGAGGCCGGTGCCTTCTGCGGCCCGGGGGCGAGCTCTGAACCCGTGACCCTGTGGTTGCCCGTCTGACGCATGACCGTCACACTGCTCTCAGCACCCTTCCTACCTGTGTCCTTGACCTCTGCCGCCGTCAGAGGACACCCCTCCGTACCTCCCTCCTGCCCTGCCCCGCTTCCCACCCTCCCCGCGCCGGGCGGACGGTCCTCCTACCGCGCAAGCTGACCGAGCCGATCGGACGCCGCTGTCCTCCGCGGACGCTCCGAGATGACTCCCCGCCCCCGTTCATGTTCGCGGGACGCCGTGCGGAGTGCTCCACGTGGGCCGCTTCTCGTTCTGGGTGCCGGGACCGCCTCCGAGGAGACAGCCCGGCGCTCGCGGCGGGGCTCCGGGGCTCTGCCGCCGGAGATAAACGGTCTTGCTGGGAGGAGCACCATCGTGATGCGGGGGACACAGCATGGCCACGTCACAGTATTGGCCTAGCACAGACAGAAACAGGGTCACTGTGCCACCCACGATGTCCCAGACACGCCCTCTCTGGGCTAGTAGCAAAGACCCCTGCTCTGCCGCCAGCCACAGCTCAGCCTCCCTCGGCCTCTTCACGGATAACGTTTGCTGAGACGCCCAGTCAGAGAACTACCCTCCGATTCCTGATGGCATCCGATCTGGAAAAAACCACCAACCCAAGCCCACATCCTTCAGTTTTTCAGTACCTCTTACCGAGATGAGTTCCCACCCTGCAGGCCCCCGCGGTGTGCATTCGCCCTCCCTGCAGTGAGCAGCAATCCCAACGTGTTCAACTGCAGGTGTGTTCCTGGTGGCCTTTGGCTGGAAGACACCGACACCTCCATTTTACAGGTGAGGAAACTGAAGCTCCAAAGAGGTTAAGTGGTTCCTCCAAAGGTGCATAGTTAGCACCAAGTACAGGAAAATGGACTGGAATCCAACCACTGTTCCTAAGCCTCCTCCAGTCTCCTCCCACGCCCAGCCACAGGGAGTTTTCTGGTTTTGTCTTTGGTGTCCCCTGCGCAGACGTCTGTCCCCTAGCACGTGTCTACTCATGGTTGGCACATCTGGAGGAGGAGTCTCCAGACAGAGGGTTGATCATGCAAGTGCCTGAGGCAGGGGACACCAGGGTGTCTGAGGAGCACCGAATGCCTGCAGGGAGGTTGTGTTGTCATCTTCGAAGCACAGTACTAAGACTCCCTTTGGTTCAGCTAGCTTTTTTCTATAGTTCTTTTTTTTTAATTCTGGTCAAATATACATAACATTTACCATTTTAACCATTTTTAAGTGTACAGTTCCGTGGCATTTAGTACATTCACATTGTTGTACAACCATCACCACCATCATCTCCAGAATTTTTTTCATCATCCCTTACTGAGACTCTGTATCCATTCATGCTAAAAATTCTCAGCAAACTAGTAATTGAGGGGAACTTCATCAACATGATAAATAAAATCTGCAAAAAACCCACAGCTAATATCATACTTAATGGTGACAAATTGGATACTTTCTCCTTAAGATCAGAAATAAAGCAAGAATGTCCCCTCTCACTACTCCTAGCTGATTCAATAAGGCATGAAAAGGCAAAATAAGATATACAGATCTGGAAGGAAGAAATAAAAGTTTTTGTTCACAGATGACAAGGTTGTCTATGTATTCTATCCCAAAAAAAATCTACCCAGAAAACTCCTGGAACCAATAATCGAATACAGCAAGGCTGCAGTACACAGTAGGTCCCCTTTGTCCCTGGGGGTATGTGCCAACCCCTGCAGCATATTCAGGGATGCCTGAGACTATGGAAAGTACCAAACCCTATATATACTATTTTTTCCTATGCTATAATAAAGTTTAATTTATAAATTAGACATAGCAAGATATTAACAATAACAAAATAGAACAATTATAACAATACCCTGTAATAAAAGTTATGTGAATGTGGTCTCTCTTTCAGCTGCTAAGTGACTAGTGGGCAATTAGAGTGTACAGTGTGGATATGCTGGACAAAGGGATGATTCACCTCCTGGGCAGGATGGAGCAGGATGGAGCAGGATGGCGTGATATTTCATCACATTACTCAGAATGGCACATCATTTAAAACTTATAAATTGTTTATTTCCAGAATTTTCAATTTAATATTTTTAGATTGTGGTTGACTGAAGGTAACTGAAACCATGGACAGTGAAGCCATGGATCAGGGGGGACTACTGTACAAGGTAATATACAAAAGTCAATCACTTTTCTATATACCAGCAATGCATAATTGGAATTTAAAATTTAAAGCACAATACTATTTGCAGTAGGACCAAAAAATGAAACACTTAGGTGTAAATCTAACAAAACAAGTACAAGGTCTATATGACAAAGGGTACAAAACTCTGATGAAAGAAATCAAAGATCTAAGTAAATGGACAGATATTGGATGTTTATGGGTAGGAAGATTTAAGATCTTCCCAACTTGAGCTTATAAATTCAATGCAACTCTAATCAAAATCTCAGCAAGTTATTTTGTGGATATGAACAAACATTCTTTTTAACTTTATATGAGAAGGCAAAAGCCCAGAATAGCCAAAAAATATTGAAGAAGAACAAAGTTGGAGGACTGACACTACCTGCTTTCAAGACTTACCATAAAGTTACAGTAGTCAAGACAGCATAGTATTTGCAAAAGAATAGACAAATAGATCGATGGAACTGAATAGAAAGCACAGAAACAGACCCACACAAACAGAGTCAACTGTCCTTTGTCAAAGGAGAAAAAGCAGTTCAATGGAGAAAGGATAGACTTTTCAACAAATGATGCTGGGACAATTGGACATCCACATGCAAAAAACATGAATCTAGACACAGATCTCATAATTTTCACATAAAAGTTTTAGGAGATAACATAGGAGAAAATCTAGGTGACCTTGAGTTTAGTGATGACTTTTTAGACAAATCAAACACACGATCCATGAAAAAAAATAGGTATGTTGGTTTTCATTAAAATTAAAAACTTCTGTTTGTGAAAGACACTATCAAGAGAATGAAAAGATAAGCCACAGACTGAAAGAAAATGTTCACAAAACACGTATCTGATAAAAGACTGGTATCCAAGATATACAAAGTACTCTCAAAACTTAACAATAAGAGAAAACAAAATTTTTAAATGAGCAAAACATCTGAACAGGTGCCTCAGCAAAGATATACAAATATGACAAATAAGCATATAAAAATGCTAATCGTATGTCATTAGGGAATTGCGCATTTAAAAAGGCAATGTGATACCACTACACGCCTATTAGAATGGCCAAAATCCAAAATGCTGACACCACCAAATGCTGGTGACAGTGTGGAGCAGAGGAATTCTCATTCACTGCTGTTGCAAATGCAGAAGGGTACGGCCACTGTGCGAGGCACTCTGATAGTTTCTTACTAAGCTAATCATCTTACCTTATGATCCAGCATTTGTGCTCCTAGGTATTTACCCAAATGACCACTATATACACACAAAAACCTGCACATAGATATTTATAGCAGCTTTATTCACAATTCACAAACTGGAAGCAACCAAGGTGTCCTTCACTAGGTGAATGAATGGATAAACAAGCTGTGATCATACGTACAGAGGAGCATGAACCAGTGACAAACAGAAAAAGCAATCGAACCATGAAAAGACATGGAGGAAACTTACATGCTTATTGCTACGTGAAAGAAACCAGTATGAGAAGTCTGTGTGATTCCAACATGACATTCTGGAAAAGTAAACTTGGGTGGCAAAGTTAGGGTGGAAGAGGCTAGTAGGTGCTCATGGTGAGGGTGGAGAAAGATTAAGATAACACAGAGAATGAGAGAGCGAGAGAAGGCGTGGGGGTGAAGAGAGCAGAGAGGTGGCTTCCCAAAGAAAGAGAAGGGAGATGCCAGCAGGGAGGCCAAGTGGCTCACTGATTTTACGGGAGGAGAAGAGAAAAAGATAGTGATGGCTCTCAGTTGATAACAAAAGCGGCAGGAGGTAGATAACAAAAACTGCGAGGATTTCAAAGTCCAAGACTTGGTTTCCTGCCCTTCCTCGTAGAAGGGATTATGGCAGATGTGACTCTGTCTTTGAGGGATTGTTAAGGCTGTAGCTCATTCTTCTGCTGTTTACTTAGGAACTCTGTAAAAGCAGATTCTCCAAAAAAAAAAAAAAAAACAATTTTGAAAGAGAGAGATTTACATCTCTTTTCTCTCTGTTCAGCTTTCTTCAGAAGTTGTGCAAAACAGAACTGCAGTGTCTGCTAGAGAGAAAGCTCACACGACTGATCTTCACTGTTCCTGGGGGAAATCGTAGGATTAGCTATTTTCCTGTTATTTTTTCAAGGTCTCCCCTTTCAAGGAGCTCCATTTCTTCTCTTTTTTCCTTTAGAGACAGGTGCTCGCTCTGTCACCCAGGCTGGAGTACAGTGGCATGATCATAGCTCACTGTAAGCTCAAACTCCTGGGCTCCAGGGACCCTCCAGTCTTGGCCTCCCAAAGTTCTGGGACTATAGCTGCGAGCTCCGTCTCCAAACACCAGGTGGTAGCGGCCTCGCCACTGCCTGCTCTGGAGTTGGTGGGGGGGAGACCGAGTCAGGGCAGTGACAGGGAGCAGAATTGGAACAGGAGGGTCCTCCGTGCTGAGCAGGAGGCGCTGCCCACACTCCCTGCACTCCCTTTGCAGAGGAAGCAAGTGAATGGGTGGACACGGGTCCCTGCAACAGCCACTCCTTGTCCTCAGCCCCCTTCCCTGCTGCTCATCCAACGTCTCCTCTGGGTGCTCTCTGCAGACCAGTGGAAGGGGAGGGGCTCATGCTGTCAGTGTCCTGGACCTCTGAGACACCTGCCCGCACACGCAGAAACAGGTTGGCGCTGCCAGGGCCGTGGGGGCGGGGCGGATTCCTAAGGAGGGCGTTACACCCGGGAGACGTCTCTCCTGCCTCTGGCCAATCTGTGCTGGAGCCAGGAGGGTCAGTGCCGGATGGGGACATGGCAATGCCAGGATGAGGACTTTACCACACGGTGTCGCCACGACACAGCTGCTCTGCTCGGAGGAGACAAACTAGGTCGTCTGAAAAGGGAGAAAGTGCTTCCACCTCATTCGAAGCCCTGCAGCTTACAGAGATCGGAACTAACCACCGTCCGTTTGTTTTCAGACATGTGCCACGGCTGCTCGCCGCTCACACCACCCAGGTGACGGCAGTGTGATGTTGGTCTGAAAATGCTGATCAACCTGAACGTGCTCATGTTCAGACAATGGTTGGGAAGGATTCTTAAAAATGATTTCTCATCTTGAAACAAAACACTGTTTTACGTGGGCACAGGGAAGGGGTCTGCAATGGTCGATTTAATGTCAGCTTGGCTGGACGTACATACCGGAGATACACACACGCACACGCACACGCACACACACACACAGGGCCCTTACGAAGAGGTGGTGTCAGACCAGGACCCAGAGGTCTGTCCATGGGACGCTTGAGGAGGAAGTACCCCGAGGAGCTGACCCCGCACTTCCTAGGATGTGGGGCCCAGGGCTCTCTGCCACTAAGAGGAACTCAGTGTCCCCTTCCCCTGCACCAGCCCCTCTGCCACCCCCCGCTGCTCGTTGTCCCTTGTGATTTATGGAGGAAAAACTCGAGGGGGAAGTGTGAGAGGGTGGCAGCCCTGGAGAAGCAGAGGTTTCTCCGGAAACTTCTGACTGCAACTGGTGGCAGAACAGACTAGTCACCAGGAGGAGGTGGCAGCAGCAGACGTTTTCACGGGAGTGACGTTGTCACCTGGGCACCCAGCAGGTGCAAGCTGGACCTGTCGCTGCAGACAGGAGGGCCTCGGGGGCACCTCCACGCCTGCTGGCAGCTGGCAGCCCACCAGCGGCAGACCTCAGAGCCAAGAGTGGGGGCTGGTATAGGCGGGAGAGGCAAGGAAGTCCCCAAAGTGTCTGAGCTGGTGAGTGACCCGGGGCCTCCGTGAGCCTCTGTAGACTTTATATGGCAGGCGGGAGTGCCAGGTGCAGGGAGGGGCACCCAGTGGCCAGGTCTCTGGAAAGGCCAGCGCCAAGTTGGCTCCTCCCGGGGAGCCCAGCTCTGGGGTCTCTCGGTGAGGAGATGCCATGTGGAGGCCCCCTGCCCTGTCCCTACACCCATCCCGATGTCCCCAGCAACTCGAGGTCGGCCCTGGGCTCCCCTTCCCTCCTTCCTTCCCTCCCTCCATCCGCCAACAGCATGTGCTGTTTGCCTACAACGGCACAGCCCTCTCTGGTCCCTGGGCGTCCAGGGATCTCTGGCAGACAGTAACCCAGAAAAGAGATCAGCAATGTCACTCCACTGCTCAAAACCTCCCAGCATTTTGCACCTCACACAGAGTCCAAGTCTGGCCACGACTGAGCCCCCTCACCCCTCGTTCCTCTACTCTGCTCACCGGCTGCGTCCTTTCCCGTCACACCAGGGTCCCTGCCCCTGTGTCAGACACCCACAGAGCTCAAGCACACATCCCCGAGTGAGGCGCGTCCGGGACCACCCTCACGCCCCCTTTCCCCCCTGATTTCTCTGTAGCTCTTTTCACCAAATATATAAATTCTCCAGATGAAGCTGAAGCATCTGCCTCCACTTCAAGGGGTCTTCAGGGCCTCCAGCCAGTCCCACTTGCCCTGGGGAATAATCAGTGTCCCGGGAGGCAGTGGCAGGTACCTGTCCTCGCTGGGCCTCCCCTTGTGCTGCCCAGGTGGGTTCCTCCTCTTGCCCTCAGCCCCTCACGCTGGACGAGGGACCGTGGCAGCCCCTTCTGCTCCAGCCCTGCACATGCCCACTGGGTACGACTGCTCTGTGAGGGTCCAGCCGGGCCGACACCCCCTCTCCTCCTGCAGAGAGACCCTGAGGGCCGCTGCAGGTGTGCTGTGGGCTCCATCTTGTGGATACCTGAGGTGCCAGCCTTGGTGTCAGGGGCCTGCAGGCATGTCCTGTCTGACCCTGGGCCTCCTTGGGCCTTGTTTCCTCATCCATGTGACGGGGACAATCCTACCTGCCTCACAGGTGGTTGAGAGGTGGAAGGAGCCCGTGCACATGAAAAGCGCTCAGGATTAGACTCAGCAGCTGCCAGTGTTTCTCTCTCTCCTGTACCTGCTCAGACCTGAGCCAGGTGGGGCTTCTGTGTGGGGGGAATCGGGTCTGCCGTAACGTCCCCTCTGAGCTCGGTGCCTGACGGGGTCTCAGGTGACCAACCTGTGCTCGAGGGTCCCAAGCAGCGGCCCCGGGGCATGGGGTGAGACTTGCAGCACTTCTGCTTGGTCTTCACGACGCAGCAGGGTGGGTCTGGGACAGCCCTCACCATCTCTGGTCATAAACGTCACCAAGTTTGTCTTTTGCTGTTTTGACAACTCCTGCAGAGTGAGCTGTGACAGCATTAAAGATAGAAACACTTTTGACAGTGTGTGAAAGAAACGGACAAGGGTGTGTCTGTTTCAGTAGCGGACAGGGGTGGCCCGTGAGGGTGGTCACTGGGTGCTGGGGGGCAGCTGCACTCTCCCTCTCAGCCCCCTGTTCCGGGGCCCCCGTGCAGGAAGCAAGGCCGCACAGGCTCCCTCCGCGCCCGCAAAGTCCGCACCCTGGGGAGGTGGGTGCTCAGGGCCGGCTCTGCAGGGCTGCGGCCACGTCCCCCCTCCAGCTGAGTGGGGCTCCAGGTGTGCCTCCCACTACCTACCCCGACTCACGAGGCCACCAAGGGTGTGACCCTCAGAAGCTAGACCAAGCCAGGGGAGACACCTCCGCCAAACTGTCCCACCAGTTACTGGGAGGGGTCCCTTGGAGCTCAGGCTCCCCTGCGGCCACCTGGGGTGGGGCGTGGCCGGTGCTATCCTGTGCGTGTCCCTGCACAGCGCCATGCAGGGTCCCAAGTAACTACCCGCTCTTCCTCCACACACCAGCCCCGGTCGGGGCCACTCCACGTCTGGCCCCACCAAGCGGCACATGTCACCAGGCTGGTGCTCCATGGAGGCGTTCACATCCACGTGGCAGATTAGGCAGTTGTGGCCCCTCCTGGCAACGCTCACGTGGCCACGAGACCCTCAGCTGGCTGAGTGAAGAGTGGGGCTGGTGCCCCGCTGGGCCCCGGGAAGGCCAGGCTCACAGCAGCAGTCAGGCCGTAGTGGTCACCTGGCCACGTGTCCGGATGCCTATGGGGCATCCAAGTGGAAACCCAGAAGGTTCTAGAGTCAGGGAAGGCAGGCTTGGGGAATAGTGTGGAAGGTCTTTGCACAAAACAGCCATCAGCCTTGGGAATGAGGAGAAAGTGGCCAGGAGGTGGGCTGGGGAAGCCCCCAAGGAGCATGCAGGGGCCACTGCAGGGTGGGGTAGAAGTTAGGAAGATGGAGAGGCCAGGAGGGCACAGGCAGGTGACAGGAGGGTTCAGTGGAGGAGGAGGAGGAGGGAGACATAGAAAGTGCTGGAAGGGGAGAGGTCAGTCTGCAGAAAAGTCAGCACACACTGCAGACACTGAGGTACAGGGACAACGGCAGCATCCACGGGGGAGGTGGGGTTGGGGCGCAGTGAGGGCTGCAGAGTGGCTCGGCCACCGGCCACCGAGGGGCCGTGAGCCCCGCAGCCCAGAGCACAGCTCTGCCAGGGCCCAGCTGCCCGGTGTGGGCCCGGGGCGCCTACAGTGGTGGGTAAAGGAGCCCGGGTGTGGCCCTGCTTCAGCCCGATTAGCACCTCAGCTCTACCGGAGAAGCCCCCATCCAGCCCCCGCTCTCAGGACGGCAAAGGGGACGGAGCAGGGACTGTGACCCTGGGGGCAAGGGCAGCCTGTGCTACGAGGTTCGCACTCAGCGGACCAGAAACCCTCCACAGCCACATCTGCAGAGCCTCCCAGGAGCCACCAGCTTCACGGGGACAGAGTGGGGAAGGGTAGAAAGTCTCACCTGACCTTGAGGCTCCACGTACTCACGGGGTGATGCGGATCCAGCCGACTCCTCACCTGCACAGCAGACCACCGTGCGCTATCAACTCGGAGCATACACGTCCAGGTAAGGGGAGCAGGTGCACACCTGCATCTACCTTGCTTCTCCCTTAACCCAGCTAAAATGCCGGCTTTAAGTGTGAACTGGCCGGAGTGGGGGGATGGGAGCAAAGGCAACGGTGCAACCGAGAAGCCAGAAAACTCACAGATATGAAATCAATGGCCCAGGCGACCAAAACACTGGATTCTACGCAGAGTGCAGAAAGCCCCAAACCAGCGGGGTCCACATCCCAGAACCCCCAAGAACGGGCAGCCCCAGGCTCTGCTGGAGACGGGACAAGGGCGGAAACAAAGACGACCGGCAGAAAGTGTTTCAGGGGCTGGCAGAGCCCCTAGAATCCTGCCCTGCCTCTGAGAGCCAGACTGACACTCCCCTCCTTCTGGATAAATCCTTGAGCTTTATTCTCCAGAGAGGGTTTGCAAGCTAGTGGAGAAGGCCTGGCTGGGGTGGGGGTGGGGGTCCCACTCCCAAAGTCAATCCTAAGAGCACATGCCTGTGTCTCCAAGACCCTCCTGCTCTGTGCCCAGTGAGCTGGTGGCCTGGCCAGCCCCTCTGGGCAGAAGGTGAGAGCAGCTTCCTGAGGGGCCCGGCTCACACCACTGTCACACTGTGGGACCGCGCAGCTTTCTGACATCGTGTTAATAGCCTGTGCCCCTAGCACAGCCCCCCTTCAGCCAACTCTCACGCCCCCCAGAATAACTTCGCCCCAGCCTGCAACAGGGATGCCCCAGAATCAGCCTTGCTCACACCCGGCCCACACCCCAGCGTCTGCCGGGAAGGGGCAGCACCAGGCCGCTGGTCTCCGTGTTTCCAGTGGGGCCTCAGCAGAGGTGGCCCCAGGAGCCCTTCCTCGTGGCTGCACAGGTTCCGCGTGACCTGCCAGCGTGCACTGGCGCCGCTCTGGCCCCACAGCCAGCAGTTGGGGTCCCGCAGACGGCACAGACGCCCCCCAGGTGTCACGGACCCTGTCTGGCTGGAACAGAGGCTAGAAGCTCAGCCCAGAATGTCTCAGGATTTGTCCCTGAAAACAGACCTTTGTCTGCGTGTCGGATGGGAGCTCCAGGTCTGTCCCGAGGGCCAGATTCCCAGGAAGGTCAGAAGCATGCTCAGGTGGAGTGTGACCAGGAGCCCCACACCCAGTCTCACCCGGGGAGGCCAGGGCGCCGCCCGACACGCCACCAGCCTAAGAAGGGGCCCGCTGCCTCCCGCAGCAGGGAAGGCCAGGGGCAGGGGCCAAGGGCAGAGTCAGCCTGGCTCCGCCTTCCGCCTCCGCGTCCCAGCTCTGCCTCCCCCCGGAACATCGGAGCCCCCCGACGGCAGACACTTTCACCCGTGGCCAGGGAGATGGCCCAGGGCAGCCCAATCCCACAGCCTAGCCGGACACCTGCAGGAGACTTTTCCCCTGAACCTCAGAGAAAACTCCAGTTTGCACATGGCCGGTCACAGGGGAAGGCAGCTGGTGCAGTGACTTAGACCTTCTAGAACCACACGTGGGAGGCAGGGGAGGACGGTTTTAAAAGGAAACGTTGGCTGGGCCCAGGCAGGGGGGTCCACGTGTGGTATCCGACGGACACCAGAGAAGAGACGGGAGAGCCCCACCGGGACCTGCGCACGGCACAGCCCGCCAGCAGCCGACGGGGCTCCCCACAGACCACACGCGACTCACAGTCAGAGTGGACGTTTATTAGGAAGTCACCCTGCAAACACACCGGAAGTGCTATGGGGCCAAAACCTTTCCTGAGGAAGGAGGGTCACAGTATCAGGGCTGTCGGAGGGACGGGGCGCGGCCTGTGAGCCCGGGCGGCCAGACTCCCCCGCACAGCCGGGCTCAGCGCGAGAACCACACACGACAGACACGGGAAACACGCCAAGCACACACATCTGCGCTACGCTTGAATCATAGTAAATACAGAATTCCGTTTGCTGTTGTCTGTGCCTGGAACAAAAGGAACCCAAAAGGGAAAAAGAAAACCAAAATGTCTTTCTCTCCACCAGACTAAGGGGAAAAAAAATCCCCAAATTATCAAAATTCCTCAGTTACAAAATACTTTTTTAAAAATTCCATTATTAAAAGAATAAATAACAAAATATATAAAAAATAACTTGGTTGCATCAAAATTATAACTAGAAGTTATATCAAGATTTTTTTGTGGCCTATATTATAGTCAAATAGTTATTTTGCTTTGATTTCACTTTTTTTCCCTCTTATGGTGTCCTGGTGTGGGATCTATTTGAAATAGTATAAAATTAATAAATAAAAATGTTAAATAAATAGCAAACGTTAACATAAGAGGTTGTGAATATAAATACTTACATCTTGACAAAATTAAATAATTTACAGAATAATTAAACTAACTACTTTTTAATTTCTTCCAGGAAGTGCAATTTCTCTACTTTTAAATACTAACTCTGAATTGCAGTCACAATTGACTTGGACTCTATTTACACAGTAGGAACATTGTGTTTTTAACACATTAAATTAAAATTCACCTTTTTTCACATCTCGAATGGATCTAAAAAGAAGTGAAACCTTGGTGGCCTCCCGTTAGGAATTTACCCCCAACCTTAATGATGTCATCCCCACCTCTGTCACCTCGGACACAACGATCAAGCCAGACATGACCCAGAAAACGTGGCAGTGACAGGCCCAGGGGCCCGGGTGGACACACAGAAGCCAGAGGCCTGGCCTGGTGGTCCCTGGGCTTGGAGCCCGGACCCAGGGTCTAAAGGCTGCAGCCCCCAGAGGGGGCCGTGGCTCCGCACAGGCTCGGGGCACCAGCGGCCCCAGACACAAGGCTGATTTTCAGGGCTGTCCCAGGTTTAAACTCCTTGAGCTGCCTGTGGCCTGCGATGCTTGTCAACTGTCTCGAATGCTCGTCGGGAAGGCCTGATCCTAACTCTGCCTCTGGAACAGAGCTTCGTTCCACCCTTAACACAAACTGAACTAAACAAAACAGAAAACACGCGTGCCACAGGCCCTCACGAACACAGACACGCTGCCCCGGGCGCTTCCCCCACCCGCCCCGTGCCCGTGGCCACCCTCCCAGCCTCGACAGACAAAATACTGTGGTTGCAAACTCCAAAACTTCCCTGAGAACCTTGTCCATGAGCTTCCACCGGAGACTTTGAGCTGCTTTTCGGATTTCTTCCAGAAAACAAAAATAAATCACTTTGTAATACTTCAGTGCCCCCTGGGGGGTAGGTCACAGCCCCAAGCCTGGCGGGGCGTCGTAGGAGACGCTGACTTGCAGGCACCCCTTTGGATAACCCGCCCGAGGCCGCACCGGGCTTCGAACAAGAAGTCACTGTGAGTTGGGGATCCCACCGCGAGGGCAGGGCGTGGCAGGTGAGGATGAGTCGGGCTGGGCGCCGCAGGGCAGCACGGCCTAGACCTGGATGCCCCTCACGGCCTGCTTGATGCTCTCCAGGAGGTCCTTGTTCTCCGGGTTCTGGTAGCACTCCTGGTTGGAGTACATGTCGGTGAGCGTGCTCACGTAGGCGTCGAAATTCTGTTCGCATATTGGCTCCTAGAGAGTAGCACCAGGTTAGCAAGCGCCACCACGCAGCCATGGGGCAGCATGACCCACGTCCCCATGTGCCCCGAGACAGGCCCAGGCCAACCAGGACGGGGCTGGCTGCACCTGCCTCGTGCGGAAACAACCACGAGTTTCCCGTCTGCCGCGACCCCAGCAACGGGCTCTCTGCTGTTGGAACCCCCGTTTTGTTTGGGCTGGGAGGGCCAACCGCCCGCTGGGGCCACGGGAGCAGTCTCCACAGAGGGCTCAGGACCCTCCAGCAGGACCCAGAGGCAGGTGGGTGAGAGACACCTGCCCTCCCTGCCCTCTGAAGAGTCCCTGGGGGCTGCCAGCTCGGCCACGGTGCCCACAGGGCCGGGCGGTGCCCACAGGGCCGTGCTGCCCACAGGGCCGGGCGGTGCCCACAGGGCCACGGTGCCCACAGGGCCGGGCGGTGCCCACAGGGCCGCGGTGCCCACAGGGCCGTGCTGCCCACAGGGCCGCGGTGCCCACAGGGCCGGGCGGTGCCCACAGGGCCACGGTGCCCACAGGGCCGGGCGGTGCCCACAGGGCCACGGTGCCCACAGGGCCGGGCGGTGCCCACAGGGCCACGGTGCCCACAGGGCCGGGCGGTGCCCACAGGGCCGTGCTGCCCACAGGGCCGGGCGGTGCCCACAGGGCCACGGTGCCCACAGGGCCGGGTGGTGCCCACAGGGCCGTGCTGCCCACAGGGCCGGGCGGTGCCCACAGGGCCGGGTGGTGCCCACAGGGCCGGGTGGTGCCCACAGGGCCATGGTGCCCATAGGGCCGGGTGCCCACAGGGCCAGGCGGTGCCCACAGGCCCACGGTGCCCACAGGGCCGTGGTGCCCACAGGGCCGGGTGCTGCCTACCATGTGCGGAAGGCGGATGTTGGCGAGACTTCGGATGAGTGCCTGGCTCAGGCCAGACAGCTCCAGAAACAGGGCTTCATTCTGCTCCTCGATGAGCTTGTTCTCCTCCTCGATGCTCTTTAGGTTCTTCTCCATGGAGGAGATCTGTGCCGGAGAGAGACTTGAGTGTCTCCTGCCCGTGGCCCCCGTTCCCCGGGAGCATGCCAGGCCGAACCGCACATCTCCGTAGGACAGGGCAGAGGCCTGGCGGAGGGGAGGCAGGGACCCTGCCCCCTGGGGGGTCCTGCCAGTGCCCTGGCCCCAGATGCAGGAGGGAAAGGCGAGGGCCCTCTGGAGACAGCTGGCCCCGGGGAAGCCAGGGACGGGGTGTGGTGACTGGGCTGGGGGCTACGGTGGCACCACTCTCTGGCCTCGTTTGTCCGACAGGGGTGGGGTGAGAGCACAGACCCCACAGTGCCTGCTCTCAGTCTTGGTGCTCTTAACCTTGGCGCTCCCCATTCCTGTCTGTAAGAGGGGAACGGCCACACACCCCCCCACGGGCGTCAGAGGGCCCTTGGGTCTCCCCCTGGCTAAGAAAACCGACAAGCTGCCTCCCCAGGCCAGGCACAGGGAGTCTTCCCACCGCCCCACCTGGCCACGAACCTGCCCAGGGTCGTGCTGGCCCTGAGGCCCTCAGTGTCAAGGGACAGCCCCCAGCCTGACCGTACATCTCCGAGGAGCCCTGGGGACAGAGGCCAAGCGTCCAAGAAGACCATGTGGGCGGCACCGGGAGCAGCCTCCTGGCAGGCCGTGTGTGGGCCTCGCCCTCTGCCAGCGAGTGCCGGGCAGGCAGCTTCCACGGGCACGAGTGGGAGGGAAGGACCTGCCTTCCCTTTGCCTTCGCCCTTCGGCAGAGAGTGCCGGCCACTCACCACGCCGCTCACAGGGACGGGGGCTGCTGAGCCCTGCCACAGAGACGCCAGTGAAAGGCAGGAATCTGTCTTTAAAACATTGGTCTGAGCAAATGAGGAGAAATCAGGACGCCGTGCTGATCAGGGCCCCGGGGGGCCTTGAGAAGGGAAGGGGCAGGGAGCACAGGTGTGACCCCACCCAGGGCCGCAGCTCTATACCCCAGAGACTTCACTGGGGGCCGGAGACAGGTCTCCGTGGCTGCGGCCTGTGAACCTGGGGGTCGCTGCGTGGACGTGTGCACGCCACGGCCGGTGCTGTTTGTACGCAGGCTCTGGAGTAACCAGCGGTCCACGTGAGCCCGTTTGCCGAACAGAAAAGGGCAGAGTAACAAGACGCGTAGGGTAGGAACACGTCGTCACGTGTCTTCCGCAGCCTGGGGCACAGGGCTGGTCATCTTCCCATCTGTCCCTGCCCAAGGGGCTCCGCCCACAAGCCCTGTGGGGCTGGGTCACCTCCTTGTTCCTTTGTCCCTCCAGCCACTGGGGACACACTTGTGTGTTCCTGCCCGCCTCCCCATGCTGCCAACATTGCTCCAGGCTCCCCTCAGCTGCCAGAGGGTGGGGTACGTTCCTATTTTCAAAATAAAATCTTTACTGCCTTTTTTTCTGATTGCAAATGCTCCCTTTGGGGAAATCAGAGAAACATGACACACACGTTTGACGTAATTTGTGACCCTGTTCCTCACAACAGCAGCTGCATCGACCCCACTTACTCCGGGACAGGCACTTAAGCTAAAGAAACGCGTTCCTCACGCCATGGTTGCAGGAGTAGAATCCTATTCTTGAATTTGCTGCTGAAGAAATAGAGGAACAAAGAGGCCAGAAGGGTTGTCAGGTCACTCAGCTGGCACGTGGCTGCGCCAGGGGTGTCGCCCAGCTACAGAGACCAGGCCGTGAGGCCCCACACTGGTGGGACCAGTAACCCTAGCAGCACTACTATCCCCGACAGCACTACTATCCCCGACAGCACTACTATCCCGACAGGACTACTATCCCGACAGGACTAATATCCCCGACAGGACTACCGACCCCGACAGCACTACTATCCCCGACAGCACTACTATCCCCGACAGCACTACTATCCCC